>CM074689.1:11422524-11828392 GCA_037355405.1 Vitis amurensis
GGACTCACCCACAAGCTATCTGAAATGGGATATATGATCCCAGCTTGAAGTAGCTTCAAAACTTCACTCCTCACTACCTCTTGCATGTGAGGATTCAGTCTCCTTTGGGGTTGCCTTACTGGTTTTGCATCTTCCTCCATATAAATATGGTGGGTGCACACCAAAGGGCTAATCCCTTTCAGATCAGAAATTTGCCATCCAATGGCTTTCTTACATTTTCTGAGGACTCCTAAAAGACTATCCTCTTGATCAATAGTGAGGGTTGAGGAAATTACCACTTGGACATTTCTCATCATCCTCCAAGTATGCATACTTCAACTCCAGAGGAAGTGGTTTTAAAATAAGCTTTGGAGGGTCCTCCTCAGCAACTCCTTGTGAGTCTTCCTGGTTGAACAGTGGTAAGATCTCTTCCCGTCTCCTCCAAGGAGACATAATGGCTAGTACATCAGAGGGTTCAGGGAACCCATCTTCAAGGACTTCCAGGCTTTCATTCAAGCTCTCCTCTAAACTCCTATCACAGTGCTCTTCAACCAAAGTGTTGATCAAGCACACTTCCTCAAATCCTTCTTCCTCTTCAGGGTAAAGATGCCTCTTACATAAATGGAATATGTTTACTTCCAATGTCATGTTTCCAAATGTGAGCTGCATCACCCCATTCCTACAATTAACAATAGCATTTGAGGTAGCTAGAAAAGGTCTCCCTAGGATGATTGGCACATAATTTTCTTCCTTGACAGAGGAATCAGTATCAAGCACAACAAAATCCACAGGATAGTAGAATTTGTCCACTTGAACTAGAACATCCTCTATCACTCCCCTTGGGATTTTGACAGACCTATCAGCTAAAGAGAGGGTCATGGTTGTAGGCTTTAATCCTCCAAGTCCCAGTTGTTTATAGACAGAGTATGGGAGCAAATTCACACTTGCTCCTAAATCTAATAAAGCTTTTTCCACATGTGTCCCTCCAATGTTGACTGATATGGTGGGACATCCCGGATCTTTATACTTAACTGGGGACTTACTTTGAATGATAGCACTCACTTGCTCAGTGAGGAATGCATTCTTTGTCACCTGTAAACCTCTCTTGACTGTGCACAAGTCCTTTAGAAACTTTGCATATGTGGGGACTTGCTTGATCATATCAAGTAAAGGTATATTCACCTTCACTTGCCTCAGCACTTCAAGAATTTCTGATGAATTCTTGATTTCTTTCTTTCCATGTAAAGCTTGAGGAAAAGGAGGAGGCATATATTTCTTCATCATATCCTCCTTAATCACTATCCTTGGTTCTTCTTCAATGCTTGATTTGGATGCACTTTTCTTCCCACTCTGCTCTTCTTGGTTTTTGCCCTCTTTAATCAAGGGTCCCTTTGATCTGAGTTCTTCATCAGGGCCCACGTTAGGTAAGGGTTGATCAACCTTCTTCCCACTTCTCAAAGTGATCACAGCTTTAACCTCTCTCAAATTTGAAGACTCACCATCTTGGGTTTCAACTTCATGAACACCCTTGGGATTTTGGCTTGGTTGAGAGGGGAACTTTCCCTTCTCAATCACTGTGTTTAGGTTGGTAAGTCTAGAGATGGAGTACTGAATATTATCTATCTTCTGAGATAGATCATTTTGCATCCCCTCCATTCTCTTAATTTGAGAACTCTCAACATTTTCAATCTTTTGATGCAATTGGGAGTTAATTGCCTTTTGTTCACCCACAAAGTCACTCATGACTTTACTCAGGTTTACAATGGCTTGCTCCACTGAAGATGGTTGCTGAGGTGCTTGGGTTTGGCCTTGTGGTTGGTATGGAGGTGGTCTTGGTTTCCAAGAAAAATTTGGGTGGTTTCTCCAGCTTGAATTATAGGTGTTTCCATAGGATGCACTGTTGTTGGGCCTAAATTGCCCCACAACATTCACTTGATCACCTAACATCTCTCTCACTGCTGGCATGGTTGGACACTCATCTACCACATGATCACATGATTGGCAAATGGTGCATGGCATGACATGGACTTGGGTATCGGAAATGGCTTGGACTTCATGTATCTTTTTCAACTCAAGTTCTTCCAACCTCCTAGCTAATGTTGCCACTTTAGCTTTCATGTCCACATCTTCACTTAACATGTACATTCCAGCCTTTGGATTTTGGGTTTGTTGAGAGGGAAATTTTCCTTTCTCTCTTGAGTTGGGCTCATCCCATCCTCTTGACACCTCAGCCACGTAACTTAAGAAGTCCATGGCTTCTTCAGGATTCTTACTCATAAAATCTCCCCCACACATGGTTTCAAGAATTTGCTTCATAGAAGAAGACATTCCATCATAAAAATAGCTCACTAGGAGCCATGTATCGAAACCATGATGAGGACAAGCATTGATGGCTTCCATATACCTTTCCCAACACTCATGAAACTTCTCATTTTCTTTAGCAGAAAAATTTGAGATTTGTCTTTTCAACCCATTGGTCCTATGGGTGGGGAAAAATTTCTTCAAAAACTCAGCCTAAAGATCCACCCAATTCCTTATGCTTCTTGGCCTTAAAGAATTAAGCCATATTTTTGCCTTGTCCTTCAAAGTGAAAGGGAATAGCTTGAGTCTCATCAAGTCTATTGAAGCTCCTCCCTCTCTAAAGGTATTACACACCTCCTCAAACTCCTTGATGTGAGAATATGGATTCTCACTCTCCATTCCATGGAAAGTTGGTAGGAGGGGCACAATATGGGGCCTTATAACCAACTGCTCAAGAGGGGGCAGGATGCATGAGGGTGCACTCATCCTTGGGGGATGCATTCTATCCCTCATGGATAGGTATGCATTGGGATTACCCCTTTGACCTTGTTGAGAATTCTGATCCTCTGGTGGAGGGTCCATGATATTTACACAGATATCCAACTCTGTGTCTTGAGGATTCTCAATCCTTACTAATCTTCCCTCTTGGTCCCTAATCCAATAGGGCATGCACAAGTTACACTACCTGAAATAAAACAAAAAAACAACAAAAACAAAAGGAATCTAGAAAAAAAGGTTAAGGTTAGAAAGAAAATGAATTTAAAATTAACAAAAGGAAAATGAAAGAAAATAAAATTAGTGAAAAAGGAATTCACCCAACTTGTGATAAATAATCACAAGTAGCCTCTAAAAGGTTGTATCAATGTATTGTGGCACCATCCCCCGGCAACGGCGCCATTTGATTCACGCTTGACTTCCCAGCCGGGTCTTTTAATCAAAAACATTTATAAAACCTATGACCTTATACTGGCGTAGCAAAGCTACTATAGTATAGCAGTTCTAGGGTCGAACTCAGGGATGGGTTTTCACTCTACCAATGATAGCCTCTAAATTAGAAATTGATTCTGATGATTTCCTTTAACACAAACTTTTAATTTAAAAGAAAATAAAATTGTTTTGAAAGTGGTGATTTAAACTAAACTCACATAGAACTAAGTAAAAAGTGGAAGAAAGAAAGTCTCCCGGAGCTAAGGGTTGCTAGGTTCAAGTTCCAGATGCAAAGTGGAAAATTCCGGATTTTTCTCCTCGCATTGGGGATTTAACCTATAGTTATTTCCCGAACCGGTATAGGTTTGACAATGAAGTTTTAATCCATAAAAAGTCACTAGAGATGGTAGTCAAGGTCCATTAATGACTTAAGACACTATGGACTATCACCTTGAATCACTTTCCACTGGCTCGTATATGATAACTAATGGACTGATATGGATCTAGCAATAAGCATCCACAGAGACCTTAAGCTTACCATGTATTGGCCAGTCAAAGTGATCCTAAGGGATTTAAGGCAAAACCTTGGCTTTAAAAGCCATTTATGGACTCCAACCACCTGAATTCAATGCACGGAAACTTTCCATCTTTTAATCTGGACTTTTCACCTAGCTTCCTTCACTCCAAGAAACTAAATGTTTAGCCTCTCATCCTCTGGGAAAACATCCTCAGAGGGTGTTTGGCTTGCAAGAAAATAGAAAATAGAAGAGAGAAAAATAAAGGCAAAAGAAATCTCTGTATTTCACTAAGTATCAAATTTACATTGGTCTCCTGGAGAAAGCTCCCCGAAAGATACATTTTCAGTGATTACAAGAGAAATTATATAGGAAGGTAATTTTACCCTTCCTTGGATACTTCCTAGCTAAGGAATTACATGAGTGGTTGAATACAAGGAGAAAATGGAAATTTAAACACAAAAATATCAGAAGAACAAGAGTCGGCAAAAATATCCAATTTTCGCACGCTGAGTTCCAATTTCGCATGTTGGTTTGAGGTGTGCGAAAATTTCGCACAGTGGACTGAGGATTTCGCACCTTAAACAGTGGTGTGCGAAATTGTCCCTCAGCTTGATGCAGTCGTCTTCCTAAGTCCGTATCTTCCTCATTTCAGCTCCAAATCATACATGGTTTGAACCATTGGATTCTTGACTTTCTGAGCTTCGAAATGGTATATAGAATGTAAACAATGGACTTCGGGAAGTGCTCCAAAAGTGCACTAAAAGACTGCAGCTGTGTACCCTGTTTTCATCCCCTGTTTTCTTCTTCTCCATTGTTTCTCCCTTGTAAACTTTGAACGGCTAAGGCAAAGGATTATGAGGCTCCATAGCTTGATTTCTTCATAAATCTAAGCTTCCAAAAGCTTTGCCATGAACTATAAATAGCTCTCCCTCATTCTTAAATTGCTTTGGTGTGCATAAAGCTATCAAAAAACACCAAAACTTAACACAATTGTTAGAAATCTGATTGCAAGGGTCCCTAACATGTTAATCGAGTTAAAAGGTAATAATTACTACTCAAGGGTGTTTAAAAGAGCTAATTACAAGCTACAAAATAGCATGTTTTGAGTAGTAATCAGTAGACTTGTGAGAGTCCTCATAAGATTGAAAGTCCAATTTCCTGGTACAAAAGAGTACCAACTCATTGCAAAGACTCACAAAAATATAATCCCTTGTTCTCCAAGGATACTTGAGTATATGTTTGACATCCGCCCAAAGCTCTAATAAGAAAATGGACTAATTTCCACTCCTTATTCTTACAACAAAACAAATATCTGGTCTATCACATAACATCACATACTTAAGGTTATCCATTGCAAAGGCATTGGATACCACCTTAATGCAATCTCTCTCTACAAATGTCCAAGGACATTGATTCTAAGAAAGACAACTCCAAATCCAAAGAGTAAAAAACCCTTCTTAGATTTTTGCATCCTGTACTTGACCAAAGGCTCATCAATGTAGGTGACATGGCACAATTTCCCTATTCTTGTAGTCCTAAAGGACCTTAACCCTAAGAATATATTGTGTCTTCCTCTAGATTTTTATCTACAACTAAGTAAACAACTAGATCTTGATGGATGTCAATATCCCTACATCATATCCAATGAGTAGATTTTCATCTGCCTACAAGATCTTAGAGCATCACCACGCTCCTTCATGCCTTCTTATACACACAAGGCCCTTTGCTATGAAAATGTTTGGTTGCTATGTCTCATAAATGAGACACAATGCAATAGATAAGAGTAATCTAATGGATTTAAGTATGACCACTATTGAAAAGGTTTTCCATAGTTGAAACAAAGTTTCAAACTACAACCTTTAGCTACAATCTTAGCCACATAAAACTCAAGCTTTCCATATACTCTTGTGTTCCTTTTGTAAACTGACTTACACCTATGGGTTTTATCCTTTTAGGTGTTTTTATAGGAACACAAACTATGTTAGAATACAAAGATTCTAACTACTTTTTCATAGCTCCTTGCCTTAAGTGAGTACAAACACTGCTCACCGTTTCATCATAATATATAAGATATAAACCTCCCATCATGATAAGGCACTAGTGTACTAAAAATAATAGAAATGGTATGTTTTTAACCGTCTGGATCTATAATATTGTGGACCCATATTTTTCACATGCATTACCACTCGACTGACGAGACTTGCTTTCTTTTAAGGAAAATTTGTATTTATAAAAAATAAAGTCACCACTTATTTTATTTATTTTTTAAAGAGAAAATAAAATAAGAAACTAAAACCCTAAGAAAAAAAAAACTTCTATTTTTTGGAAAGTTGTCTACGAAAATCCAAGTCTATGTCCAAATATCAGGTTACCTATTGGGAAGGTACCTCTGAAGTGGTAGCACCCCTCTAAGCCCTAACGAGGTCTCTACAATAGAGTGGAGGATATTATAGCAATCAGCTAATCAATCAAATGGGTACCAAAAAAAGATAAAGCAAATATGATATAACAACATGCAAATTTACTTAAACCTAGGAATCAACAAGACCAAAGCATACTTGAGATCCAAGTAAAGTGCTTCATAAAATATGAATGTTAGTTTACAAGCAACAATTTCATAATATTCACAATATGTATTTTATCCAAATCATGGAACACCGCTTCCCAAAATAAGAATTTTAATCGAACAACCTAAACAAATAACGTGCTTTACAATAAGAAAATCTAAAAAAAAAAAAAAAAAAAACTAAGAATTACCATTTCCATAGATGAAAACTTTAAACTCCATAACACAATCCAATTATATAAAATTAACATGAAACATACCAACATTCAAGAAAGATTATTATCATGAAGCTAAATATTTGACATTCTAGAAAAATTATTTAACATAAAGTCCACCTAAAACTAACTACTAACAATTAAATATCAGAATATTAATCATGAAACTAATTTATTTTACATTCAAGAAAAATTGTTTAACATGTAACTGACCAATTGACATTCCAAAAAAATTATTTTATGTCAACCTAAAACAAAAATTTTCAAATTCTCATTTTCCCACTATCATCCAAAATTAGCCACAACTAAAATTTAAAGATCCTAACTTTCCACTATTATCCAAAACTACAATTTAAATAAATAAATAAAATAAAATAAAATAAAAATTTTAAAAAAATCTAACCATTCATTATCAACAAAAATTATCTAAAACTAAAACCAAAAAACTTACTTTTCCCTATAATTATCTCAAACTAAAAATTAACAACTAGTTTTTTTCATTATCAAACAATTTATATAAAACTAAGATTTGAAAAGTAACTTTTTACACTATCATGAAAATTATATAAAAGTAGTTTTTTTTTTTTTACTTTTTTTACACTATCATCCAATATTCATTCAAAACTAAAATGTACAAAAAAATCTAATTTTTCCACTATCATCCAAAATTAACCATAACAAAAAACTTAAAAATTCTAACTTTCCACTATCACTAAAAATTAACCAAAACTAAAATTTATAGAAATCTAATTTTCCTGCTATCATTCAAAATTCATCCAAAACTAAATTTTACAAAAATATAATTTTCCCACCATCATCCAAAATTCAAAACTATTTAAAAAAAAAAAAAATCTAACTTTCCACTATCATTCAAAATTAACAAAAACTAAAATTTACAAAATAAAAAAAGAAAAAAAAAATCTTTCCCTCGATTCATCCAAAATTTATCAAAAACTAAAATTTACAAAAATTCTAATTTCTCCACTATCATCCAAAATTCATCAAAAACTAAAATTTTAAAAAATTCTAATTTCTCCATTATCATATAAAATTAACCAAAACTAAAAAATTTTAAATTCTAACTTTCCACTATCACTAAAAATCAACCAAAACTAAAATTTATAGAAATCTAATTTATCTACTATAATAAAAAATTCATTCAAAACTATAATTTATGATTTCTAATTTCTCCACTATCATTCAAAATTCAAAACTATTTTTTTCTTTTTTTTGTAAATCTAACTTTCCATTATCATTCAAAATTAACCAAAACTAAAATTTATAGAAAGCTAATTTTCCCATTATCATCCAAAATTCAAAACTAAAAGTTTTTTTTTTTAAATATAACTTTCCACTATCATTAAAATTAATCAAAACTAAAATTTAAAGATTTGAACAAATGGTAACTAAGATTTATAAACCGAATACTAGGATCATAAAACAAATTTAACTCGTAGCATCACATTGTTTTAATAACTTTAAAAACTTTAAACACCAAAGCACTAACATTTCCCTTGCACATGGCTACACATAGTATTCTCCTGATTTATTAATTTAAAAAAAAAAAAAAATCAAGAACATCAAAGCACTCATAAACATGGCCACACATAGCATTCTTTTGATTTATTAATTTTAAAACCCTAGAACATCAAAACACCAATGGCTCTGGCCACACATATTTCACCGAATTTAAGATTCACCAACAATGGCTACTTACATAACTCATAGCCGGTTTCAATTCTTTACATCCCATTGATTTAAAAAGTCAAAAGAAAAAACATGTCATTAGTGTCTCTTACCCAACCAACCATATATTCATTCCATTGATTCAAAAAAAAAAAACAATGCAATCATGAACCCTCACATAGATGACCATACATCTATTTCATTGAGTGAAAAAATCAAACCAAACCATTAATGTTGATGCCCCGCGTCCCTAACGATCCACGTAGTTGCCAAATGGATGGACACGCGATCTCAACCCATAAAGGTTCTTGATTCAGTCGACCAACCTGCAAAAGGCGTCCGGACAGGGTGTTCGGACGCACCCTCCGATGGTTTTGTCAACCATGGTTAGAGAGAGATAGATAAATCAGTTGGCCTTTTACTAGGTATCAGAAAGCTTACCTTCCTCTTCGTGTGAAGGCTTATATATAGTTCCAGGAGCATTGTTCCTCTCATTAATGGTAGGGAGATATTTTATGTTGTCATGATGACACTAGGTGGCAGCAGGGCCATCATCACCCTACGGGTGGCTGACAGAGATCGTGGTAGGTGATGCGGCTGTCAGAGATCATGGTAGGTGATCATGGGAAGTGACTTGTTGTCACTTCGTCTTGTCCTTTCACTCTGTAGGTGTCGGAACGTGGGCCCTGGCTGGCTGTTGTGATAACATGTAAGACTTGCTTACTTCAGTCAATGGTCCGGACAATTATATCCAGATGGCATATGCTGATCATCCGGATGTATTGTGTAAGCCGTCCAGATGTTATGTTTATAAGCGTCGTTTGCTCTTCCTTGAGGTAGTCCGGATAGGAAAAGCGCGCCATGTGTGTTCTTAGAGAAATCCGGATGAGGGTGATCCGGATGATAGGGCGTGCCACATGTCGCCATGAGGTGTGTGACACGTGTTCTCAAGAGGAGGGGTCCCTACAATTAACATTTCTCATAACTGACATGATATCTACAATATATCAACATTATTAATTCCAACAAAACTAAAGAACACTTTAACACAATTACACATATTCTTCATGGTTGCACATTGCTCTCCAACAAATGTGGTAGTGCGGCTGTGTTTTTTATACCCTGTGTGCGCGAACTGCTTGGAAAATTATTCAGATGGTTGCCCTCTTCATGGCAACGTCATTCCCCTCTCTTTTTGTGTATGTTCTTTCTTTTCTAAAAACCATCATTTTTCCATTTTTAAAATTGTTCCCCTCTCCTCTTTAAAAATCTTTTTCTTTTTCAAAGTCTTTGGTTCACCTTCTTAAATCCTCTCAACACTTCCCCAAAAAACTCTTTTTTTCAAAACGTCCTTTCCCCTCTTATGGCAACATGCCTCTTTATTTTTATAATGGAAACTTCACCTCTCATATGGCATAGGGTGTTTTGGATATTTATAATAGAAGCTTGGATCTCCATGTGGCAACATGATTTTGGAATTTTTTTTTTTTTCTATTGGAAACTCTTAATTGGTCTTTTAACTCTATGAAGAAAGTGGTATTTTAATATATTCGTGGAAAGTAATGTTTTAGTTTTATATTGGAAACTTGTTTTTGACTTTATGTATATGTCTATTTAAAATATTGATATTAAAACACTAAAATAAAATTAAATTAAATTAAAAAAATAACTTACCAAAATTTTATTTATCTACATACCACCAAAATTTTATATTGAAAGCACTTAAAAAAGTAACTTATCAAATTATATTTACGTACACACCACTAAAAATTTATATTAAAACACCTTTAAAAAATTAATTTACCAAAATTCAATTTACGTACATACCACTAAAAATTTTATATTAAAGCACTTTAAAAATTAATTTATCAAAATTCAATTTATGCACACACCACTAAAATTTTTATATTAAAACCACTAAAATTTTTATATTAAAACACTTTAAAAACTTACCTTACCAAAATTCAACTCAAAATGAATATGCATCTAAATGAACTAATTTAAAGTGCACCTACAATGCAACCAAGTAGACTAAGTTAAAGTGCAACCAAGTGAGTTGGAATGAGTTGAAGTGTAGATAAGTGAGCTTGCGTAAAAGATGTCTAAGTGTGCCTAAGTGGGTTTGAATGTGTCCAAATGGGTCAAGTGTGTCTGAATAAGGTATGGTGCATTTAAGTGACCTAAACTAAGTGTGAAGAGTAGCCAAGGCCATAGTGAGGGTCTTAATGAGCCCCTCAACAAAAGGGTCTCTGAAGATAGCTTAGAATAAGAAGTTGTATGACTGTCAATAGGCCACCAAAGGATGATCATAGGGCAAAAGAGAAATATAGGGTAGTACCTAGCATTACATGTACTAAGAGGAAAAAATGGGGGATCTACAAGTATTCTATGCAATGTAGGACTATCTTCTAATATATCCTCCAATATTTATTACTTGTTGTCTTATTTCTTATCATATAATCTTCATAAAAAAATCTGACATTTGTGTCAACAAGTATCTTTTGATGATCCTGACTATAAAAGTGATAACCCAAAAATACTCTTAAATATCCTATAAACTAATATACCTCTTAAAAAGAAGAGGTATTATATAGTCTATAAGACATATCGACAAAAGAATCTGGGAACAAGATGAAAAACCTATCCACGATCTCACTATGTCCATTCAAGTTTGATATCTTCTTTCCACTTCTCCATTTTGCAATAGAAACCTTGGTGCACATGATTGGGAAATAATCTCGTGCTCTAGCAGAAAGAATCAAACTTACTAGACATATCTCCTTGATCTAATTAAAGTGACTTGGTATGTATACCTAATAGGTTATCTAATCCCGCCTTAAATTCAATGAATGTATATAAGACATCAAATTTCCTATGTAGATATTCAAACCTAGAGTAATCATCACTAAAAGTGATGAAATACATATATATTTCCCATACATGGACACTAAAAGTTTCATTCATGTTAGTATGGACTAACTCCAAACATTTTTTGGCTCTAGTCCTCTTGGTCATTTTACTATCCATATGGGATTTGTAGACTAGAAGATCTTCTGGAATCAAAGAGTCCATACTTTACCAGTATTTGGATCCTATGTAGATTAATATGACCTAGGTCTAGACACTAAATGTTTAAATAATTCTAGGTTCAATCCTGAGATTTGACTATTTTCATCAATTGTCAAAGTGATAAAGGAATACATATAAAAGAAGAAGATATTACCTCCCACTAACCTTCATAACTAACCTTGCATTTGAAGCTAAAGTAAGTATAATCCTATCATTTAACCTTCTTACTTGTTCAATATCCTATGAGGACTTGCAGACAATGGGCCTGAAATCTATCCACCATAGATGGTGAAATCCAGCACTAAATATTCAACAACACAAAAATGATGTATACTTTCATTTTTCCTTTAGGTAAATTGGGCATTCATTTTCCAGTGTTCTAAAGGGTCACAAAGGAATCACTTGCCCTTGAGCTTGCTCTCTTATTCCTTCTTTTGAACTTTTCTTATTTGGTGTTGTTATTTTTCTTATTGACATAATAACCTAAAGAACCTTTGACTTCCTTATGAATACCCTATAATCTTTGAGAATCCCTTTAGCCATCTCGAAGGAAAACGACAAGGTCTCTAAGATCATATGAATATTGGTGTTCATAACAATCCTAAGAGTAGCTTGTCAAATCTAACGTACCCTTATCACCAAATAACCATTGCAAATTAGAAAGAGAATATCACAGGCTTAATCAAGGTTATCCTAAGTCAAAACGACTTTACCATTAAGTGCTTGGGATGCTTGGGATAACCTATTGAGACCTATAATCCCTAATTGTTAAATGTTCAAATGATGTGATTTATATTGAATGAATGGATTCTCTTGATAGGTTATTTTGAATTAAAACTAGTTGTTAATGAAATGATACATTCCTATGGAAAAATAGGAAGCCTTAGGGCTCATTTTCCTCAACCTAGATTACTATTCCCAATTCATTGAAATCATATCAAGTTGAAATAATGATGAACAAAACAAAGAATTGACCATTGAAATATTTAAATCAAATCTAAAATTGTATTCAAATAACAAAACTAAACAGTTCAATCTTAATGGAAAAAAGAATTCAAGACTAAAAACAAGATAAACAATCTAAAAATAATGGTAAGCAAAATTAAAGAACCTAAGTGAAATCAAGATTTCCAAGAACTCCTTTTTTGGATCTTCAATTATTCTCACAATCAACCTCTAAACCAAAGATGAACCAACCCCTTTCAATGGCAGCCCATGGCTCTTTTATATCATTCCCCAAATTAGCCCTACGTTCCCTCATGTGAGAGCCTTTTCCATGCAAGTCAAGGGCTCAAGAATGGATTGGAATTGTTCTCCCACTTTAGCCTAACCCATTCCCCCTTTTTAAGATAATTAAAAGGCCTAATGTAATCACGTGAGTTTTAAGGCCAAAAGGGCAGCTTCAAGTAGTGAGTCCATTGTGGGCCCTTGGTGGTGCCTTTATATGTTGAAAAATCACTCGTGTTTCTCAAATTTATTCCTCAAGAAAACGACCTCCAAAAATTATGAAAATTGGTTGAATTTAAGTTCAAAAAGTGAAAAATAAAAAAAATAAAAATTGTTTTAGCTTGATTAGACATGTCTAGTCCTTTCAACAACCTCAAAACATTTTACTAGTCGTACATGATCAACATTTGAGAATTCTTTGCAATTTTGATTTTTCGGCTAAATTCGCCTTTCATTCTCACATCTGAGATGTCTATGAGGATATCAAGATCTCATTATTCAAGAAATATAGCTATAAATATAAAAAAACTTAAAGAAAACATAAGAAAGTTTGGCATACACAAGGTGACATAGAATTGCCTAATTGAAGGGTGTTTTTAATTATATACTTAAACTTTAAATCTAATACTTATCTCTATTTTTATGCAAAATATGACATTAATAAAAAGGTGTTTGTTGGTACATATACTAGATTTCTAATAAAGACTGTATCATAATCAATAAGGCAAAGACTAATACAAACTAAAGAATAGTCCCATAATGCATAAGATACTATGTATCAAGAGGTATAGAGACATACAATTCCTATTATTTCTAGTACATGAGTGCCTTGTCATAGTGGAAGCTTTATATTCCATAGATTATGATGAAGCAATGAGCCTATTGACACTCATAGTTTAGTCAGGAGCTCTGAAAGAATAGTTAGAATACTTGTGATTCTAACATAGTCTAGGTTCTTATCAAAGCATGTGATAGGATGAAACCTGAAGGTGTAAATTGGTCTATAAGAGGAACAAAAGAGTATAGGGAAGGGTTGAGTTTTATGTGGCTAGGTTGTAACTAAAGGTTATAGTTCGAAACACTATTTCGACAATAGGAAACCTTTTCACCAGTAACCATACTAAAATCCATTAAAATACCCCTATCCATTACAATGCATTTCAATCATGAGATATCGAAATAAGATGTCTACATAGAGGTTTTGAATTATTATCTTGATATTAGCATCTATATGATGCAACCAGACATTCCATAACAAATGACCTTATGTTTACAAGAAGGCATAAGGAAACATGGTAGTGCTCTAAGATCTTGTAGGTAAATGACAATCTACTCATTGAGAATGATGTAGGGATATTGTCATTAGTCAATATCTATTTATCTACTTAGCTCTAGATGAAAATCTCAAAAAAGGTGTATTATATTCTTGGGTTTAAGGTCATTTATGAATGTAAGAATAAGAAAATTGTGTTGTCACCTATAAGATATGCACTTGGTCAAGTGCATGATGTAGGACTTCAAATATGGTTTGCTATCCTTTAGCCTTTGAGTTACCCTTTCTCAAGATCAATGACCTTACACATTTGAGGAGAAAAATCATCTAAGGCAATACCTTATGCCTTTGCAATGAGTGGCCTTATGTATGCGATGTTATGTGTTAAACCAGATATTTGCTTTATTGTAGATATTGTAAAGTTGATATCAGTCAAATCTAAATCTAGAACATTAGACAACTATCAAGTATATACTCAAGTATCTCTAGAGAACAAAGGATTATGTGCTTATGTTCCAAAGAATTGAGATAGTTCAAAAGGGTGATGTGATGATTTGAAAGATACCTTTTATAGAGAATAAGGTGGATCCCTTCACCAGTGTAGGGAATCTTGAATCACTTCATTCCTTATACCTAGATCAGGTTAGGTGCATGTGAAAACTTTTGAGACCTCTTAGATCCCAAGAACTAGAAGCAAAGCATGCATTTTTAACAAAACGAATCTAGATTAAAGTGCAATAGAATATAATACCTTGATTTGGATGTTCCCAAATCAAATCCACAAAGTGAAGTTGAAGCCTAAAATACTCAAAAGTCTCATACACCTAAGATTATCCGCTAAATGGCTCTAACTGTAATCTTAGCACTTCAAAGGTGGGTCTATGGAAGAGAGGAGGCTATGGCTTTTTTTTCTCTATATGGTGGAAGACGACTCTCTCAAAAATCCTAACCTCTAAGTGAGTATTTATAGGGTTTCCTAATTAGGCTTAAGTGACTTAAGCTCACTAAGGGCTTAGGTCACTTAATCTAGCCCAAAATGGGTCCTAATTGATTAATTAACCTCATAATTAGGTCATCTAATTAATAAATTAACTCATCTAATTAATAAATTAACTCAATCCGGAGACTTTGTTCACTTACCCCTATGTAACCTTGTGTAATTACCAAAATGCCCTTATACATAAAAGTGAACATAAAGTCAATCTAATCCTAACAAATTGTGGCAACAAGGTATATGAGTTTGAGCAGGGACCATTGGAACCTATAGGAGTATTGGCTCCCTTAGAATCCAATTATGAAGTTGATTCAACATTTCACTAAAGAGAATCAACTACAATCCAATACCTTATGTAAATAACAATTAGACGAAGTTCGGGTTTATGACCTACTATCGACTATATGTCTTCCTCATGAACTGGCTTTTGTAATCTAACAAGGTTGTGTTTCACCTATCAAGATTACCTCTTTAATCCTTAAGTTACAGATCTCACTTATTATGTGACCAATTGACATGTTCTAGCTCCAAGAAGCATAAGTCTAATTTCCACTAAATAAAATGTTATGACCATAATCTTCTAAATCACATATCCCTTAGACCACCCAAAGGGACACACAATCTCAAACCCATGAGATATCATGGTGCCTCTATTAATAATACCTATTCTCACCATCCTCCATCAACAATATCCTAATTCATAGGAATATATGACCACCTTAGGGTCTTACCCATAAATGAAAACCTCCTATTGACTTTGGCACATGCTCAATATTCTTTCAAAGCTAAAAGTCCATGCAATATAGTAGGTTGGTGAATCATAATAATCGATAGCCTTATGGCATGATGTACTATAAGTCCTATCCAATATGTAACCACATACACTAGTGCATTGACTATGGGAAATTCATCTCGATGGCCAAGACAAGTTGTCCCTCCAATTAGGAGGTAGTACACTATAGTCTTTATTGGCACTACAAAAAAAAAAAAGTTTTTAATGACGAATATTTAGTCTTAATAACAAAATTTCATCACCAAAGCTATCATTTTGTTACAACCATGATAACATCGCGACTATATATGTTTATCAACTTTCTTAAATAAATAAATAAATAAACAAATGGAACATTTGGAGCCAATATTTTTAGCCACAATCATTTTATTAGCCATCACAAAAGGATTGATAAGAGGTGTACTTTAGTCACGATATTATTTGAAACCATGACTATATGTAAATTTTGGCGTTAATAGTTGTAGTCACAATTTTTTGAGAAATTGTGATAATACAAATATTTTAATGATTTTTAGTCACGAGTTTAATTGACCATGACCATATGTGAACCTACAATCATGAATTTCACATTTGACCATGACAAAAAGTTATTATTTATTTTAGATATTTTGAACCTATATATATATATATATATATTATAGATTATAGAAATCATCATTAATAGTAATAGCAATAGTCTTATTAATTATAACAAGTTTAAATTATATTATTATATACTTTTTTAGGTTAATAAACAAATTGGTGTGTCACTATCGCCCATTTTTCTTTATTTAAAATTATTTAATTTTGTTCTTATGATTAATGCTTTAATAAGCAGTAAAATAAATTTAGTATATTAGTATAAAAATATGATGGTTCAATTTGATATTATTTGATAAAAAGTTTAAATGCAAGTATGTGTTAGGTAAATTAAAAAATAGTTATGACTTTGTGTATAATAAATCATTCTTATTGTATTTACAATATCAATAAAAGTGATAACTAAATTTTAAGTAATAAGATAAAATTATTAACAATTAACATCAAACTAACCTTTTAATTGTTAATAATAGGTTTCATAGAAAGACATTGGGAATGTCATTATCAATTGATATTTATTTATTTATTTTTTTTGTTAGGATGATAATAAGACTAGTTATATAATCTCTATATTTGGCATAGAAAATCATAGATTTGAAACTAATGATAAACATTATCTAAATATGTTAGAAACTTTTCCTTTTTATAATTATTCATTTTTTTTTAAAGTTCAAAACTTTTTAATTTAGAAAAATATTTAGTTGTTACACATTTTCACTTTTATTTGTAAATAACAACACATAATTGTTGGCAAATTTTATAAAAATAAACATGAAAGATATCATAATCAAATATATTTCTTTTTGAAATTTTATATTAATTCACATGCCCATAATAGTTTTTCCTTCAAAAGTTATCCTTATGAAATTTTTTAGCTATTTTATATTTTAAAGTCTTATCAAAGAAGAATCATGTTTCCAAATAAGGCAAAAAGAACCAAATATTGTAAACTTTAATTTGTTTTTTTTTTCCTTTTTCATCTTTGTTTTACTTCTTTCAAGGTTTTTATAGTTTTATTATTTTCCTTTTTTTTTCTTTTCTCAGAAAATGTTGAATTAATTTGATATAATTTTTTATTATTTCGATTAAAATTATTCTTTTGATGAAAGTGATATTATTTTTGTGCATTTTCTTAAAATTATCTTTATTATGTTATTGATTTTTTACCTTTATTTTTATTTCAAAATTTCATATCAAATTAGGACCCTTGGATTTATGGATATAGGGCAAAGCATAAAAAAACTCATTGAAATGAGTCTCCCTGCTCCTCTATTGCTTGCTACTATTCACTGCTGCTAGAGTCATGCTATTGTTGGAGTCACATTGCAACAAAAGTCACGCTACCACTAGACTCATGTTGTTGATGTTGCTCCATTGCTACTACTTTTTGAGGACCCTCTCATCAATGATAGCAAAAAGATAAGATTTCGATTGCTTTCCAAAAAATCTTACCCACCCCACAATAATTTCTTTAAAAATAAAATAAAATAACCCAAGAAAATTCAACATTTATTATTTTCATGACATAGAGATGAAGAAGTAGAGAAAAGTTTCCAAAGTCCTTTTCTTTACAATAAAAAAATCCATGCAAATTCAGGCAATCTCTCCCTCATCCATCCATTCAAAACTATCATTTCTTTTAATATATTCTTTCATATATATTTGAAAAAGGGAAAAAAATGTTGATAGCATTAGTTATTTTTTATTTACTTTCTTCCCATTAAATTTTCACTTTTGTTGTTACTTCAATTGTAGAAACAAACAAATAATGTTCCATTACATTTCTTTTTGTATATATACCCTCCTTTATGCATGTTTGTATGATTTGTGAAGTAGAGTTTTGATATTTTTGGCTTTGGAAAAAATGGAAAAGTGGTTTTTTCTTGTTGTGCTTTTTGTTTTGCTGTTTGGTCTATTGATTAATGGAGAAATGGTCATGGCTTATAGAAGCCAAGATGGATCACAAGAGTAGAGATGTGTATAAGTCAGACCCAATAAGCAAAATGCTTTATGATTGAAATAATTGCCATACATTTTGATATTCAAAGAACCATAGTGTTGAACCTAGATGTGGCTACCAAGTGAATTAAACCAAATAATATTATATATATTAACTAAAAACTCATAAAAAGCTAAATAATAAGTAAAACTAAAATTGTTTTAATTAAACATTAACTCTTTTAACACACATAACAATCATCTTGAGAAATATGTTGAAACTAGAATTATTATCTCACTAAAAATTCATCATATTTATCCCTTATTAATCACTTTTCCTTTTTCATTTATCATAAGACTTTTATTTTAATTTAAATAAATTTATTCTAAATTTTCTCCATTAGTTGTTATCTATGGGCACTATTTGAATGTTAAGTACTTATTTAATGTTTAAAATATATAATAAATTATAATTCTATTATAATAATTTTTGAATAAATATTAAACATTTATTTAATATTTTAAAATATATAGTAAATTTTATTTCTATTATAATAATTTTTGAATAAATATTAAATATTTATTTAATATTTTAAATATATAATAAATTTTATTTCTATTTGTAATAAACATACAAAAGAATAAAAAAAATGCATAAAACATGACATTAAGGTATAAATTAATATTTGTAGGTTGCAACTTATAATAATATTTTGTCTTTATTCATTTTATATATTGGAAAGTTCATATAAGTTGAAGCCACTAAAAATAGTTATTGAATTAATTTATTTGATTTCCTATTCTTGTATTTTTATGATGAGATTATTTCTTGCCTTGAATAATAAATAATTTAAATTGAACAAAATGAAAAGGTTGTCCTAAAAATTGTAAAATTAGTGGTAAAAATAAAGAAAAATACTATAAATAACTAGATCTACCAATTTAACATCTAGATCATATTAATCTAAACAAGATCCAAAGATGAGTTGAATCTGGACACTTTGATTTCAGAGGATCTTCTAGTTTGAAAATCCTATATAGGTGGTAAAATGACCAAGAGACCCATTATTGCTAAAGGGCATAATGCTAAGGAATGTTTAAAGTTAGTGCATACTAATGTATATGGAATTATTAGAGTTCATACATGGAGAGAGTATGGGAACTTCATGAGTTTTATTGATGAATACTCTAAGTTTTGATATGAGTACCTGATACATAGGGAATTTGATGCCTTAAATACATTAATTAAATTCAAGGCAAAATCGAATAACTTATTACGTAAACATATCAAGGTACTTCAATAACATTGAGGTGGTGTGTCTAGTAGATTTGATTCTTTCCATAAGGAGCATGGGATAAAATCCCCGGTTGTGTGCACCAGGGACTTCATTGTGAAATGGAGTGAAGCTATCAATCTTTGATAGACATAGTAAGATTGATGATTGGTTTCCCATCACTTCCCATATTCTTTTGGGGATATATCCTAGAGATTGTGTCATACCTTTTTTAGCTAAAAGGTATATCAGTTTATAAGATATCCAAGAGGATTTTGAGGTTATTACTTTATATTCAGGGAGATCAGAAGGTGTTTGTTGGTACAAATGCTAGATTTTTTATAAAGACTATATGATAAGCAATAAGGCAAAGAATGATATAGTCTGGAGAACACTAAAAGATAGTCCCACATTGCACAGGATATTATAGATCAAAAAGTATAGAGACATACCATTCCTATTAATGTTAGTACATAAGTACCTCTTCATAGTAGAAGGTTTATATCCCACAAATTATGATGATGCAACGAGCGTGTTGGTGTTTATAACATGGCAAGGAGCTATGAAAGGATAGTTAGAATCCTTGTGATTCTAATGTGGTTTAGGTTTTTGTAAAAGTACTTGAAAGAATAACACCCATAGGTGTAAGTTAGTCTACAAATGGAACAAAGGAGTAGATAGAAAGGTTAAGATTTATGTGGTTAGGTTGTAACTAAAGGCTAAAGCTTATTGCTACTTTGCTCAACTCACTGACCTTTGCAATGAAAAATTGGAATCAAGGCATTTAAGTTTCTTCTAAAAATATGTTGATGTTTATATGATATTCCTAACTTCCTAATCTTGTTAAAAAAATTGAGCTCAAAATCATTTTTCAATTAAGAGACATAAGTTACTTTTTACATAGGTCCAATTTTAACCCTATTCTAGACACCTTAACTGATTTTGTAAAATTAAGTTATTTTACGTCTTTAATTTTTGTTGTTATTTTTACCTCAATCTAAACTTTTTAAAGTTAATTTTATGACCCCATTTCATTGAAAATTAACTCCCCAAGTTAGAGAAATAAATTATTTTTCCTACATCTATTACCCTGACCTTGTCCTATAGTCAAGGGATATTTAGCTTAATTTAAATATGCTCCTTATGCAATTTAATCATGTTGTTATTTTTCCTATAAAATAGACATATCGAATGTATTGTATAATTTTTTCCTTGATTTTACCATGCCTCTAGGTTAGTCAAATAGATTCATTTTGATATATTATTGAAATTTTCTCTATTTCTGACCAATGTGATCGTGAATTAATTATTAATTGGCACCTTATTAAATAATTTGGTCTTATTATCTTTTTTTTTTTCTTTTTCTTTTTTTGAGTAATCTAGACACATAGGAGATGTTAATTTTTTTCATGATGAATTTTCTTTCCTAGGTTTTGTTTTAGGATTTATTTTGTGAATGTCCTTGTTCTATCATATTGTTGAAAGTCTTGTTTATTGTTGATAATTTAGCTTCCTTAGGCATGCTTTTAGGTTACTTTGACTTTTTTTATACATTGTAGATTTATTATATGTACTATATGAGTTCTCTTTCATATCTCCATCCCTTTTTTGACATGTTAAGTGAAGTTATTTTGTGAATGAATATATGTTGAATTTTTTAACATGATTGTTGTATATTATCTCATCTTATTTCACTACTTTGCTCTTTATTTTGGATTTGATTGTGCAATATGAGAACTTACCTATGATATTGTATTCATTATTTCATTCATTAAGCTAATCCTTTTGGTATTATGAAAGCGTTTTATATGCCATCAAGATACACTTCCTTTATCCCTTATGTACTTAATTTCATGGACATTTATGCCTTGTTTTTATATATTCTCATGATTAATTACATCTTGTTATGGCTTGATCACTTCTTTTTTTTTTTTTAGTGGAATGCATGTTGTGTGTATTATAGGGCATTTTCCATGTTATACTTGTTGAACTAATCCTATTATATTATGGAAGTGCCTTGAATTGCAATTGAAGTGCGTTCTTTTCCTTTTCTTATATGCTTAATTTCACTTTTTGCTAACCTTTTGTTATGATCACCTTTGCATCATTCTTGTTTTTTAGTATCCATGATTTATCAATCAATTTTCATAATTACCCCAACTTGATTAGTAGAAACCTTTATTAGGGGCTTAGAGAGGTGTTACCTTATGGTACCTTCCCAATAGGTAACTTAACCCCCCGAACTTAAACTCAATTTTCAAATACATGCTTTTCCAAATAAGGAGTCACTCTTAGGGTTTTATTTCTTATTTTGTTTTTCCTTTAAAAAAAATAAACAAATATAAGTGGTAACTCTAATTTTTACAAAAATTAATTTTTCACTAAAAAAAAAAGAGTCTCACTATCGAGTGGGGATATACATGCAAAATGCAGGTCCATACTTGCGCTTTTACCAAAATACTCTTATGCACATAAATGATTAATTCTCCAATTTTCTTCAAATCTTTGTGTCAACAAAAACTATGTGCTCGAGTGGGGACCATTAGTACCCATAGGAAAATAATAACTTCTTCATAATTCAATTCTAAAGTTAATTCAACATTCCACTAAAAAGAGTAAACTACACTCTAGCATCTTTTGTTATTACATCGAAATAAGAATTAATTAAATTCAATTTAACCAATTCCTCTAGTTTGTGACCTACTATTTATTGCATATAGACTTCTCATAAACTGGTGTCCATAACCTAATGAGGTAGATCTTATCAACCTTTTAAGATTATCTCTATTACCCTTAAGTATTAGATCATTTTATTATGTTATCAACTAACATAATAAGAATATATGTCAAATTCCACTAGAGAAATTACTACAATACCATAGATTTTATTATCACAAATCTTTATAATCATGTAAAGAATACACTATCTAAAACCCTTCAAATATCATGGTGTTTATCTTAAAAAATACATACCGCCACCTATCTTAATTAACAATAACCCAATTAATAGAGAATATATGACCATGTTAAGGTCTCATCTATAAGTCAAAGTCATTCAAGTCCTTAACACTAGTTCAATATTCTCCCTAAATTAAGAGCCCATGCAGCATAGTACCTTGGTAAAATCATAACTACCCAATAGTCAATGTCATAATTCAATATAGGTGTTATTCAATATATAACTATACACATTAATGCACTAGCATGGGAAAACCATTCCAATGACCGAGATAAGTCAATCCTCCAATTAAGAGGTAGTGCACTTTAACCTCAAATGGATTGTCTAAATCCATAAACTGATTGTGAACTACTAATCAACTTGCAAAAAAAACTATGAATTGCATTTTTATGCAACTCCTAATGTACCCAAATTATATATAATGTAAGTGATATAGGTCAAAATGCTTATTTAAAACTTAATGCAAATAATGAATATAATAGTGAAAACTCGAGTCTAACTTTATTATATTATATCTTACTTTTAAGAGCTCTATCCCAACATAAATATTCTCAAACTCAAAACTAAACTTCATGATATGTTGATGAAGTTTTCATAACCAAGATTGAGTTGGGAACTCAACTAATCTTACTAATCTCTAAAATACTCATAGACTAATCATGAAAATGCCAATTTTAAAAGTATGTATTTACAAATAGAATAATAAAACCAATGGCCTAAGAGATTGGAACAATCATTCTAGAGGGTAGTTATAGATTAGATGGACCATAGCCTCTGAGGAGATGACATGTAGTTCTAGTTACAAATGAGATGGTGAAATAATAATGGTTAAAAAAGGATTTTAATCACAATGAATGTGCAATTGGTTAGTTTAGATGTGTGATTGACCAAATTAAACTAAGGATTTTTCATTCAGATTCATCCATTTTCATCTTGTGCATTTGAATGCACCAAAAGTCCAATTGAGCGCATATAAACATCTACTTGAAACTTGTTTCAAAGGTCGGTTTTTCTCAGTTTGCAATTAAATGATCTAGGAGTCTGATTGAATTTATACAGACTGTTTTCCATTTTCGTTTACTATTGCTCCTCAGGTCCATTTAAATCATCATATGCTTCTTGTCCATCTAAGCTTCCACATACATTATTTTGAGCACTTGGCCATTTTTCCACATGCATGCCTCTTTCAACACAAACTAAAGATCCTCATCAATACTTATTTTACCATTTCAATAGCTTTCCATACTAAAGGAACCTAAATTTGAGTTCTTTTGCATAGCCATAAACTCAAAACTAAACTTGATGTTATGTTGATGGAATGAACTTTCTTAACTAGGACTGAATTGAGAACTCAACTGATACTAGTAACCTTTAAAACGCTGATAGTCTAGTCATGAAAATGTCAATTACAAAAGTATACATTTACAAGTAATAGGACCAGTGGCATAAAAGGTTGGAACAACCATTCTAGAGGGTGGTTACAGAGCAGATGGCCATGGTCTGTGGGGAGATGACATGTACTATTGGTTATAAAAGAGATTTTAATCATAATAAGTGCGCAAGTGGTCGACCTAGGTGTGTGCATGATTGAGCACACTAAGGATTTCTCATTCTGATTCATCCATTTTCATCTTGCGCATTTAAACTCACCAAAAGTCCCGTTGAGTGCATATACACATCTGCTTGAAACTCATCTCAAAGGTCGGTTTTTCGCAATTTGCAATTTAATAATCTAGTAATATGATCGAACCCATACACGGTCATCTTCCATTTTTGCTTACTCCTCTCCTTAATTGCATTTAAATTTATCCAATTCCATCATATGCTTCTTATCTAAGTTTCCAAGTACATCATTTTGAGAAAGCCATTTTTCCACATGCATGCCTCTTTCAGCACAATCTAAAGATCCTTATCACTGCTTAGTTCACCATTTCAACAGCTTTTCATACTAAAGGAACCTGAATTTGAATTTGAATTCTTTTGCAATTGAATACTCTCAAACTCAAAACTGAACTTGAAGATGTGTCGAATTTTTCATAACCAGCACTAAGTTGGGAACTCAACTGATACTATTGCCCTCTAAAACACTCATAGTCATGAAAATATCAATTACAAAGGTATATTTTTACAAGTAGAATTATTTTACTAATGGTATAAAAGGTTGGAACAACCATTCTATAGGTTAGTCACGGAGCAGACAGGCCATGGCCCGTGGGGAGATGGTAAGTAGTGTCGATTATAAATAAGATGGGTAAGTAATAATGGTCTAAAAGGGTTTTTAATAAAGTGAGTGTGCAATTGTTCAACCTCGGTGTGTGATTGAGCACGCTAAGGATTTTTCATTTTGATTCATTCACTTTCATCTTGTCCAATTGAGCACATATAGACATCAGCTTGAAACTTGTGTCAAAGGAAAGTTCTTTTCAATCTGCAAGTAAATGACGATTGAATTGAATACATACACAGTGTTCCTCCATTTTTCCATCATATGCCTCTAATCTACTTAAGGCAGTTCCAAGTACATTAATTTGAACACTTGGCCACTTTTCCGTACATGCATGTCTTTTTCAATTACACAAAATAAAGATTCTAATCAATGCTTAGTTCAAGATTTCAGTACCTTTCCGTACCCAAGAAACTTGAACTTGAATTTGAATTCTTCTGCAACTGAATAGCCTCAAACTCAAAACTGAACTTCATGATTTATGAAGTTTTCACAACAAGGACTGAGCTGGGAACTCAACTGATAATAGTAACCTTTAAAACACTCGGTCTAGTTATCAAAATGTCAATTACTAAAACATATATTTACATGTAGAATGATATGAGCAGTGGCCTAAAAGGTTGGAACAACCATTAATTCTAGAGGCAGTTCATGAGACCGCAGCGGAGTGGAGCAGCCGCGACACGAAGTTCCGAGTATATGGGCCTTGGCCTATTGGGAGATACATGTAGTGCCAGTTATAAATGAGATGACTAATTAATAATAATGGATAAAAAAAAGAGGTGATAAGCACATTCCCAATTTCAGAAATAATGGCAACGCTTAGGTGGAAAAAGCTTAGATGAATAACACATGCTAAAGAACCAGGCAAGACAAAGGGCTGATAGGTGGTGACAAGTGGATGGCTAACGAAAAGGACAATAGTGATTAAGGAGGCGATTTTGGAATTAGGAAGTACATACTACCCAGTGAAGTAAATGGTGATTGAGAATGGAAGGTTTGTAAATAGTTAAAGGCAAGCGAAAAAGGAAAATGAAGAGACCAATAGAAAAGAAAAACGATGGCTAGGAGGATGCTAATGATGAGCAGTCAGAATCAGAGGGAATCGTCAAGAAAATGGAATAGGAAAAGAATATTATGACACCTTCTCTAGCTTATTTCATCTTTTTATTTTGAACCAATTTCCTTTCTGTAGTTCGAATAGTTTAGTTGCTAGTTCATCATCCCTTTATGGTAATTCGAAGTCTTTTCAAGTAAGGCATGCAAACAGCCAGATCAGTACTGGAGAGACATCGACCTACCCCGACTATTATAGCTAGTCAAATTGAGACCACATTAGCCAAAGTTTGTTATGATACTGATCTCAATTTGTTGAAGTCTATCAACCATATGCTAAGCCTCTTTAACATTTGTGAAACTATCCGTATCTACAACACTGTGACCTCTCATTTAAGGATTTGATTATTTAGTGGACCATGGTTTGATATTTGATGTTTCATGCAACAGTGCATGCTCGTGAACAAAAGCTGATAATGACGTACTAACAGTCAAATCCTAGCATAAGATTGTCCACTCGGATATTTATAAAACAACGTACTCCTCACGCTCGAGAGCATGAAATCATTCAGGCTAGCTACCTGCCCAACAAAATTTTTAAAAATTGACCCAACATTTCGCGTAAGTACTCTGGAATTTGAACAGAACAATCTCCCTCGCTTGAGGGTAAGTCCCAGGGACTGAAGTCATATGAACGTGAGTGATCAGATAAAGAGTGGGTGGATGGCTGTCCACCACTGAGCGTGGGACCTTTGATGTAAATGCTGCTTTTTAAGCCACCCGTCATCTCACTTTCCGTGGAGTGACAAAGCGAGGGTGAACAGTAGACAGAGAAATCAAGCCATGAAACGACAAAGAAAAACACAAAAGCTGCCAAAACCCCCTGCCTTCATTATTATTCATCAACTCTTCCGTACAAAAGGAACCCGCAATTCCCGGTCAACCCACATGGGAAAACACGTGTGTCTTCAGCTGCTACTGCGCATGTGACACCTCACTGTCTGCCACTTGTCTGATCTCACCAAGTGGAGCGATCTCAGTCGTTAAGGGGGTGTTTGGAACCTAGGTTTTCCCAATTTTTCTTTTCCATGTTTGGGTTTCTCTGCTTTTTGCTATTTATAACCCAAAGAGAATGCAGATAGGGTTGGGGGCTCGGGCTCCACTGCGTCCCTGCTGTTACCCTCTTTTTGAAGCTAATCCTGACTTTTCCATTTGTGTTGTATTTCTGTTTATCCATAGTACTACATTATTTATGATAGGCATCTAAATGAATCATGATGCTCCAAGTTTGGGCCCCTTTTATTTGGGCTCGGACCCCAGTTGGGCCGACCCTAAGGTCTTCAGTCTGAGTTTAAACTGCACAAGCCCAGTCCCAAGTCCAATAATTTAATAAATATAACTAGTATAGTTAAAAGGAAAACACTTAACCTAAGACTATTGAATGGTAGTCACATGATCCCATAAAAAATATAGGAAAATTTAAATAGAGACATCATTAATGAATGTCATGAAGTCTTGATAACTTTGGATTATTTATTGAAATCCATGTCGCAATCAATCTTCATACAGCATGTCATGAACTCTATCATTAAAGTTAACAAGTGATATTTGCAAGGATGAAGGGACAAACCAATTACTCAAAAGAAATACTTATTTTCCTAATAGTTTAATTTTGTAAGATTTAGGTTTACAATGAAGAGGCAAACCAATTATACATAAATGAAAGGAAACTAAGGTCATGTTTGTGTTAAGCTACCAATTTTCTTAAAAGTTAAATTTGTAGGATTCAAGTCTATAAATTATATCGTACTCCTTAATACTTTTTCTTACATACAGCCTCATGGACACACGTGGAGAGATGCAAGGCCTATAGGCAAAACAACTATAGTTAGCCTTTTTTTAGGCTTACACGATAAATTAAGGAAATAAATATACGATGAGACAACTCAAACATGTGACCTTCTATCAAATGAGGCTTGAATACCATATTTAGCTCCTAATTTTCCCAAAAACTTAAATTTATAGGATTTGGGCTCACGACATTTATCATGTTCTTTAATAGTTTTGATGATTTTCTTGAAAACAATTTTTTGTTCTTTAGAATATAAAATAGTTTTCTAATTTACAAAATGCATTCAATGAACTTTTAATAAAGGACAATTTTTTAAAAAATTGTTTTAAAAACATATGTTTTAGAATATATTGTGTTTTCAATTCTTTTTTATAGTTGAAAATATGAAAACTATTTTGGGAACTTTTGCATTATAAATAAGTATATAGTACTTTCTTGGGGAAAAAAAAAGGCCAAGAAAATGAAAATTGTGTTTTATAATTGAGTTCCCAAACAGAATTTTGTTTCTAAAAACAATGAAATTTTTTTAAAAGAAAAAACTATTCTTGAAAATTATTATTTAAGGAGTATTTTTGAAAATTTTTCCAATAAGTCCCTTAGCCTTTTAATAACTCTATGGAGTATATACTTAGATTGGGACTTGAAACCATAATTTAACAATAAAAGGCATTTTTCTTTTCTTGTTATTTTAGACACTTATCAAAACATTGTGGTTTGGCATTTTGTTACATCCTAATCTTAACTCTTTGTTTTTGTATAAAGAATCTTTTTACGCAATAATATTGGTCAAGAAAAATAAAATAAAAGACTAACACAATTAGTAGTAAGCCTAGTTTTCATCCTCAGTACCAACACTTATATGTTTAATTTTTAAGTTAGAACAATAAATTATTTGTTAAATCTATACATAAAACTTAACCTAATTAACAAATAATAAAAAATCATGATAATAATAATAGTAATTGAATAAGATAACCTAAAATATATAATAAAGTTAAACAAATTAAAATAGAACATCCAAAAAAATTTACAAATTAGATTACAAATCCATTCAAAGATAGTAGTATTTTTTTTTTCTCACTTTGAGGATCAAGAAGTCAATCCAAGAATAAATCAGATCTTAAGATTGATATTTTAAATCTAGAACCCTAACCTAACAATTGAGTTTAGATCTCAAACTCGATTGTGGTAACTTTAATTGTCAATTGCATTAACTTTCTTTCATTTTAATAGGAGTAGGATAAAATACGTCAGATGTATATCCAACACTTTTTCCTATTTCTCAAGTTTAAATCAATAAAATGTAGTAAAAAAACGTCTAGTCATAAAACCAACATTAGGGAATGTTAGGAAGTTTGATTACTCGGATTATTTACTAAAACCCATGTCACAATCAATCTTCATACGGCATGTCATGAACTTTGTCATTGAAGTTAACAACTAATATTTGCAAGGATAAAGAAACAAACCAATTACTAAGAAGAAATACCAATCTTTCTAAAAGTTTAATTTTGTAAGATTTGGGTTTACAACACAGAGGCAAATCAGTTACACGGAAATGAAATGAAACTGAGGTCATGTTTGTGTTAAACTACCAATTTTCTTAAAGGCCTAAATTTGTAGGATTCGTGTTTATAAATTAGATCATACTCTTTAATACTTTTGCTCACATATGGCCTTATAGACACACGTGGAGAGATGCAAGACCTATAAGCAAAACAACTATAATAAGCCTTTTTTTAGGCTTACACAATTAATTGAGGAAATAAATATACGATGAGATCACTCAAGCACATGACCTTCCATCAAATGATGCTCTAATACCATATTTAACTACTAATTTTTCTAAAAGTTTAAATTTATAGGCTTTAGGCTTACAACACATATCATGCTCTTTAATATTTTTGATGCTATTCTTGAAAACTTTTTTTTCTTTAGAATATAAAATAGTTTTCTAATTTACAAAATGCATTCAATGAACCTTTGATAAAAAACAATTTTAAAAAAAAAATTGTTCTAAAAACATGTTTTAGAATAAATTTTTTGCATTTTCAATTATTTTTTATAGTTGAAAATATGAAAACAATTTTGGAAACTTTTGCATTGTAGATAAGCATATAGGACTTTTTTGGAAAAAAGACTAAGGTGGTGTTTGTTTTTTTGGCTTTTTGCTGAAAACAATTTAGTTTTAGAATTTAGGTTGTTTGTTTTTCTACTTTTTCATGACTTATTATAAACTTTTTACTAAATAGAAAAAGCCAAAATATGTAGCTTTTTCTAAATAGAAAAAATAACATATTGGTTTTTTTTACTTTTTAATACTTAATAGAAATAAAATACTACAAAAACAAACAACCTAATATTTAATACTATTAAGCATTAAGGTTCTATTTAGAATTAAGTAAAAAAACAAACACCACCTAAGAAAAGGCATTTTTATTTTCTTGTTATTTTAGACACTTTCAAAACATGGTGGTTTGGCATTTTGTTACATCCTAATCTTAACTCTTTGTTTTTGCATAAAGAATCTTTTTACGCAATAGTATTGGTCAAGAAAAATAAGATAAAAGACTAACACGATTAGTAGTAAGCTTAGTTCTCATCCTTCAAACCAATGCTTATATGTTAATTTTTTAAGTTAGAATGACAATCTATACATAAAACTTAAACTAATTAACAAGCAATCAAAAAATCAAGATAATTAGAATAATAACTGAATCAAGATAACCTAAAATATCTAATAAAGTTAAACAAATAAAAGTAGAGCATCCAAAGAAATTTACAAATTAGACTGCAAATCCATTCAAAGATAGTAGTATTTTTTATTTTATTTTTCTCACTTTAAGGATCAAGAAGTCAATCCAAGAATAAACGAGATCTTAAGATTGATATTTTAAATCTAGAACTCTAAACTAAAGTTTAGATCTCAAAATTGTCAAAAATTAACCTTACCCTTATATTTCTTGTTTAGCACTTAAGTATTAGATTTATTTGTGAGATTCATTTGAGTCTCATGCAGAGTTAGTCAACATGAGTTGTTCAATAACCAAGAGACAACCAAGCATCATTGGTACCAAGTTAAGCATTGATGATCTCTTAATAAGAAGACCTACTTAGAGAATTTCATTACCAATTTTGAAGGCAAAAAACAAAGACTCTTGGATGAAAGTTTACCACCATTCTACAATCTTCATAAGGATTCTCCACCTTATTTGGTCCTAGATTTTGGCCTTGGTATGTCCTACTAGTGCCAATTTTGAATTTTGAAAATAAGTGATCCAAATTTTGTAGTAGTTGAATTCAATGTCTCTATTTGTTCCTTGAGCTAAAATAAATTTATAAAGGAAACCAACAACTAGTATAGTGTTCACACATCTTCACAAGGATTAAAGGATCTAAATCTTAAGATTTATTTGAAAATGATGAAAATCTGAAGTTTGAATTATTGAGAATTGAATTGAAATGAAGATGAACATTTATGATGATGAACATTTGTATTTTAACTAAGAATTGTGGTAATAACTAATAAAGTCAAATAGATAACAAATAATAAAAGGTCATCTAATAAATTCAAGCTTAGGATCATATTATATAATGAATGGGATCAATCTCAACCACAAATTTAATTGCATTTGTAAAATTATGAATCTTTACTAAATTAGAGACCTAGATTATCTTACTTCTACTCAAGAATTTACACATTAAAGATCTAAATGATCCACAGTGAATCTAACCTCAAAAAAGGTGATCAAAGTTTTTATAAAGCATCAAATATATCAAATTCAAAAGAGACTTTAAGAGGTATTTAGCTATAGAGAAAAGAATCACAAATCTTACAATAGGGACTAAATTATACTTGAGAATTGATGCAGTCTACTGTTGATCTTCAAATAAAGCAATTCTCTTCTAGATGAGCAAGAATTTAGTTGCTAAACATGGTGAAATTTGGCTTCATCGCCCTATTTGGAAACTAAGAAAATGATAGAAAATAGCAAGAGACAAATAATGAGAGTGAAAATTTCAAATTTTCAAATCCAATCTTCAAAAGTGGCAACAAGCTCCCCGAAAACTCTCATTTTACTATTTATAGCGTATCAAAAATCAAGTAGGAAGATCTCTTAATGCAACCTCATCTAAAAGAATCTAGAAACATCTTATAACAAAACCAAAAGTAGTTAATTACAATCCCCATATTAAACACTTGATGAAAAATAGTAAAAATAGTAAAATCTCCGTTTGGCTTCAAAATTTCAATACCATACACATCAAATTCGACAAAAGGTGATTGCAACTTTATTCTTCTTCATTTGGCCTCAATGTTGAAATTGATTTTAGCCAATAGTTGCAATGCCGATTCTAGTATCAATTTTCATATTGACTAAAATCGATAATGGCTTCTAATATAGATTAAAATAAATAAATAAACTTTAGAACCCCAACTTACTACCATGAATTGATTGACACCCCTAATTGTATATCAATTGCATTTTGACAAAGCATTCCTTTATTGATTTCCTTGGTATACTGTCAATAGGTCAATTTTAATATTGAAATGATCCTTGTATTTCGATACCAACTTCAAATTTCCCTTTCCTATCTTACCTTTAAACATCAATCTCATTTATTAAATTCTTTTTTAAACTATTCCATTTAACTTATTCCTTTTTAAGGGTTAAGCACCTTGTACAAAGTCTCATAAGCTATTGTAGACATCAAATTTTTTAGTGAAATAAATTATCACTAAATTGGTCTTCAAAAAAAAAATGTGGCTTCCTAATTCAACAAAATTTGGAATCGACAAGTGATAAGTCCTACACACATTTGACATGTGGCATATATTAAAAAGGTGACATGGGGCGAAAGTTGGAAGACTACAAAATTTAGTCTTGCAAATAAAATCTTCCAATTGTTGTCAAAAAAAAATTATAAATAAATAAATATTCTCTCAGTGAAATTTTTCTAAAGGAAACAAATATTCTCATTAAAGTAAAAATAAATAAATAAATAAATATTCTCTTGTTGACAATTTTCCTTAATGAAAAAGACAAGTTGCTAAAATGAAGGCACCAAATTCTTTGAATTAAGCAACTAAATCTTAGGGATTCCAATATTTAATTTCCTAATTTCACTTATAAATAGGGATGACTTCCTTTAGTGAAGAGATTTTTTCGAATTGGCATAATGAATCCACATGGGAAAAGAGGCTTTACAAAAAGAAAAGGTTTCACAAAATCTTCTTGCAAGTATGAGAAATCCTAGAAAAACTACATGTATTATTTGTTTATTGACAAAGCCATTCAAGAATAAGCCACTCTAGGCCCTTAATTGACTTTCAAAATAAAGAAAACATCTTCATCATTCACACATATGATCTTCTTATTTCAATGAGTTCATTCAAGAACAAGCTACTTATGACCCTCGATTAATCTCTGAAATCAAGAAAACAATTTCGTCGTTATCTTTCAAATTGTGATCAAGGTAAAAGAATTAAAAGGATATATTCTTTTATAAAAGAATATTACCACAAAGATTTTACCCCACAATTTATCTATTTTAATAAAAAAATTAGTTTCGTCTTATTTTTCCTATTGCTTTGCTTGCATTGTAGGACTTTTGTGAAATTTGTACGTACAACCACGTTAAAATTTATGTCATCTTCGAAGTTACTTGACTCACTGAAGGTAATGAAATTAACACACTCACCACATCCATTTGATTCATTTCCACTTGTTTAATTATATTTAGATTCACTCCATGTGGCTTACACGAGCTTTTCATTCTTTTTCCTTAAGGGACATTCAATTGCAAAAATTACCATTTCCCCATAATTAGAACATTCAATTTCAATCTTTTTTTTAACACCTTGTTCTACATTTTTCTTTTTATTTTTTAGTTGAGTTTCTCCTTTTTCTAGCATTTTTTAATTTTTTTTCTTGGATAATCTAAATCTCAAGTACTTCTTAAATTTTCTAACAAACCTAGTAAGCTTTTCATCTAACATTTTCTCATCATCTTCATCTTTGGAACTTATGACCCTTTGTTAATAGTGTTTAAGGAAACTCCTTTCCTCTATTTCCTAGATGATCTAAGGATCATCTCAAACATTTGAAGTAAACCAACAAGTTCATCTATCTTTAGAGAATTCACATCCGTAGACTCCTCAATAGTGGTGACTTTTTCTCTAAATCTCTCCATAGGAGATCTTAGAATTTATCTTACCACTTTAGCCAAATCTCTTCATTCCCTATCTCAGAATCAGGTTAGGTTCATGTAAAACTTTCTAAGTTATTATAAATCCTATGCACAATACAAAAAAATGCATCTTTAAACAATAACTGGATTCAAAATGTGCATTAGAAAACATCACCTAAGATTTAAACACTCCCAAATCTATTTCATGCAGTGAAGATAAGGATCGAAGTCGTTGGAGGTCTCAAATACCCATGATCTTCCATCTAATGACTCTTACTTAATCTTGGCACACAACCGATAAGAAGGAATGGTTGATAGATGTTATGGCTCTCTCTCTCTCTCTCTCTCTAAATGGTGGAAAATGGTTCACTTTTAAAAATAATGGAAACCCTAACCTCTAAGAGGTATTTATAGGGTTCACTAACTAGGCTTAAGTGACTTGAGCCCACTAAGGGTTTAGGTCACTTAATCTAACCCAAAACATGTCCTAATTCATTAATTAACCTCACAAGACAATCTAATTAATTAATTAGACCAATCTAGAGACTTTGTTCACTAACTCTTATACAACTTTGTGTAGTTACCTAATCATCTTATACACAAAAGTGAACTTAGAGGCAATTCAACCCTCATAGACTGTGCCATCAAGGCATATGAGCTCAAATGGGAACCATTGGGACCCATAAGACAGAACAAGCTCTCTTAGAATCTAATTTTGAAGTGGATTCAACATCACACTATAGAAAATCAACTGCACTCTATTACCCAATGTAAATAACAACAAGATACTATGTGGTCCATGACCTACTACCCATTGCATTTAGTCCCCCCATGAACTAGTGTTCATAGTCTAACAATATCAAAGTTATCAATCTTTCAATATTACCTTTACTATCCATGAGTTACAGATCCTCCTATTGTGTGTTCAAATGACATGTCTTAGCTCTCTGAGAGCATATGTGAATTTTCATTTAAAGAATTATTGTGGTCATAGTTTACATAAACTCACCTTCTTAGGATCACTTAAGGAGACACGTTGTCTCAATCCCATGAGATATCATGGTGCCTCTATTAAGAATACCTATTGCTCCTAGCTTCCATCCAAAATTACCCAATCCATAGGGAATATATGATCAACTTACAATCTCACTTGTAAGTCAAAGTCACTACTAACTTTGGCATGAGTTCAATATTCTCTCAAGATTGAGAGACAACATAATAAATTAGCTTAGTGAAGTTATGACTACTTGATGGTATTATGGCATGGCTTAAGTAGGTCTTATCCAATGTGTAACGATACACACTAGTGCACTTACAATAGGAAAACCATCTCGATGACCAAGACTAGCCATCCCTCAAGTTTGAAGGTAATGCATTACAACCTCTAATAGGTTGTCAAATCCCACAAACTAGATGTGAACAAGACATTTACTTGTAAGGAATCAATGACTTGGATCTTTTGCGCAACTCTTAATGCACCCAAGTCGCATACAATGCAAAAGATGCAAGCCAAAATGCTTGCAATGTATAATGCATGAAATTAAGATAGATAAAAGTGAATTGGAAATAGCATCAAAATTTTATTACATTATGTCATACTTTTAAGGGCTTTATCTTAACAATATCAAATTAGCTCTCAAAGAATCATGCCTCTATAGAATACTAAGTACACATATAACACTTATGTTATTCCTATGACCATCAAAGACTCTTCCTGTCAATGTCTTGGTGAAATGATCTATAAGGTTATCTACAAAAAGGCATTTTCTCAATCTCTCTGAACCATTTTATGAATCAAGTGGTACTCTTCTCAATGTGTTTACCTTTCCAATGGGTTCTTGGTTCTTTAAACTATGTCATAGCCCTACTATTATCATAAAATAGCATCATGGGCTATACAAGGTACGAACCCAAGTCCTATGAGGAACTTCCTAAGACAAATGGCTTTCTTTGCTACTTCAAAAGTTACAACATATTCAACTTAGTAAAAACAAAACTAGAAACAGACCGACAAAAATTCTTATCAATTTGAATTTGTGTACCTTTTTGGTATTAACTCGTACTCTAGAACACAAGCATATAGTCCTTTATTCTCTTAAGATACTTGAGTATATGCTTAACAACTATCCAGTGTTCTAGGCCTAAATTTGACCGATATTTATGCAAAGAAAATATCTAGCCTAGTACATAGCATTGCATACATAAGGCTACCCACTGTAAAAGCATAGGGTACTTGTTTGCATACGCTCTTTCTCCTTAGGTGTCTTAGGACACTGATCCTAAGAAATAAGAATTTCATGCCTAAAGGGTAATAATCCTTTCTTAGAATCCTACATCATATACTTGACCAAAAGCTTGTCAATGTAAATGACTTGAGATAACACCAGTTTCCTATTCTTACGATTTGTAAAGACCTTAATCCTAAGAATATACTACTACTCTTCTCTCAGATCCATCATCTAGAGCTGAGTGGATTACCAAATTTTGAATGATGACAATAACCCTACATCATTACTAATGAATGGAATGTCATCAACACACAAGACCATAAAGACCACCATGCTTTCTTGCACCTTCTTGTACACGCAAGGTTCATCCTCATTTTAATAAAAGTTAAAGGACTTAACCACTTGACCGAAATGTTTGTTCCATGAGCGAGATGCTTGCTTTAATCCATAAATGGATTTATGCAACTTTCATGCCATATACCCTTGGCCCTTTGCTATGAAATCGTTCAGTTACATCATATAGATGTTCTCATTAAGATTGTCATTCAAGGATGCATTCTTGACATCCATTTGTCATATCTCATAGTCAAGATGTGTTGTAATGGATAAAAGTATCCTAGTGGATTTGAGCATGGCTACCGTCTAGAAGGTCTCCTTATAGTCGAAACTAGGTTTTTGACTATAACCTTTTGCTACGAGCCTAGTCTTAAAAGCCTCAACTTTTCTATCTACTATCTTCTTCCTCTTGTAGATCCACTTGCATTCTATGGGTTTTATCCCTTTAAGTGCTTCTACAAGCTCTTAAACTTGGTTAGAATACATGGATTCTAACCCTAACTTCATAGCATTTTGCTAAAAAGTGCATCCACATTGCTCATTGTTTCATCGTAATCTATGGGATCAATCTCTTATTCCTCTAGAATGGCCTTGAAAGACTTTCTCAAATACATGAATCGGTCTAATTATATAACAACCCTCCCACTACGACAAGGCACCGGTGTAATAAAAACGAGAATGGTAGGTGTTGGAAAAATTAGGCTAATCCAACCTAAGGTAATCACCCTAGAGGGAGAGTGAATAGGGTGATGGTCTCTTTTTTCAAATTTAAATCATATGAATGCAAAAGACAATTATATGCAAATATATAATAAAACAATATAAAGACAACTACATATAAAGTAAAAGAGTAGGAAAGAGAAAATGCAAACACAAACAAGATTTTTATAGTGGTTCAATGCAACCCAACTTACGTCCACTCTCCTCTAGCTTCAATCCCAAGCTTGAGGTTTCACTATTTCAAGGCTTCCAAACCAAGCCTTCAAGCAATACAATTGGATTATGGTTCCAATCTACCCTCTTGGACTTTTAGCTCCAAGCACCCTTTATAATCTTCAAAAGATACCTCACTCTTGAATAACTCCTCAAGTGATACCCCACACTGGAGAATCCCTAAGTGATACCTCACACTTAGATTCTTCCTTTCAAAGATTTACAAATTAAGATAAAAAATAATTTAACAAAATCCTAGTACAAAACTTTAGGCTCAAATGTATAAGAGAACTAGGATTAAATGGTGCACTAATGATATGCCAGTGGTGCACTCAAAAACACTCTTCTAAGGCTCAAATATATTCAAGAAATGTTTAGGAAGGTTAAGCTCTTGAAACAATGAAGATTTGAGCCTTTTTTATAGAGAAAAAAAAGTCAAACTAGCCATTGGGAGTTCGTTTGGTTGAGCTCTAATTTGACTGGTTCACTAGTCATTAGCATTTAATGTATGGCAGGTGACCGTTGGACCTCGACTGAACCTCGATCGGTTGAGGTTCACTCTCGACCTATTGAGGTTCACCCTCGATCAATTGAGGTTCAACCTTAACCAATTGAACAAGCATTCTGGAAGAGAGATAAGGTTTTTGCACTCTTCGACTGATTGAGCTAAATAGGTGTAGACCCGCATTTTTCACGTGCATCCCCAATCAATCGGCGAGACTCGCTTTTATATAATGAAAAATTAGTTTCGGAAAAGTTGGAGTCGCCACTTATTTTATTTTATTTTAAAAGGAAAAATAAAACAAAAAAGAAAACCCTAAAAAAATGACTCCATAGTTTTTGGAAATGCATGTCTTTGAAAAACCCGAGTCTAAGTCTGGGGATCAGGTTACCTATTGGGAAGGTACCTCTAAAAGGTAGCACCCCTCTAAGCCTACAAAGGTCTCTACTGACTAAATTGAGGGAAATATGGTAATTAATTGGTTAATTATAGATACCTAGGTAGGCTAGGTGATTTAGAAAGATAGCATGCCTAACAAGAAAACCAATCACAATCATAAAGGAGATTTAGGGTGCGTACCTGGACTGTTTCTTAAGCGTTATCACAAGACATCAAAATTAGTTCAAATAGTATATCATCCAGCATGCGTTTTATCATAAATAATCGAACAATGAAACAAGTATCCAGACATCCAGGCACTATCAAACATAGACACAATTCACAGTGACAAGTATATTCACAGAATTTAGAAGATAGGTGATGGAGGGCGTACTTGGATAGCATGGATAACTTATAATGAGCTTCCTCAGGACATGGGGGTTAGATCAAAGTTATAATAATGATTAGTAAAAGAAAGAATCCTAGCATTTTTAGTATCTAAATAACATAGCAAAAATGATCAAGTGTATATGATCATCAATTATCACTTATATCTGGTGTATAATTCCTAAAAAAAAATATACAAATAGATAGGATTACAACAAATAGCAAAGATGGCAACAAAGATGAGTTTTGAAAATTTTTCTTATGTAGGGGTTCTACCAATTCCCCAATTGATATACACAAATCTAGCCCAGAATCACCCCATTTATTTGGGACCACAAGCTTGGATTAGTGTCTTACTCAAAACCATAACTTTTATTGAAAACTGAGAAAGATACAAATCGATCAAGACATGGTTGCATATTATTTAAGAAAATGAGATTTTGATTCTAAGGACTCTAAATGAATTTTTCTAAAATAAATTTTCAAAGGGATCTTTTGAGAAAAGTGTTTTGTTTTAAAATAAAAGGAATTAATTTGAAAACCACAAAACATAATAAACAGAATACCAAGAAAAAAAAAAAAAAACGAAATCAAAAAATGAAATTTTGGACAATTGAGCAAACTCAAGTGGTGAGAATGGAGGTCAATCTTCATTATTTTATGAGGACCTCCGAAAGTCAATGTGGTAATAGACTGCCAAAGCAATAAACTATTAAAACTTAGATCAAATAAACTAACGAGATATCCATCAAGAATTAATGACTAAGATTCAAGGAACACATCAATTGAGAATAACAATCGAGAACTAATATGGGATCAATTAACACACAAGCACATTTAAACTAAAAAATAAATTAGAACTAAACTAAATTGGAATTAAAAAACATGAACTTTATCTAACATGATTAACTAAACTATTGGATTAAAATCACTTACTTGCTTGAACTAAAAGATAGATTAAAACTAAACTAATTCGGAATTAAAAAATAACAGACTTTTTCTAATAGGATTAATTAAACTAATGAATTAAAACCATAAACACACTTAAACTAACAAATAGATTAAAAATAAACTAACATGGAACTAAAAACATAAACTTTATGATTATTTAAACTAATGAACCAAATTAATTCAAGGCAAACTAAAAACATGAATTTTCAAACATAGAATCAATTTTTTCAATGATCTAAAACTACAAAAGTATTTAAACTAAATAGATGAATTAAATTTAATTAAAGTAGACTAAAAACATGATTTTTTTTTCCTTTTCACATAAAATTGATTAAACCAAAAGATTAGAAACTCACAAACACATTTAAACTAAAAGAAAAATCAACATTAAACTAAATCGGAATGAAAAATAAGAACTTTATCACGTAGAATTAATTAAACTAATTATAAAAACATTTAAACTAACAAAATGAATTAAAATTAAGCTAAAATATTTTATTTTAAAAAAAAAAACTTACCTTCAAGAATGTATGTTGCTGTGTTTGTTGGTGAATGGTGCGGCCTATGTATTTCTCTTGCTTGTCGAGTGAGTGCTTGATGGCTCCCCTGCTGCTCCCCCAAATCCGTGCGTTCGCCTGGGAGTCCATAGTTAATGGCAAAAGTGCATAGCAGACATAAATAAAGCACCAAAAAAGTATGAATATGCTGTGACTGAAAGGCTAGCTGGATACTTCTTCAACGGTGGATCCTGAATGGCTAAATAAGCATGACAAACTGTGCAATAAAAAAAACAGTGTGGCGTTGGATGCAATGAAATCGTGGGACACGATGTATCAGGAATGTTTCTCCTGCAGACAGTCGGCTCATCGTTAAAACAGTTGGCCAAACAGTACGTGCAACCTCAAGAATACCAGCAGTATCCTTTCAGAGAAACACCAGATGGGACAGGAAGAACTTGCCCAGCAGCCACTTTTTCAGCATATCCTCCACCAGAAAGAAGAGCACACACCTGATCGCCAACCTTCCATTGAACAACGACCTTTCCAACAGCTTCGATGATTCCAGAACATTCTAGACCGGGGAAGGAACTGCCAGCCTTTGGGGGAGGATGAAAGCCCTTCCTCTGAAGCGTATCCACTCGATTAATGGCAGCGGTGAGTGACTCTGGGCGATGGAGGATGGTGATGGCCATCCATGGTGGTGATCGGAGTGAGACTATGAGGTGGTGCAATGGGTGTGGGTGAGATGGTGAAAATGATGGAAATCTGGGTGCGTGTGAGGAAGAATCTTGAGATGGGGTGAAGAGAAGGAGGGTGATGAAGACGATCAAGGCGCAGATGAAGAAGAAGAACAGAAGAGATTCTTCTTCTTGTTGATAATAGGGTCATCTTCAAGGAAGAAGACCAGAAGAAAACCCATACCCCAGCTTTCGCTACTGCTCTTCCTTGGCTGAGACACTCATCTATCTCTTTTCCTCCATGGAGAAGATCCTCCCCCTCACAGCTTCAAAAGCCAGAAAGAAAATATCCTGTCGATCCTCCCGATGTCTGCTCCTCCTCGCCTCGAATCTAACCATCCAAAAGGAATAAATAAATAAACGCCCTCCTCCTCCTTACCGCTGAATGATCCCCCTTTCCCAAAAACTCTTCACCTTCCTTATCCATGGCCTCTATGTCGTTCAAAGATCAGCTCCCAGAATTCCATAGAAGCGTGCTCAGAATCCTCCAGAATGTCAACCCAACTCCTTCCCAAAATATGCTCCAAATCCTCCCTTTAACTAGCCTTCGTTCCTTCCCTAAAAGCATACCGAATCTTTCCCCTAAAATCTCTTTCCAAAACGCTGCTCCATACCTCCCTACAAAATTTGGAAGTTAATACATTAAACAAAATAATAATAATAATAATAATAATGATAAAAATGAGTAATAAAACATTTAAACAAAATTATTAAATTAAAATAAATAAGGACAAGTATTACGGAAATGTGACAAAATAATAGGAAAATAAAATAAATGAGAATATAGACAAGATAATAAATAAAATAAACAAAAATATAATAATAAAAAGTCATATAATTTTACAACAACGAGTCATGCAAGTCATGCAAGCCATGTGAGACATGCAAGGTGTGCCAAAAAAGTGACCTAAGCAAGACTAGGTAAACTTAAGTGGGCCAAGGTGTGCCAAAACGAGCCTAATGGGTCAAGTGCATCTAAATGGGCTTAAGGTGCCTGAGTGGGCCTAGAGTGGTGCTCAATGAGTCAAGTGTATCTAAACAGACCTAGGGTGCCTAAGTGGGCCTAAGGTGGTGCCTATTGGGGCAAGTGTATCTAAATGGGACTAGGGTGCTCAAGTGGGTCTGAGGTGGTTGGGACATTGTCTAAGAGACCTAAACATGCCCAAGTGTGCTATTCTAAAAAAGAAAGAAAAAGTCTAAGTCTAAATCAGGGTTGTCAAGGGTCACAATAAGGGGTCAGATAAATCCTTCGACCAGAGTCTCTGAGGTGGCTCAAAAAAAGATAAGTACATGAGTAGTAATGGACCACCATGGAATTGTTGTAAAGTACCAAACAAATACCTAATAGGACATGTGCTAGGAGGACCAAATGGAGGGTCTACAATAGGTAGACCGATTCCTCATCTGGTTTAACCGATTGAACCGTGTTTGGCTCAACAACCATCCTTTTCAACTTAAAACCTTTTAAACAACATTGAAAAGCATTTGACACAAGGTTTTAGTTGAAAACATGAATCATCCAATTTTAAAAGATTTAAAACAAAATAACTCTTGGATGATATTGGTGCAAAAATAAATAATATAATGCATGAAAAACCTAGTGCACCGACAACCTTACAAGGAGATCTTATGAAACTTGGGTCTTGAAAAACACTTATTTTGACATCATCTTCTTCTTATTGATTTTCCTTTCACTTGATTTTGTCTTTGTGATTACCACTTTGGAAATCTTCTTGCCTAATTACACTGGAAATATTCATTAGTTCCAAACCTTGTTTTGTTATCATCAAAATCAAGATTAACCAAACCTTAGTTTCATAGTAGGTACTAGATCCATAGTGTTCTATGTTATTGTAGGAATCTCATCTAGATCTCTCAAATCGACCTTACTTCTAACCTTATAACTCATCATATAGTCATGTTCCAAAAACTTGGCATTTGTACTCATAAACTTCTTTGGGTCAACTTAACCATGAAAGTAATAACCCCTTGTACCTCTTGGATACCCAATAAACTGACAAACTTCTTATCTTGGTTCCAACTTATCTACCTTTGGTTTTAGTATGTGTGTTAGGCACCCCCATATGTGAACATGGTGTAAACCAAGTTTTTGTTCTATCTACATCTCCATAAGAGTCAAAAGTATTGGTTTAGATGGAACTAGATTAAGAAGATATTATGTAGTTTCTAAGATATATCCCCAAAATGATGCAAGAAGTGGTAAAAAAACTCATCATGGATCTCACCATGTTCATAAGAATTCGATTTCTTCTCTTTGCCACTCCATTTTATAGTAGAATACCAAGAGCAGTCAAATAGGATATAATCTCATGCTCCTTAAGGAAAGAAGCAAACTCATTGGACATGTACTCTCCACCTCAATCAAACCAAAGTACCTTGATGTTTCTACCTAACTGGTTCTCCAATTTTGCATTAAATTCCTTGGATTTATCCAAGGCATCGGATTTCCTATGCATAAGGTAAACATAACCATACCTAGAGTAATCTTTTGTGAAGGTGATGAAATACTCATACCTCCATGTGTTCGGACATTAAAAGGTCCACACACGTCAATATGCACTAACTCCAAGCATTCTTTGGCTCCAACCCCTTTAGAAGTAAAAGGCCTCTTAGTCATCTTACCTTTTATACAAGATTTGGATATTAGAGTACTTCTAAAACTAATGAGTGTAATGCTCTAAACTCAAATAGTCTTTGGATCCTATTTAGATTAATATAACCTAGGCATAGATGTCATAAATAAGTCTTATTAGTGCTAGGTACTTTCCTTTTAAGACATTATTATTTTCAGCAATAGATAATAAAAAATGAATCATTGAAATAAAATAAATAATTTGATTTATTTAGACTAGAAACCAAAATCAAATTCTTTTTAGACTCAAGTACATAAAGACAATCCTTGAGTTCTAGATATTTATCATTCTCTAATACTAGGGTAACATCTCATATTGTCTACACAGCTATCCTCACAATAGATGTAGTGTTAGGTAAATATTTCACTCATTTAGCCTTCTCCTTAGTTGAAACCTCTATTAAGAATTATAGATATGATTAATGGTCCTGGAATCTATCCACCATGAATTGGTGGAATCCATCACTAAAAGTGAATGGGACATACCTTCCTTTTTCTTCAAGTAGTCAAAACATTCCTTCTTCCAATGGGTTGTTTTACCACAAATGAAACACTTGCCCTTACTCTTGTTCTTTTCTTTCCTAGTCTTAGGCTTTCCTTGTTTGGATTTCTTAAAATAAATCTTCTTCTTATTATTATGGGAAAAAACTGAAGAATTTTTCATTACCATGACCTTTAGGATCCTCGAGAATCCCCTCAACCATTTGAAGTTCCTTCATCAGTTCTAACAAGCTCATCATTAACTTATTCATAGTGTAATCAAGCTTAAACTACTTGAAGAAGTCTAGTAAGGTCTTTAGGATCATATCGACCTAGGTTTCTTCATCAATTTTGACTCAAAAAATCTTCATCTTGTTAAAGAATGCAATCATACGAATCATATGATCTCAAACGGGAGTTCCTTCTATTATCCCGGTGTTCATGATGGTCCTTAGAGCAGCTTGGCTAGCCGATTTGCCCTTATCACCAATCACCTCTTGCAATTTTAAGAGAATCTCATAGGTAGTGGCAATGTCCATTTGTTGTTGTTGCAACACATTATTAAGAGACCCAAGTATCATACAATGGGCCTTCTCATCTACCCTTTTCCACTAGAAATGAGCATTTTTCTTTTCCTATGTGGAAAACTCATTGGGAATAGGCAAAGAAAGCTCTTGAGTTACCCATTTCAATTATTCTGTTGTGGGCACTATGTCCAGGTTTCTTTTCCAGTCAATATAATTAGGTTCAATCAACTTATTATCAGTGAGAATCAGGGTAATAGGGTTATAAGATATGATTCATTTAATAAACAACACATTCCATGCATTAATAAAGGAAACTAAGCATTCAAGGAAAATATGGTAATTAAATTGGTAAAAATGTAGTACTCTTAAACTAGGTATATCCATTCAAGGTATCTTTGTATCATAAGAATCAAGTTTACTTTAGGCAAGTCATGACTCTTATTAGTAAGGTAGAGACCCTCTCTAATTAATCTACGTGCCTTAAACCTTAAAAGGTTATCCTAAGGCATTGATTAACATACCTTTGTGTTCAACCCTTAGCACATACAATTGGGACTACTTTAGGTGATTCTACCACTTCATGTCTAAGTTAAGTGTATAACCAAAATCCTTGATATCAATATTACCAAATGAAGAGTTTCATCTTTAGGATTGGTCACTCCCACTATAAACATTTATAGTCTTATCCTTTGAGGATAGTCCATATCCTTTGATTCCTTGGGTTATCCTATCTTTAGGATGGTGATGGGTCTAAAATCAAGATGGGCTCAATCTTGGAAACTATAGGCTTACCTATGGCCCACTCCCACTTAATATTTTGTAAAAGAGACTTTAAGATAATTTTAGTAACCTTCTTAAAATAAATTATCCATCATGAGAATTTTCAAAACTTTTATTTGTTACTTGAATTGGGATTCTTATGTTAAATATGAATTATCCTTAAATTCATTATCCTTGAACTTTCCTTTCGAACCATAGTCCTTATCTCAGGAGAGCTTGAAGTACTTAGTGTTATCCTCTTTCTCTCGAAGGGAAGAGCCTGGAGAACCACATTTAGGTATTGTTCTTCTTTTCTCTAAGGGAAGAGCCTTAAGAACCACCTAATTCATACCAATAGGAAAGTTTCAAAAGGAAAATAAAATACAGTATAGCAACAATCAATCCTTTAAATAAATAAAATAAAATATTCATGAAAAAACATTGCTTTAAAAATTCCAAAATTACCAACTTTGGAAAAATATTTTAGACATTTCCTAATAGATGCCATATAAAATATAAGCATAAAAGAAATAACATAAGGAAATAAAATTAAATCTCATAGCCTTAGGCATCCTACTGCTAATTTGGTAACCCAAATAATTGGATTTCCAAAATCCAAAAAAAAAAAATTGTATTTACAACAAAATTAGGCTTAATGGCATTTACAAACAACCAAAATACCCTTAAGAACCCTAAAACCATCAAATGAGTGACCAAGAACACTGGAAATGGCTTGTAGCGTTCATGGAAGACTCTGAGCACTGGATACAGCTTACCACCATTGAAAGCATCTCTCAATCAGTTAAAGCACTCGAGTGCTAATCCCTCATCTTATGCGCTTTTGCAAATTTCCAAAACTTGAGAGCAAGTTTCTGCACCTCCATTGATAGTTTTTCTCCAAAGATTTCAACTTTTTAATAAGGTAGTATGCAAGATAACCTCATGATGATCTAGATTGCTTCCAAACTCTCTAAGGGTTACATAGAAAGATAAAAACTTGGTTTTTATAACAAATATATATACTCTAAAGATTTGGAGTTTACATATCAATCTATGAAAAAGAAAATTGCATATAAACAAAATCTTATGCCCCTTACAAGGCTTACAACCCATCTAGAGAATAACAAATGCAAACCTAATAAATAACAATCATAATAATGATCATATTATAAGTTCACAATATATAATGCACATACATTCATCCTTAGGGCCATGGAATGAGCAAAATACCCTATAACACCAAGGTTAGCACATCCTAGAAAGGTTCTTATTAGGATTGAGACCCTAAAAGTAAGACATGATGTAACAAATTTAGACTTGGTTGACCTTTAGCCATACCTTTTATGTAGGGACATTACTTTGATCATTCAGCTCATCTCACTTGCATTGTACATGACTTAGGTGCATTAGAAGTTGCACAAAAGATATAAGTCATGGGTTCCTTACAAGATGATAAGTTGTTCACAATCAGTTTATGAATTTGGAGAATCCAATAGAGACTGTAATATACTACCTTTTAATTAAAGGGATGACTTATCTTAGCTATTATAATAGGTTTATCATGGTTAGTACACTAGTGTGTATAGTTACACATTGAATAGGACCTATGGTGAATCATGACGTAAGGCTATCACTTGGCATGATTCACCAAGCTACTACATTGCATGGACTCTCAAGCTTGAGAGGATATTGAGTTTGTACTGAAATCAATAGGAGGCTTTGACCTATAAGAAAAACCCTAAGGTGGTCATATATTCCCTATGGATTAGGTCACTATTAATGGAGGCTGGTAGCAATAGGTATTTTCAATAAAGACGCCATAATATCTCATGAAATTAAGATAGTGTGTCCTCTTGGGTGATCCAAATGACATGTGATAATGAAATTTATGGTCACAGTAATTCTTTTAATGGAGTTTAATGTATATATGTTCCTTGGAGATAAAGTATATCAATTGATCACATAATAAGCGGGATCTATAAATCAAGGATTGGAAATGTAATCTTGATAAATGATAGCACTACCTTGTTAGATTAGGAATACTAGTTCATGGAGAGTCTACATGCAATGAATAGTAAGTCACAGACCTGAACTTTGTTCGTTGTAATTTCATAGGACACTAGAGTGGTGTTGACTCTCTTTATTGAAATGTTAAGTCAACTTCAGAATTGAATTATAAGGGATTTTTCTATGAGTCCGACCAGTCCCTACTTGAGCTCCTATTTCATGGTGGTACGCTTTGAGGGTATTTTAAGTATTTGTAATTCATAATGAAAGTTATTACTAATTATGTGAATGCTAAAATGAGGTTATGGAAAAGAGGAAAAAAATTGTAATGGACTCCTTGTGCTGCTCATTACATAGATTTGATGTTAGAGGATGTTAGAAAGCTAAATGCTCATGATAATACACTTTTGCAAGCTAGGCAAGTGGTGAAGTTCATATATGGACAAACTTGGGTTTTTATCTTGATGAGAACATTTACAAAAAATCATGAACTTATTCACCCAACAATTACACGATTTGTTACTACATTTCTTACTCTCCAAAGTCTTTATAAGCAAAAACAAGCTCTTATAGCATTGTTCTCCTTTGAAAAATGGTGTTCAAGTACATAGGCAAAAAAAGTATAAGGTGTAAAAGCTCAAAGTAAAGTGTTGTTTGATCCAAATTTTTAGCCACGTGTTGCTTTTTATATTAAGACCACTAATCCATTAGTAAATGTCTTGAGAAAGGTTGATTCAGAGGAAAGGCCACCCATGGGTTATATTTATGAGTTGATGAACTCAGACAAAGAGAAGATTGCATTTAATTATGGGGGCATGAAGAGGAAATATGGTCCAATTTGGAGAAAAATAGATGTAAGATGGACTCCGCAACTTCATCGACCTTTACATGCAACAGGTTATTATTTAAAATCTCAATTGCATTACGAAGATAAGTCTCTAATGTGGATGAGATAAGGAAGGGATTATTTGAATGCATGGATAGGATGTTGGATTACCAAGAACATTTAAGAGTTAAAATTCAGTTAGACTCATATGACCAAGCAATGGGTGAATTTGGAAGTTGTATTGCAATAAATTCTCAAAAATTAAGAAGTCCCACGAGTTGGTGGATGCATTTTGGGGGTTTAACACCAAAGTTGTTGAAGTTTGTTATTCAAGTCCTTAGCCCCACTGATAGTACTTCGGGATGTGAGAGAAATATATGGATATATATATATATATATATATATATATATTCTAATGTTAGAGAACTTTAATTTAATCTCAACATATAAATTTGTTTCTTTTATTATTTGTAGATTCCTACAAAAAAAAAAGAGAGAGAATAGAATCGAACATAAGAGGTTAAATGTTCTAGTGTATGAAGGTACAACACTAGATTGAGAGAGCATAGTAGATAGAGGAAACAAAATATTGATCCAGTTTTGATAGATAAGGTTGATTCGGATGATGAATGAATTGCAGATAAATAAGATCACCTCATCTCGCTTGATCTTTATTGGCTTGAAGATATGAACTATTTAATGTTGAAGTCATTAGAATTGTGTCATCCCGAGACCAAGAGACTCAAGTGTCATCGAACAACATGGTTTCTTCACATTCCAACAAATGAAAACATGATGAATTTGTAAGTAAGTACTAAAAATTTTAAGTTATAAATTTTGTTAAATTTGTTAATGAACTTATAATATTTACACCTAATTTATACTTCATTCTAGGTAAAAGTGGAGACAAAGGCAAAGGGAAGGACTTGAATTTGACACCAATTCATGAAGATGAGGAATTAGATGAAATGAGAAGATTTAATTGTGGGAACTTTCTTACTATTGATACATTGGATGAGGATGATAATGACATTGGAGATGATTATTTAAGAAACCTTCTAGTGATATGTGTTTAACTCTATTTGATATTTTGTGACTTGGTTATGGTTGTTTGTAAATGTTTGGAACTATTAGTATGATTGACTTTATTTTCTATTGTGACTTAGTTATGGTTTGTTGTGAAAGCATGGAACTAGTAAGGTTTTTTTTATAACTCTAATGGATTGTTTTCATGTTTTTAATATATGCCATTTTATTTAAATTTTTTATATATTTAAAAATATTTATTAATTATAAAATAAGGGTCTCAAAAAGCTTACGTCTTAATGCTTCGAGGCTTACACCTTGCCTCACAATCACAAAATTGCCTCACCTTACGCCTTCACCTTTAAAAACTTTGATCAACTAGCATACTCTAACTCTCCAAGAGCATATCTCAAATTCCACTTAAAGAATTACTACAATCATAGATTTCTTAATCATATGTCCTTAAGATCATCCAAGGAGACACTTTCTAAAACTCATGAGATATCATAGTGCCTACATTAAGTATATATGTTATCCCTATCTCAATCAATACCCAATCCATAAGAAATATATAATCATCTTAGGATCTCACCCATAAGTCAAAGTCACTAAAGACTTTAGTACTAGCTCAGTATCCTCTCAAAATTGAGAGCTTATGCAATATAATAGTTTGGTGAAATCATGAGTACCTGATAGTCGATGTCTTGACTCACCGGAGATCCTATTCAATGTGTAACCATACACATTAGTGCACTCACCAAGGGAAACTCATCTCAACAACCAAAACAGATCATCCCTCCAATTAGAAGGTAGTGCACTATAGCCTCAAATGGATTACCTAAGTTCATGAACCAGTTATGAACAACTCATCTAGTTGCAAGGAACCTATTATTTGGAATCTCGAATTACTCAATTCCCTCCCTAATCTTATAAGGTGCATGCATCTATCTTAACCTTTTCTAAATCTAACACAACATAATATTATGGCTTCATAACCCAAAAAGAATATTAGATCTAGAAGAGAAAGTTAAAACCTAAGATCTGGATGTTCCCAAATTAATTTTCATCTAATAAAGACTCTAAAACCGCAATGGTCATCATAGAACTCATCTAACCAACGATCTTCCACTCGATCTCTCCCTCCATAGGTTTTAGCATGACAAAATGGTGGGCTTATTTCTTTCTCTAAAGGTTGGCTAAGGTTCCTCTCTTTGAAATTTCAAAAAACTAAATTTTCATATTAAAGCCTTAACCCCTAAGGGGGTTTATATAAACTTCCCTACGGGCTTAAGTGATTTCAACCTAAACTGGGCTTAGGTCACCTAATCCAGGCCACTTGGTCCTAATTAATTAATTAACCCTAATTGAATCCAATTAATTAATTAGCTCAATCAAAAAAAGTCATTCATAAGATTTAGTGTAACCTTATATTTTACCAAAACGCCTTTATGCACACTTATGAATTAAATACCTAAAATACCCTTAAAGCATGTGTCATCATGAATTAGAAGCTCGATTGGGGAACACTCAGACCCACAGGAAAATACTAGCTTCCTCAAAATCTAACTCTGAAGTTGACTCAACACTCCACTAAATAAAGATAATTACACTCCAATATCCTATGAAATTACAATGAAACAAAGTTCAAGTCTATGACCTACTATTCATTGCATGCAGACTCTCCATCAACTAGTGTTTGTAATCTAACAAGATAACGTTATCACCAATCAAGATTACCACTCCAATCCTTGAGTTATAGATCTCACTTAATATGTGATCAATTGACATACTCTAGTCCTAAAGAGCATATGTCAAAATCCATTAAAAAAATTATTGTGACCACAAATTTCATGATTGTATATCCTTTGGATCACCCAAGGGACACATTGTCTCAATCCCATGAGATATCATATTAGTTCTATTGAGATTACCTATTGCCACTAGTCTCTATCAATAGTGACCCAATCCATAGGAAATATATGACCATCTTCGGGTTTAACCCATAGGTCAAAGCCTCCTATTGATTTCATTACAAGCTCAATATCCCCTCAAGGTTGAGAGTCCATGCAACACAGTAGCTTAATGAATCATAACTATCTGATAGCCTTACATCATGATTCATCATAGGTCTTATCCAATATGTAACCATACATACTAGTGCACTCACCATAAAAACCTCATCCTGGCGACCAAGATAATTCATTCCTCCAATTAAGAGGTAGTGCACTACAGTTTGTACTAGATTGCCTAAACTCATGAATCGATTGTTAACAACTTATCATCTTACAAGGAACCCATGACTTGTATCCTCCATGTAAATCTTAATGCACCTAAGTCATGTACAATGCAAGTGATATGGGTTGAATGCTCAAACCAATATCAATGCATAAAAAGGATAACAAAAGGAACAATAACGTTTATCTTTGTTACATAATGTCTTGCTTTTAGGAGCTCAATCATAACACCCATGACTTAGAACTTTAGTATAACTTCTAATACACATAAGTCATGTACAATGCAAGATATATCAAGTTTGAATGTTCTGATAATATAATGCATGAATATAGAATACATAAATTGAGAAACAAAAATCATATTATAAATAATAAAATTTGTTTATTATTATATCATGACATGCTTTTAAGGGTTTTATCCCATACACTTGTATAAAAACATTTAATATGAAGAAATAAAGTGAATATAACGATTTACCCAACTTAAGTCCACCAATCCACTCTCAAACTACTTCATTAGCACCTTCTAACTTTAGTTATATGCCTTCTTCCAAAGCACACTTGGAGGCAATACGATCAATTATCCATATCATTTCTTGAAGCTCAATTAAGAAGATAAATGGCTTTAGCCCAATCCAATATGAACAATGAGAGATGAGATAGAAGAACCAAATGAATCAACCCATATTTTGTGAGAAAATCCAATTAAAAATAGTTATATAACTCAAAACAAGATAGATTTTCCAGGGAAGCAAACACTCCCAAATTGGAATGACCAATGAGCATAATGAGAGGAGAAATGACAATTGTTGGGTTTCCCTTGACCTTAAAATGAAATTTTAGGTTTAAATAGTAATGAGAAAACTTAATCAAACAACTAAAATTTCACAAAGTTATGAAGATGGATCAATCATATTGAAAAACTCAATCATAAAGTAGTGTGAAAAAGACCGAGTAAAAAAACTGCCACGTAATGACTCTTTATGCTTCTATTGCAAACATTAATCAACCACCTACTTTTGTCTCTAATCACTTTCAAATAATCTTGATCTTAAATAGACAAATACTCCAAGGGTTAGGAGTATATTTTAGAAATTTTGACTTAGAATTATCAACCTACCTAAAGCACTCACAATTACAATTAAAGAGATGATTAGATATAATAAGGTACATAAGGTAAGATAAGATTGTAAGGATAGTTTAAACATTTTGTATAGGATAAGATAACGAAGTGTATTTTTGGGTATTTCCTTCAAATTTCAACCACAACCGATCACTGTTAGTTAAGAAAGGGTGCTCTTACTATAATAAGGTGGGCAATGGGATAATAGTGTAATCTTAAAAAACCAAAATAATAAGTGTAATTGTGGTAGCTTTAAGGAGAGTTGTAATTTTCTCTTTCAAAATTCTTTTTCTCCAATAGAAATGCATATCTAGGTTGTTGGGATGTCAATAAAAACATTCATCAGAACCATACTGTTTTATAAAAAACAGTTTTCTATTCTTAAAAGGGGAAAACAATTTTTTATTTTTAAAAGTGGAAAGCCATTTTCTAGACTCGAAAATAATTTTAATAATTTCTTTATATAAAAAAAAAAGTAGTTTTCATAACATATTTTAACTATTTTTATTTATTTTTAAGGAATTGTTTCAAAAAAAAATAATTATATAAAATATGGAGAATAATCCAAATTAAAGTATTACAATGAAAAGGTAGTTTTAAGTTGAAATGTTTCAATTTATTTATTTTTTTGGTATTTTTTAAAAATAACATTTATCTTTGGTATTTTATTTTTAACCATTTTTCATATTTATACAAGTATTATTTAGAACAAATTTTAAAAAAAAACATGTGAAAATAATTAAAATACTTTTTAAAAAAATCATAGTTTTAAAACAATTATCAAAACTTATCAAGTATACAGGTGGCCCAAACACATGACCTTCCATTATCAAACTATTCTGATACTATGTTGAACTATCAATTTTTCAAAAAACTTAGGTTTACAAGATTTAGATTCAATATGAATCTGATGCTACTTAATACAATGAACATTAACCAAACATTTTCATGTTTTTTTGTCCTCAAAAAACAAAAATTTATTCTTCAAAACAGCCTCTCATTTTTTTTTTTTATCTTTATATTTTTTTCTTATTCCTAAATATTCATAAATTTGTACACAGCAGGAATAAGAAAAAATCCAACACCTACACCCATGTCGTGTGGTGTGGGAAAGCAGAGTAGAGTGGAGCGTGGACATCAAAGGCAACACAACACCACTCATCCTAAAGCTGCTAGCTGTATATGACAAATAGAAATTGAGAAGCATAGAGACATGCAAGTAGAAAGTTCAAATGTTAACATAGAAAAAAAAAGATACATGTTTTAGTGAATGCTGTATTATTGTCAAAAATAAGGTCAATCAGTATCATCCACCTGTATAACCCATTTCATTTCATGTTATTAACGCTTAAGCAACACTAAACCTCATACAAGTTGAATGAACAAAAAAATCGGTAGATGTGGTATTGCATCATTTTGTTACCCCCACTCTCTTTTGCTCTTAGAATGTGGATACCATACCCACTAACTAAAACAGGGGCATCCACTGGATTCACTTTCCAGCTTCTTCACTTCACTGCCATCAACTTCCAAATTTACCAGGTTGAAGAATTTACAGATTACTCACTGCCATTCACCTAGGCCGCTTGTGAATCTCTTCACTCAGAAGCCGAGTCACCAGCCCACCATCACCAGTTGGCCTACTGTTGTCATTTAAAATGCTATACAGTGAGTGTAATTCTTCAGGGTTTGCTTTCATGAATAGGCCCCTCAGTATTGTGTCAACTCCAACTGGAAACGGATGGTTACTCTGGCCATACTGATAATTTTGTTCCTCAGGCATCCGATGGAGGTTTCCAACACTACCTTCTAATTGAGAATGTTGTGCAATCAAGGGACGAGAGTTCCAGTACTCTGTACAGACTCGATTTCGGTCCATTGCCTCTACAGCCTGTTTTAAGTCACAAAAAGGAAAATATAATATATTTCACGTAATCTAGACTGCTTTGAACATAAAAAGAGAAAAAGAATAGTTGACAGTCACCAACAATCAAACTTTCAAAGTTTTGCAATTGATAAGACAAATGACAGCTGATGTTCAACGCATACAGTGAAACTTTGATGATGCCCAATCACAGCTCGGGTCAACTTGCCTTTTTGGTAAACAGAAGCCAAGCACATAAAGCAACAAATGAACAAGCTTCAAGGGAGCAAGAAATTTTTATTTTTTTCTTTTCTTTTTTTTTATTTTATAAGAAGGGAGCAAGAAATTTATGTCCCTGATAATTGAATGAAAGGCCTAGATTATCTGGAGGAGATTTAAATCATTTTCTTTCAAAGATGCTGCAATTTGTGTTCTCAAAATTACAAAACAGAAAGGTGTACAAACAATACAAGAAAAGAACAGTATTAGGAGAGCATATTTCATCTACTTCATATAACTTTTAACAAAATTCAAAAGGTTTTGGACAATTTTGATATTCATATTGCAGATGAACCTTTCAATATTATGGATTTGGACAAAACAGTAAATAGTTTTTTCAGCAACTTCAAGAATTTCCAGGACTGAGTGGGGAAGATGGTCCTCTCCTATCCATTTTTCAGATATCCTCTTCCATCGCCATCTCCCACCATTTATGCATAGCTCTCTCATGTCAATGAAATGCAACTCACCAAGAGGCACATTTGGAGATTTAATGGAAGATCATAAGCCAATGGATGGCAGAGGATCCATCCCCTTTTGGAGGAACCAGAATTAACACAATCACAATTCACCAAAAACCAAGAAAAAATTTTAAGAACCTTTTAGAGAATGATTTGTAAAAGTTCCAGTTTCACAGATCAAGTGTAAGGGACAAAAATTAAAGTAAAAAATTTGCCAAAATCAAAATGAAAAGGGTATTAGGAAACCTAGTTTCTCTAATAGTTGAATGATTGGGAGTTGGATGGCGTCAAGGCACTTCTCTCAAGATTGCAAAATTCAGAGAACAGAGATGAGGACGGTACAGCAGTTTGAATGGATACAAGGATGGAAGCTTCAGTCAGATCTATTCTTTGGTGGCGTTGGGAAGGTGAGTTTCTTTGGCAGTAGGCGTAATTTGGAATTCTTGGTTCTGATAAAAGTGGGGTTTTTCTGCTTGGGAAACAACTTTAAAGAATATTTTGCCATTGGACCAGTTACAAAGAAGAGGATGAACCCATAGATCACATTCTCCACCATTACGCTAAAGCAAGGTTTTTATGGTAGCTAGTTTTCTCTTTATTTGACATAGCATGCATGAGAGCAACTATTAGGTTGGCACAGGTCTTTTGTGGAGGAAAAGTGCAAGGGTTGCTCTTCTATACATTTATTTATTTTTACCTTTTTGGGACTATTTTGGAAAGAAAGAAACTGGAGATCCTTCAAAAATGAGGAGCAGATGAATCAAGCACTCAAATCCATGTTTCTTGGTACTCTTTTGATGTGAGTTAGGATGTTTATAGATGGGGTGTTGATGTCTATGGTTAATTTTGTAGATTGGCAAGGAGCTAGCTGGGGAAGGGAGTTTTTCCCTTTTTTATTTCTGACTTTTGTCACCCTCTGTATAAAGCATGTGTATTTTGGTAGAGCCATTTTGGCTAGGCACCATTGATAAATTTTTTTGGCTTGCCTATCAGGAAAAGGGCATTAGAACTATGATGAGAACAATGGGATAAGATCCAACAGTAGGTTTACCTGCATGATTGTGGGTGAAGAAAAACCAAACATTTCTAGGCCATCAAGACTCCCGGGAGGCTGCAAAGGAGGAAGTGGCATTCTTCCCAACTTATGTTGCTTTGTGATCTCTTGATTGACTCTCTCTCTCACCATTTCCCAGCATCTGGCAGCAGAAACATGGACGAATACCTCACTTGGATAATGCTCCAAGGAAACCTGAAAGGCACCATAACATAAGGATTAAGTAATTAAATTTTTTTTTCTTTTCTCCAGAAGGTGATATATATATTACTATGATGGAGTTTGGAAGTCTATATTCATGTAAAATTCCAAATACAAAATTCAGACATGAATATAGATTATGTTTTTCAATCTTATATGTTTTTAAAACAAAAGATGAATATTTTTTTCATTATGTTTCCAATTTTCATAAATACTAAACATGTTTCATAGTTTAATTTTGATATTTGTTTTAAAAATATATATATATATATATGTTTCAAAAATTAATAAAATAAAATTAATATATATATATATATATATATAGCAATTTTTCAACAAAAAAAATTTGCTCAATTTTTGACAACTCTAATATTCACAATTTAGGCCCCAGTGTTATTTGTTGGGCAGAGAAAAATGTGATTCGAGTAGAAGGGGGAGATTTTTGCTGCATAGACGTAGCTTTGACAGCAAGCACTGTCCATGCAGTTTAGCAATCGTATCCATGGTTATTAACTTGTAAAACATATTATGTATTAGTTTTCTATTTTTCTATATTATGTATCACACCATAAGTTTTTTATATAGCGAAAATAAATAGAAACAATATGCATACATGCACATACATTTTGGAAGCATGAAGTATAGAGTAATTTATAACCAATTTCATGAAAGCTAGTAGGATTTACAGAGTTAAACTATATCATATCATATGAAAACATTGAACAATAGAATTTTGAAAAGTTGATTTTAAAATATGAATTTAATGTGTATTTTTATCACAAAATCCACAAATAAAATTTTAAAATTTTTAGATCTAACTTTTAATTCCAAATTCTAACTAGGCATATGCACTTACATGTGTTGTTGATATATGTCTTTATGTGTCATACTTTTTATGTTCATCATCATTCCTTCCCCACCGCAAAAAATAAAAATAAAAATAAAAACCTGATGTATTACATAAAAATTTTTATTCACCAATCACCACAATTTTCAATGTCTAACATTTAAAGCATTCAAATAAAAATTATTTAATATTCACTACAAAAATAAATTTACTTAACTTCTAATATGATCTTTGACAACAATAAAATAGCCTTTTATGCAAGATTATTTTCCCTCTCTCTCTCTCTCTTTTATGACTAATTGCTAACCTTTCTATACATTTAAACAATTGATTTAATAATTCTTTTAATAAAAAAATGAATTTGATTTTTCTTAAAAATTATGAAAAATAGTTGAAAGTATATGTATTGTTGTATCGTTGTATTACATATTATATCGTGTATCGCATATGCATAGTAAGATATACTTAAAATAAGATACAAATTGTGATACATATCGTGTATCATAAGTTTTTGACAAGCATGAAGAAATTAATGACACTTCTTTATCTTTATCAATGATAAAAAATGGGATCACTTCTTATGGACACGTCGAGAATTATTTTGTTCTAGTTCACAGCCTATTAGAAGTAGAAAGCGCTCCGGTGGGATCCTCAAAGACAGAAAAAGATTGCAGTTAGTTTGATAATGATTGAATCATTGCTTCTTCAGCCTGAACCAAGGAACCCCTTAGATATGGTGCAAAATGGATATTGCTCTATTGTTGATTAGATATTTCTCCATGAAAAATAACAACTGGAGTTTGAAGAAGGGGAAGGAGGGTCATATGATATTAAGTCATCTCCAAAATAATGTAACATTTTCTTCTCTTAATTATGCACAAACTTTGGCAAAACTTCTGATGAGATCCAGACAGGGTATAAACTAACATTTAGATGTTGATTGATTGCAACTGAAAGTTGTATGAAGACCTGGAAAAAGGGTTTGCCCCTATTTTAAATATCATATATATAGAATAGGGGCAAACCCTTTTTCCGGATCTTCGTCAATGTTCACTGGAAATCAACTCTCATTTGCATGGGACATGAGAAAGAGAAGCAACATGATAATGGTTACCAATTTTTTCAAGAAGAAAAGAAAGAAATATAAAGGATGCAGATTAATTGCAGACGAAGGTTTAAGATTTTAATTACCATAAACAGAGGTCCAGCTAATCCTGCATCCAGAATTTCTGAGACATAGTAAGACATATTTGTTGGATCCAAAACACTTATGTATTTAACCCGACTTCGAAACCCTGCATCAAACAAAATAAATAAGTACACGTGCATCCATTCTTTCATTTTGGGACAAAATCTATGCTTCCAAAACTATTATCTTTGTGGATAATTCACATGCAACATACCCTTGGGAAAAATTGCCTGCCTGTTGCACCACAACTTTCCAGAAATCACAACTCCAAATTCCAGAGGCTCAACTATGCAGTTGATCCTTCGCACAACCTTTGCAATGCGAGGTCCCTTCTGGCGGAAATATCTATCCAAATTGTTTTGACTGCAAGATGGGTTTCCTGCAATGGTTCTAGCATTGTCTATTAACTTTGGGCCAGCAGCAGGTCCTAACTTGTCACTGTTATCCTCACCATTAGGTTTTCCGCCAACATGTGGCAGCGGATGCTGAAGGTAACTTCCAGCATTTACCACATTAAAATCACTGTTCTCTCTTGTAGTCAACAAGTACTGAGCATTTCTGTCAGAATCTATACTAGTAGAACCTACATGAAAAGAACAGTTCAGTGGATTCGATCCAAGGAGCATTCCACCTTTTCCATGGTCTTCATCTTTTGCAAACATGGAGAAAGATGAACAATTCTTCATTTCACCATGAAGTAAGGAAATAGCATTTCTTTCACCCAATACTGCAGCATTAGTTGCGGGGGTGGTTAAAACTGAATCTTTAACATAATTACAGGTATTCACTTTAGCATCAGAATCTGTTAGCCTCTCAAAAAATTCTGAATGCTTAGCAAAAGGAGTTTCTTTAGCAATATCTAGAACTGGCTTCTTCAGCTCCTCACCCTCATCGTCACTGAGAAGTATAACATTACCATGCCCTGGAAACGTATTCCTCTCCAATTCAGATTTCACTGAAGCCAAGTTTTCAGTATTATACATGTCTTCTTGAGAGGGATGACAAACTGGGGTTCCTAAACTAGGAGCTGAAAGTACAGATTCTTCCTTCGTGAACTGAAACCTCTGATTTCCCATTCGGTTTCTTGAACTGGGAACCTTCCTGCCTTCCAAATCCAATAAAGCTTTGGATGGCTTCTCCTTCTGTGGCAACAAGGTCTCACCAATGTTCCCTGTTGAATTAAGTGGGATACCAGTAGCATTTTCTGCCCCTCCTACCTTTTTTAAGGATGATACAGGTTTAGAATTCTGCTCATTCAGTACTGTTCCTTCCGAGGACTGAGATAATTTACCAATAAGCCCAGGAATTTGCAAATTGTCTTTGGAAATGTAAGAACTCAGGGCTAGACCAAGATCTAGTCTTGCCCATCTGTAAACTGCACTTAATTTTCCTTCCAAAGCTTCAACAAGGATATTTAATTCACTGATGTCATAACGAAAGAGGAAAAATTTGGTATTCCAAGCACAAGAACACAACTGCTTTGCATGATTTAGGCATGCATATCTATCTGGAGAACAGTGACAACCTGCTGCTGACAGATGCAAATCAAAGAGGCATACAATGCATTCCCTCTCGTTGATGGCATCAAAATTAGCCTCCATCTTCAATGCCCGTGAAGAACCGCAAAGATATTCCCTCCTCGTATGCTCCGTCTCAACACGTGCCTAAACAAGAAAAAATATATTTAGAAGTCAAGAAAGCAACAAGAATTGGCACCAATCCCCAAAGTTGTACGTGAAGTAAAAATAGGGATGAAGTTTATATTTTACTAAGCTCAAGGTGCCATAAGTCCCAAAATTGTACGACATTATAGTTATAATGCCATTGTATTGAATATATAATTTTGATTATAGATAACCCAACATTTGGGTTTGCCTTGTTTGATAAAAAAGATGTAGCATTTGAAATTTTGGGAATTATTCAGGACTGTGAATGATTTTTGAAATATTCCAAGTAACTTCATTAGATATCTAGTGTTTTTTTTTTTTTTTTTTTGATAGGTGAATTTTTTGTCCCCATTGGGACTTGAACCAGGAACCTCCCACAAACCCTCCCCCCATCCCTTTACCACTTGAGCCAAGCGTCAAGGGCAACTTCATTATCAAGTATTAACTTCATTAGATTTTAAGTGTTAATAGATTGTTGTCACTCTATTTCCTCCACATTATGCCCTTTCACAGAACCCTAGAAAAAGGAACAATTAAAAAAAAAATGTGGATGTTATTGATTAGTCCAATGACCATCAAGACAAGAAATGATAGAGGTAAACCGTACCTTGAGCGTTTTTGCTAAGATTCCATCCTTTCCACAGACCTGTTTCCATCTTAAGTTATCCAAAGTATTTTTCTTCAATAAATTAAGTTCCCAATTAGCTCTCACCGCTTCCCTCGCTGCCCCGAGCAACAGTTTATCATGGGAAATGGATGTCTTCCGTCCCTGCTCACGATAAAGTTCTATGGCATTCTGTCCATGGGGCAACCAGTCAACAGGAGCTACATTTACAGCCTCAGCACAATTGAAGCCACAGTTGAACCCTGAATGGTAAGCTCGAGGAAAAGTCAGAACAAACTCTCCAGGATTCTGAACGCAACGATAGACAGGTACCCCCTCAAATTTCACAATGGAGGGAGAAAGTTGGGTGACCTGCACAAAATCATAAGTCAGGGCATGATCAGTATCATCAGTATAATATTGCTCTCATCCTAGTATGGGCTCAGTCTCAAAACAACTTCTTTAACATCCAAATTCTCTTCACAAATAGATGTTGGTTAAAATACACAACTTATTGATATGAATTTTTTTTAGCCAGTTGACATTAACTCCTTGAAGTGGTCCATTAAGTAATTCTGATTCATATTGAATTATATTTCTCCATAATCATAAAGAAAATTTGCATGATTGTTAATATCTCCATTCTTGACAACAAACAAATCTAGGAATTCACCTTGTCACCTCTAAACAACTGCAGCAAAGAATTCAGTTACCACTCTGCATCTGATCTTGTATGCCACTCAGACCTTTTGCTCTTTCAGGATATTCACATTTCTCAAAATAATAATAACAAAAAATAAAAACCACTCAAATACTTAATTAAGAAAATTTTCCTTGAAAGGTAAACCACCTAAAGTGGGAATATCTTTATAATACTCAAATTCCGATGAATAGGAATTTGCCCACAATTAGGCTGTAAGCAACCACATCTCTAGTGCAAGGATTATCTTGTTTTTGAATCCCTGTTGCTACCCAACAGGCCTACATTCCATGATTACCATCATCACAGTGTTGCCACCATATTCACATTAAACTTTCCATGATTACCATCATTAAAGTGTTGCAACCATACATATTAAGCCACTAGATCAAATTAAATCAAGCCTAAGCACAAAAGAATGTTCAGACCACTCAACCATGCTAAATCAAGGCCATGGTACAAAAGAACGTTGCAGGAAGCGTAATATTAAGGAATTTCACCATCTTTAACAAAAGAAGATGATAAAACTCTCTCATACTTTCCTTTTCTTTTTCCAATAAACATTTCCTATTAAAAAATGAACTCTCCATAAAATTTCATTAGTCAAAGAAACCAAGATCCAGCTTTTACATTTGATGCCCAAGTTATAGGCTCTATAAAACCCTTAAAAACCTTTTAAAATTAATCCAACCCACATAGTAACCTATAAACTCTCACCATTAAGACAACTAAATTAGAAAATAATTTTATTTCAGAAAAATGAAAATTACAAAATAAAGATAAAATCTCTCAACTATCTAGATACAGGGAGTTTTTGTTGAGGAATATTGACCTTCTGTCAGAAACTAAGATGAAGCTTCACAATCTTTTGAAAATTAAAGAATAAACAGCAATTTTTGCTTTGAAATGTTTTCAAAAGATGTCAAAAAAAAAAAGTAGTGAAATCAGCTTTGGACTTTTTCTGGCTGCATAACTTATGTCTTAAAAACAGCTGCATAAGTGAACTATGCTACAATAGCAAAGAACTATGATACCTGGATCCTTCAATTTCACTCAACATACCAGTGTCAACACAAGACAAGGGTATGGGTATGGGATCCTTGTCAGACACTCCTATTTCACTTTGTATATGATGGTTTGATCTTTTCATTGATATCCTTTTATTCTTTCAACTTCCCTAAAAATAATTACACTAGAGAAAAAGTTAGCTGAAAAGTGAATTTTCGTAAGAATATTTAGACAAAAAATAAAAAGAGGATTAGAGGGAAAAAAATGATAGCTTTTAAAAGAGATATCTTCACTTCCAAGTTATTTTTTATTTCATTTTTCGTTTATTTATGTTGCATCTCAGTACCCATGCTCATTTTTTGGATTCTTTTAAGTCGAGTCCTCATGTCCTAAAATTTGAGCTTGAAGGATTAGACACCTTGACACATACCCGCATATCCAAACCCATGTAACATAGGCAAAGTACATCAAACATCTTTGGTTGCACACAACAGTAACTCACCAGCTTATGAAGTAAATCAGGTTGCTCCTCAAATAGATCCGGTAAACGCTTTCGCATAGCAGCCTCCAACTTAAGGGCATCTTGCCCTGGGACACCATACCAAATTTTTGGAGCACCCCAGTGCATGTAGTTCAACGAATATAAGTGATGATCTTCAACATGCTGTTCTCAAAAATAAATTTGAAAAAAAAGAAAACAAATAAACAAACAAAACAAAAGAATCAGCATAATCAACATCTAAAAGTGTCATCAAATACTACAACATATTGCATGATGAGTCTCCTGTTTCTGTTCCTTCAAGCTATGTTTGGTTCCTAGAAAGTACTGAGGAAACAATAAAAAATGCCAAGGATATGTTTGGTTCCTAGAAAATTTAAGGAAAAATGAGAAGGAAAAAAATGAAGAGGAAAAGTAAAAGGAAAGAAAAAAAAATTAAGGAAAATTAAAAATAAATTTTAAAAAAGACATTATTTTATATGCTACTTCAAACACATTTTGCTTGTTTTGCCTCTTCTATATAAAGATTAAATAATTTGAAAATGCATAATTTTCCAACCAATTTTAGTTATATTTGATTTTCTTTTGTATTTTTCATGGTAAAACCAAACATGAGAAAATCATTTTGCTCAACATTTTTTTTCTTTTCTATAGTACTTTCCTAGAACCAAACATAGCATAAGGAAAATCATTTTTTAATGTTTGGTTTACCATGGAAAATAAAAAAGAAAATGAAACAAATTAAATTTTATTAAAAACTTCAATGATTTAAAAATAGGACTGAACCAACCAAGAAGTGTTTCCAAACAACACTTTATTAATTTTAAATCCATTTTTTATTTTCCTATACTTTTTCTTTTCTTCTCTTTTTTCCTCTATTTTCTTTTCTCACATTTTCCTTCAAAATTTCTCAGAACCAAATGTAGGCTTAAATTTTCACTCTTATTCTCTAGTTTTGTTTCTTTCCATTGCTCAGATCTCTTTTGGATGTCTTCCTGCTCTCCTCCCATTAAATTTTCACCCTTACACATTATGCATGTGTCAACATATGTATGATATACAAATTTAGTGAAGAGCAATGTCTCCCAGTCATCATGATTATCAGACATGGCATATTGGTTTAAAGACCATATCAGCTGATTGCAATTAATAGCCAGACAACATTTGTAACACCACCCTAAACTATTTTTATCCAGCAATAGAAAGCATCTTACAGAATAAAAGGAAACTTTGATAACAACACTATTTGGGAGAAATAAAAATCAATTTTTGTTAATGAATTTTTCAACTGAACTCTTTATTTATCCAAAAAAAAAAATGAGATTCTTTTCAACCAAAACATAGTGAGAAAACCACTCATGGTGAAGATAAGTTTTTTCTATATTAGTTATTTAAATTTACAAGATAATATCAATGTTTAAACAATGGGAACTTTTGTCATATTTTATCAAACAATATATATATTTCATGCATCTAATTTAACTGTTAAAATATGTATTATTTTTCCAATATTTCTTATGTTCACAAGTCTTTTCTTTTCTTTTCATTTTTTCTTTTTTATAAACCATTTTTTGGGTATCATAGTGTACCCAAAAATACTACACCAAAAACATTACTCACTACCATGTATTTTACAAATCAAATGCTTACAGCATAAAATGCCATTTAATGCAATGTTGATAATAAAAAATTTAAACTCATGAACCTAGAACCTAGAAGTTTGAAGGCTAATTACTACTAAACAAATATAACACTTTGCATGATGAAATGGCTTTCCCTTGATTTTCTCAAATATTCTGTATCTTCTTAATTGCTTTAAGTTTTTATTGATTCTAAAAAAGGTGCACTTGTGAAGTCAGTCTCCATGCCCCAGTCAAAATGCACATACAACTGCACACATACATGAAAATTTCTAAGTATAAATCTATATTATATATATGTCCACACATACTGATAAGCACATGATATCAGGGTCAATTGAAATAGCGATATTGAAGGAACAAATCATTTATTCCATCTAAGTGAAAGCAGAATTATGCCTTACCCAACAGAACGAGGAAAAGCACATTCCTATATACAACCATGGTACCAATACTCCAGATATATCACCACTTTCAAAAGCGAGAACAGAGCCAGGTAGCCTAGGAAAGTTATTCAAGTTCCAGCCTGACTTTGTATATCGTTCATCTGAGGTAGAACCAACAGGATTGGAAACTTTGGGAAACCCACTGCCAAAATCCCCAGTTTCCAGGTCAGCCCCATAAAGCACCTATAGAGTAGAACAACAATAAGCATTAGGGTGGATGCTTGGCATTGGTGCGGACACATCAAATAAAAAAACTCTTGATAGGTTTATCATACCTCAATTTCTTCAGTAGGTTTCTCTACAATCCGCCAATATTCACCCTCAATATTCTCCACTGATGGTTCCCGCAGCTCCTGAGATATAGTCATGTTACCTCTCAAATCAGTAGCATTTCCATTCTTGCTGAAGTACTGAGCCCTGAAATCATCTGCATATTTCTGAAATGCATCCAATGTAAACTCTGGACCAGGTTCAAACCCAAAAGTCTCCCCATCACATGATCCAACTTGACCAAGGCCCAAGACATCTCCAGTGCCCAAGACATCTCCAGTGCCAGGTCCAAAATCTATCCCTGTTCCCATACATCTTCGCCTTTTCCTCCTTGTTTGGTTTTGGACCGTTGACATCTTTCTCATTGAATCCCGGTTCTGAAGTTTGTCTACCCTCTGTATTCTTGTAGCAAACTTAGAACCCTCCCAAATGTTTTTCTCCTTGAGAGGACAGGGAGGCTTCCAAGAGGAGGGAGGAACAATTCGGCAAATTCCATATGGTTCTGCTCTTGATCGTATGCTTGCTATGTATTTTAAAGTATCTTCAAACTCCTGTAAACAAGTTATAAACTTGCTTTTAGAAAAAAATTCTAAATTTTGCCAATAGAAAAAACCCAAATGAGAAAATGAAAGAAACAAGAATAGAGGAAAATATTTTAAATTGGAAGCCTTGAATATTCCAAGTGACAATACAGACCTCTTCACTTGGGTAGAATACAGGAGCCTCCTCAAGATCAGGTCTACAAGCATCTTCTGGACACCATCTTGCAGTAACCTGTTCCAATATCAGATTCAGAAAATGAAAGGATTCAATAGGCTAAACAAGGATCTGAAGATAAAACACCACATTAAGATTTTATCAGGTTCATCCTATGAAATCATCAGTCACCAGCCCGTAATCAATCACAGTACCATAGCGCATAACGAATGACCAGAGCCTGGTGATTGTAACAATTGTAAAGTTTAAAAAGGAATATGGAAGAGCAATGCCCTATTGGATCAAACCAGGTAAAAATGCTAACTAAGAGAGATCATAAAGTTTACAAATCAACCTTCTGGCAGTGAATGCACTCTAAACATCCACGGATAACCCCTTTGGGAAGGCAAGGCCGCCTGAAAGGAAGATTCTGCAAAAATAAGTAGAACATAAGATGCAAGAAATATAGCAGTCACCAATGGGAATACCAAATATATATGGTTAACTTCAAGAAATCAGAAAAATCAGAAGAAGAAGAAGACCAAATTATATAGTTAACATCTAGAAATATGGTTCACATCCAGAACTCAGATATCGATAAAATTGGAAAATAACAATAAAAATAATAATAGCAATTTAATGGTTGTAGTTATAGTGGAAAAAATAACATAAAATAGCTTGATGAAGGTTCTTGAAAATTGAAAACAATAATACTGCTGGTAGTAGTTAGTAATAATAAAATTACAAAGAAAACACTAACTTGGTTAAGATGTTCAGAATCAGACTCATCATCTGAACTATTATCAAATTGACCATAGTTTATCCATGGTCTACGCCTAAGGGACCTCGATATGTTTGCAGCATCACTAATGTCAAACTCAGTTTCCATTTTGATCGACTGTGATTCAGAACCACTCGTGGATGCCAAGCAAGGAGTCGTGATTTCATTGTCTTCTACCCTCTTCAACGTGAAAGATGTTAGTGACTCGAACCCTGGTGGAACATCAAGATTCTCTTCCTTAACACAAGCTCTAATAAGTTCTGTCCCCATCAATGCTGTGAAACAAGGATAATGATGATGTCATCACAAATTTTCTTCAAATACAGGAGGAGACAATCTCAGTTAAAAGTTCAATAAGAAAATGAACTAATTTAGGGCTTACCAATCTAAATAAAAACTAAATGCAATTATAGAGGCAAATAGAATTATGCAGCACTCTGTTCTTCAAAACTCTACTGCATCTGATAGGTGAACAGCTGATTGTGAAGCTGCAACAATATTTGAAGTCTTCTAGAGAAGCTAATCCAGTATCTCAGGTACCATTAAGCAGAGCTGAGAAAAACTGTCCACATAAATAGCAACAACAAAATGATATATAAGAAACAATATACTAAAAGGAACATCCATATGCTCAATCACATCTAACAGGCTCATCATCATCTAAGTTTGGCATGATGATGCGCATGCATGTAGCTATATGACATTTTTCAGATGGCTCATGGTCACCACACTGAAATAATGGGAAGCTTCGACTATTAGATAATTGACCAACAACGAATACCAAGCTAACAACCAAACCCCCACCCCCCCCCCCAAAAAACCAAAAATTCTCAAAGCATTAAGGCAGCCTTGTCTAGGCTTGCCCATCAACTCAATAAATAGTGGAAATAAATGTCAAAGAGGTTGACCTCACAACCTCCAATAATCAAGATTCTAACTGCAAATTGGCCTGAATGCTAAATCTGATAGTTAACGGAACCATCAAGCTAATCTTGGGCTAAAGTCCAAACAACAGCCTTGATCCTAATGATAACCATCCTTTTACACAGTATCACATAAACTGCCTCAATTTCTGAAACAAAGATACTCAAAAGGGAACATTTTTAGAAAGTGCTGATTTTGATACATTACATTAATCTGCATGCCTCTCATTCCCTAACTGGTATTGTACCATATATGGCATCAGAAGCCATAACCTAGATTGATTTAAGTCATGGACGAGTCAGCTGAATGGAAATGTAGCTGACATGATGTGGAAAGGGCCACCTCTAGTTTGGTTGGGTGTAGCTACAGAAGCCATGGAATCATCAGCATGCATAGGCGTATGTCATGATCCCAGATTCTTAAAATCTCCTGATTTCACACAATTAACAGTCTAAGGCCTTTAGCATATTAGTGGTTTATAACACAACCTTACAAATATTTTTCCAAAACAACTTTATGGCATATTCTTTATTAATATCTTGCCCTACTTATTAAACATTCAACCTGAAAGTTGACTGTTAGATGTGCATAGAGTCACAATTCAACTGCCAGTACAGAAAGTCAGAACATTAACTAAACACAAACCCCTTAAGGGGGAGTAAGACTTAGAAGTTTTACACTGGTTGTAACATTTATCCTAATCTGCATACGACCATTGCATGCACAGAGGGACTCGACACTGAATCCAACACCTGTAAAACCTCTGCAACACTCTTCCCTTCATCCCTCCCCACTCTCCCAACCATGCATGCACGACCCTCACCTTCTTCCCTAACCTCTGAATCTCTGTGCCACTCTTTAGAGACCACCTCTGTGTTGTCTTTAGGAATCAAGAAGCCCATCAAGAGCCTCAACTGGACTCACAGAGGGCCCAAAGCCCACTTTCCCAACCTGCTCCAACAGAAAGCTGTTGCCATTGTTTCCAGAGAGCACTTTCACCGCTGTTGCGTGCACAAAGGGACTCGGCACTAAACCAGACACCTGTAAAGCCTCTGCGACACTCTGCCCTTCATCCCTCCCCACTCTCCCAACCGCACATGCACAACCCTCACGTTATTCCATCCCCTCCTTTTTTAGCTGATCAATTGTCAAAAAATTTCCCCCATACCACTTCTCAAGCAAAAACCATATCTTTGTAGGCATCCAAGGGGTTCCAAACAATGTTGACAAGGAAAAACCCTTTTCAACCCTCACCAAGGAAGTATAAAGAGATTTAATTGAGAAAATATCGCTCTTGGTTTTCCAATCAACACATCTAATCCTCACCATTGCTTCTAATTGGGACTCTACCGGACCCCCTCCCTTTTCTCTTCCCAAATCTGTACCACCCAAGCATCTTTAGAAACAGCTATAGAAAAACACTCTAGTAAAGCCTCTTCCAAATTCAAATTCCCACACCATTTATCTTTCCAAAATTTCATCTTTCTATCATTCCCAATCTTTTTGTACTTCCTTCCACATTCCCACCCCATAACCATCCTGCAAAACCCTTGGGCTCCAACCCCCGACCTCTTCTCTAAACTTTCCTACAATGATTTGTTTCCAAAAAGACTAACTCTCATTAGAAAATCTCCAAATCCACTTGCCTTAAGGAATTACAACTCTAATGGCATTGTTGAGTCCTTCAATCCATCTCTTTTTCTTTTTTCTTTCAGATAGGTAACCTTCTTGGAGGGTAACCTACTTAGGAATCAAACCTAGAACCTTCCATATCCCCACCCCAAAAGCTTGCCACTCGTGCCAGGCATCAAGGGCAATAATTCTCTTGATAACTTAACCTGATCCATATCCTTTTCTGTTGAAAGCCAGAATTTCCTTGAAAAACTCCCTTCTTTTTTACTTCAAAACCTTATTTCTTATCTACAACTTTGTTATCTAGCAACAAGCTTATTGAATCATTTCAGAAAGTTCCCCTAAAACCCACCTGCGATAAATAGAAAAAGAATGCCCCCAAACCTAAAACAACCCTACCAGCCTAGACATTTCTTTCAATACAAGAAGATTTAGTACATCAAACTATCTAAGGAACCTATAACCATTTTGCAATTTACGTGATCATGTTGTTGCTACATTAGGCACTTAGCATCTATGTCACACAAAAACATCAGTAAGGATGCACTACATTTCCCCAACAAAATCCTCAGCCACAAATTCCAAATTTAAATACAAAAACAAGGGATTTGATGTTTCAATAGCTGAGATGCAAGGAAAAGTGACATTCAGTGAGAGATTCCTGAATCCTGCATTATTAAAACAGCATCTAAATACCATGTAATAAATGGATGTAGCTCAGATCCTTAAAAACAAGATTCCAAGCTATATACACATGGATTCACAGCAGAGCACAACCAACTCATTTAAGTATATACTTCAACATCTTGATAAACCAGAGAATAAAACAACATGTACAATATACATGCAAATACAGAAACTGATGCATATCCTTCCAATAACTAAATCTTGGGCTAAGCCTAGGATATACCCAAGTTTCCAATCAGGTTTCAAGTAGTACTTAAAGAACCCTAAATCCATAGACAAGAATGGTATCTTTATAAGTAAAAGCAGCACACAAGTTGCTATTTCCACTGGCAGCTCAAATGTTTTTTAAAATAGCTTAATTCATATCACTATTTTTTAGACAGCAAATAACTCAAGATCCAGAAGTTGTGTATCTACAACCAATTGGTACATGATCCCTATAAATAACAACATTCTTTCATTTGAGGATATTAAACAGAGAAATTTAATTCCTAAAGCAAAAAGATGGTCATCCTTGAAACCCACTTGTGATTCAAAACCACAAACCCTATGTGCATCATATTGTGATGAAAAGCAACAATATTTTCATGTCAACAGCATCAACCAAATCCATCAATTGAACAACTCAAAGTGACAAATTTATCAGTATCATTGATCGAAGAAAACCTTTTAATCTCATAATCTAATCAACAAATTCATACAATCAGGGGAGGAAATATATAGAAAATATCAAGATCACACAATAACCAATATTAGAAAAGGAAAAAAAAATTATTGGACTTACATAATCTTGATCCAAAGTTTCCATGGACCTAAAGAAGCTCAATACTCCATTATCTACATCCAGGTGTCAAAGAAACCACCAAAATTAAATTCCCCCAAAAACAAAAATAAAAACAACATAAAGCAGAAACCGTAAATGAGCTAAAATAAAATAAACTACAAAAATATAAAAGGAAAAAAATATATATCAGATTCAACAGATCTAACCCTAACCAGATGGTCTAGAACAGGAAGTGGTCTGAAGGGCACTCACAAACCCAAAAAAAGACGAATAAATCCCACTTCCCATTTAACCCAAAACCAGTTTCCACAATGACACTGGTACCTAAAAAATCATCAAGAAACCCACAACCAAATCAAACAACAAACACAACAAATTCATCAAAACAAAAAGGACCCAATTCACACAAGATGCGGATAAGGGTACATCGGATGAAATTTTCAATAAATTTTCCAAATAATTCAAAACCCTAACCTCTGAAAAACAAGAAAAACAAAAGCATATAGAAGAGAAGTAAAAAATCAAAACCTTTTAATTAAGGACTGGCTAATAATTCCTTACTATCAATTTGATTTTCTCTTTTTCCAGAAACCATTACCATCATGTGACAGCTATTAAAAAGATAGTTTAGATGGGTTTTCAGCACAAATTTCTTTTGGAAGGGTAAATAAGGGAAAAAAATCTTACGAACGGAAGGGTAAAGATTAATAAATTAAAAATAAATGGAGATTTAAATTTATTTTATTTTGGGAAGAGAAGTTGAAAGGGCCCGAGAAATTGAGGAGATTTTGGAATTGTTACCTGGGGGTGGTGGTTTCCTTGTTTTTCTTTCCCCTTACTTGGCGTGAGGAGATAGGAAGACCTTTTTGTTGCGATTCCCCCACCCCCTCCAGGCTCGGCTCCCACAAGGACAAATTCTGTGGGCATCTCTTTAGTTCAAGCAATTTGGGTATTTTATATATGCCTCCCCTCACTTTCTCCAAAATTACAATCACCCCCAACTAGTTAGGTATATTATATTTATACCAGGTGGGTCCCGCAAATCGATTGTTAGGTAACAAAATTAATTTTATAGAGTTATTTCATAATTTATAAAAGAAATAAAGCAATATTTTTAAAATATAATTTACCAAATACTCAAGATCTATTTAGTAAGTGCTTTCAAAAATTATTTTCAATTAGTTATTCCATAATTTATAAAAAAAATAAAGCAATTTTTTTTAAAATAATTTATGAAATACTAGGGCATGTGTGAGAATTGTTTTCGAAAACAATTCTAAAAAATTGTCTTTAGAAATTATTTTTAATGTTTTGTAAAACAAAAATCTATTTGGAAACCTAAAATATTTTTATCTCATTTTAAATATATTTTAAAAATAATTTTGATGATTAATGTTTTATTTTTAATCAATTTAAATGTTTATATAATTATTTTTTAAAACATACCTAAAAAAATAAGTGAAAACAACAAAAACACAAAATAACTAAAAGACACTCTTTAAAAGCATCCTTTTTTTATTCTTGAAAACAAAACAAAAGGCAGTTTTTAATTCTCAAACTAGTTTTCTATATTTTTTTTGGTTCTAAAAAACAAAAAATTGTTTTAAAAAACAATTGTCAAATAGTCCTTATGTTCTTGAAATTTAAAAAAATTAAATTTAAGAAAGTAAAATTTTAAAATTAATATAATAGTTAAAATTTATTACATTATGGTTGTAACCGAATTCTAAGTGGTAGTTATTCTTATAATGATTTTGGATATTATATTTATTTCTTCTATTTATGGTGGGGCCTATATATAAATTATTATTTATTTTTTAAATAAATAATTTAACACAATAAAAAAAAATATAAGACCACAAAATTACGAATTACAATGAATTTAATAATACTTCCATTATATTTAATACTTAAGAGCTAATTAAATGACTCATCACTCTCAATCAATGAGTTGTCGATGATAGCTAATTAAATCTAAAGGTAGAGTTTGATTTTTATAAAAAAGATGGGGATAAAACTTTTGGATTATGTTTGATTGTAGAAATATATTAGAAAAAATAAAATAGATGTTAAAGAAAATGATATTCTTGTGTTTGATTTTATTGTGAAAAATATAAAAGAATATTAAATATAAATAAAATGAATTAGAAATTCATATATTTTAAAATTATTTAATTTCAATGTAGAAGAGGAAAAATAAGTGTAAACCCTCTTTGCATACCAAATCTTATTTGTTTATTATTATTATTATTGCTTTATTTAAGAACACCAAAGGGTATTTCATATCACCCAGGAGGAGCCGAACATTTTGGAGTGGGGGGACGACTTGTATGAACGAGTTGCATAGGACATATGGCCACCTTGCCATGGTGGTGGTTGAGGATGGGGACTTGCTAAAAGGTGAGTAGTGGAGTTGTTAGAAGCTTGCAAGAGAAGATAAGAGAAGCTAATAAAAAGAAAAAGAAAAAGAAAAAACAAAGCTAGTAGCAGAGGAGGAGAGTTGTCCATGTGTGATAGATTTTCAGAGGTTTTGAGAAAGAGAGGGAGCTATAGGAAGAAGAACGAACTGGAGAAAAAATTTGAGAAGACACTGAGGAAGAGGAATGGAGCATTCTCAGGTATGATGTTGTAAACTCCCTGTTTTTTTTCTTTATCATCTTACAGTTCCATTTCTTTTTTCTTTTCTTTTCTTTTTTGTTATTTCTAGTTATTGTTTCTTTGGTTTGGATGTAGGGGGCTAGTCATTTATATGTCTTCAGTTGAGGCCTAAATTATCAATGGGCTTTGATATTGTTAATTCATGTTTTGTTCATATAATTCTGTTTGTGTGTCACTTGGCTTTGCTGAGATTTTGCTGGAAGTTTCGCTATTATTAGTATTATCCTTAGATCTATTTTGATGTCCCACCTGGTTTTCAAGCTCAATGTTGCTTGCTTCGAATTATTTGTCTTTCTTTCTTTTTAAATGCATTCTTCCATGTTCTGGTTTCTTTTCTTTCCTTTCTTGGGGCATGTTGCAAATGATATCTCCCTTGAGCATGTTGTTCGGAGTTGTCGTTGCCTAAGAAGCTTCAAGATGCTCTAGGATTTGAGGACTATATATCTGCAGCAATGAGTCAAGTCCCAAGATGGAAGAGGCCTCAAATGCAATCTGTTTTGATTATAAACCCTGGCAAGCATGACCTCTCAAGGACGAAGAACCTGTGGATAGATTTCACTTGCTTTGAGAAACTACTCCTAGTTTATTTGGTAGTAAGCTTGGGATCTTGTATTGGTGTAGCTGAAGAAGGTAAGGTGTATCACTGGGGCCAAAAAGGTTTTTCAGGTTTGTTGATGGATGGGTGATTGTGCTATCAAGGGTTGGTTTATTGTTTGAAAGTTGGGAAAGAACTGTTGAAGTTCCCAGATGATTTGGAGTCTGTGCAGAGACCTTGGATAGGAAAGAAGCAGGAAACTGCTCAAGCTATGTCTTGTGGAAATATTGTTGCTATGGTTGATTCGGATCAATTCATCATCACTAAGGATGCTACATTGATCAATTGAGAAGGAACTAATGCATAGGAATTTGTTTTCTAAATTGATTAGTGGCATGCACTCTTCCTCGGCATGGTGTGGACAATGTAAGAAGCTAGTTCCTGGGTGGAAAAAGGTTTTTAATGACTTGAAGAGGACAAGTGGTGGTTACATGGAAAGTGACTCTTGCCATAGCTATTGGTTGCATAGCAATACTAAAGCCATATGAGTTGGCTTTTGTGATTTGTTTAGAGTTGGTTGATGTGTGTATAAAGGTGGGTCTGCCACCTGGCATCCTTAATATTCTGACTAGCCTAGGCTCTGAAGCTGGTGCTCTATTGGTATCTCACCCCCATGTTGACAAGATTGCATTTACTGGAAGCACTGTTACAGGGAGCAAGATCATGACAACTAAAACTCAATTGATGAAGTCGGTTTCATTGGAGCTTAGTGGAAAGAGTCTCATTCTTGTACTTGAGGATGTTGACCTTAACAAGGTTGTTAAATGGACTGCCTTTGGTTGTTTTTGGACCACGTCCAAATGCAACATAGCCGACTTCTGCAAGGGGAGATGGGAAGTTACATGCTGTATAGCAGTTCTCAATCTCTGATCCACTAATCATACTCCCTACCCAACATACCCACCATACCCATCACCATTCATGCGCATCACTTCCCTAACCACACCACCCATGCCTCCACCTCTCAATACCCATTAAACCTACTTCCCTCACCACCTTCCACCACCCATTCCATTCATTCCCCATTCGTTTATTTTTTATCTTCCCACGTCCATGGAGTCTTAAGCACATGGCCATCTTCATCTTTCCATCCCTCATATCCATCAAACCCATCTACCAAACCCGTCACCACATTCCCACCTTCAACTTTTTTCACACTTACCCAACCTTCCTACCTTTCATACCCACCGGTCCTCATTCTTTATACCCACCATACCCATCACCATTCCACCACTCCCCTATCTTTTATACCCACTAAACCCATTTCTCTCACTACCTTCCACCACCCATTCCACCACTATAACCCATACCTTTCATACCCATTAATTCCCATCATTCATAGCCATTAAACCGGATCACCACGACACATTCATCCTGTTCAGCTCATCACCTTCCCAAACCCACCACCTAGCTCGTTTTAGGTTCATTTCCTTCCCCTTCCCATGTGCATAAAGTCCCAATGCTCATCTAATCACTCCCCATCTATCACATCCACTGTCAACAGCGAGGAGGTTAGACCTTGTGCATGGAGGTAGGAGTATTAACTTGATAGGTCTAGTTTCCCAAGATGTTCATCGTGGTAGAGGACATGTTCTTGGGAGCATTCCCGGAACTATGATGTGCAAAGAGATAATTGGAGAGACTGTTGGAGAAGATAGGCCTGTTGTTGACGCGCACCAAAGAAAAGTAGAAATGGCCTGTCATTTTGGTTGCTTCATTGCCTTACCGAGTGGGAATGGAACTCTAGAAGAATTTCTGGAAGTCATCACCTAGGCACAACTCGGAATCCATGACAAACCAGTGGGTTTGCTCAATGTGGATGGCTACTACAACTACTTGCTCACTTTCATTGACAAGGCAGTGGATGATGGCTTCATCAAGCCTTCACAACGCCATATCATTGTGTCAGCTCCAAATGCCAAAAAGCTTGTCCAAAAGCTTGAGGAGTACGTGTCTATGCATGATAGGGTCATTGCAAAGGCAAGGCGGGAGGTTGAACAATAGTAGCAGCAACTATCCAAAGCCTTAGTAGGGAAGTAGATGCAAAGGTTCTGCCAGCAGTGCAACAAGTTTCACCAATTTTCAGAGTTTGATGAGGGAAAGAGAAGCTATAGGAGAAAACGTTCTATGCATGGCCCCATTTGGCATGCAACCATAGTAGCCATGTGTCATTTTTCCTCTTTGATTTTAAAAATAATTTCCCCAAATTTCCATTCTCAGATAATTTTTCAAAATTCCAATTTTTAAATTTAATCTTTAAAACTTCAATTCTCAAATAATTTTTAGATTTAATTTTCAAAACTTCAATTCCTAAATTTAATTCTCCAAAATTCCAATTTTCAAAATTTCCATTTCCAAATACTTTTCCAAAATTACAATTTTCAATTTTAATTTTCAAAACTCCCATTTTCAAATTTTTTTTTTAAAATTCCTTTTTAAATTTAAATTTTAAAATTTCAATTTTCAAATATTTTTCAAAACTATAGTTTTCTATCAAATAATTTTAATTCCACTCCAATTTTCAAATATTTTTTAATTCTACCACTTTTCATCCTTTATTAAGGTTTTAAGTCACTAAAAATCCCGTTTTTTAAATAAATTTGCTACATTTCCTTTCATGTAAACACTTTAACAAATTTTCTTTGATTTTAAAATAATTTTCTGTTATTCTTGATTTTTAATAAGGATGAATGCAATTTTCATATTTCTAAAACAATGGAATTTGTGGGATTAATTTATGCAAAATCAATTGGGCTTTGGTGGGGGTCCTATATATGAGTTTTCTCTTCTAATTATCAATTGTTATACTTAATGAATATCATCTGATCTTTGTCTTGCTCTTTGATATGAGTGTGATATATTTTATACTCATTATTGTGCACTAACCTCATTTTTTGATAGCGCATTATCGTTTGCTGCCAAGGTACGCATGCACTATCTCCTTGACCATTCTTTATGCATGTGTTGATTTCCAGTGTATGATCATTTCATTGGTATCTATTGATTTCCTAGTTAATTATCATGTTTGCTTCACCTTATTTAGTAGAAACTCGCTTTTAGAGACTTAGAGGGGTGTTTCGGTCTTTTGTTGTACCTTCTTGATAAGTAACCTGACCTTCGAACCCGACTTTGGTTTTCTATAGACCGTCTTTTCCAAATAAGGAGTCACACTTAGAGTTTTTCTTTCTTATTTTGTTTTTCCCTTAAAAAATAAAACAAAAATAAGTGGCAACTCCAAATCTTTTTCTAAAAATCAAATTTTCACCAACACAAATGAAAAAATGAGTTTCACCATTGAGTGGGAACACATCGAGCAAAAATGCGGGATCCACAATAAGTCAAGCGAATTTATAGTAGTAAATAAAAATGATTTATTAAATTTTATTTTTATTTTTATTTTTCTCATATTTTCTTTTCTTTTATTTTTTCGATGTTGAAAAGTGTTTCAAAATCCTAATTGTTAGCCCAAGGGTTCTCCTAATCGGGTTTTGATGATAATAAATCATGGTTAAGTAACTAATTGGTTTAATGTTTAAGAATATCAGGTATAAACTCGAAAATTCATCAAATGACCAAATTGATATAAGATTGAGACGCTTGGAAGACTTGAGATCATAGGAAACTAATGTAAGATGAATGCATGAGTGCACTTAGGATCTTCATACGTTTTTGTGCATCTTAGAAAACTCGGTTTATTCTTTAAAACGTCGACTTCATTAAAAGCCGAGTCTTTAACTAATTTACCTTAGGCAAAATGTTTCAAAATTGGCTTAATAATTTACCTAAAGACCTTGCCTAAGTGTTAGAAAAGAAAGGAATAAAAAAATAGGTTTTTCGGGGCCAAAGGCTCAACCGGTCGAGGCTAAGGCCAACCGGTCAATCGGTTGAGGAACCGGACGACCGATTTGGGTCGTCCGATTGAGGACCGGTCGAGGAAGGTTAAAAACCTTTTCTCTCTCTCCTAGTAGCCTTCTCTTCTCGGTCGAGGTGATTCCTTTACCGGTCGATATCCGGTCGAGGTCCGGTTGAGGCAACGGTAACCTATCATGCATTAAATGCTCCAACGGCTAGTGAACCGGTCGACCCCTAGCTCGACTGGACAAGGTTGCCTTTTGCTGATTTTGACTCCCGAGTTTAGAAACCTATAAATTGAGAGCTCCACTTCATTTATTGACAAGAGAACAATTGCATTCAAAGCCTACCTACCTGTTCTTGATCAAAAAGCTCTCATTCCTTTCATAGTGCATTAAATCACCACTTGCATATCCTTTAGTACACTCTTGTTGTCATCCTAGCTTTGCCTTGTATTTGAGTCATTTTTAAGCTAGGTTGAGTGAGTATATTTTGTAACAATCTGAGTGTTAAAGCCTTCAAGAGGGTTGAATCTTGAAGATGTTGTATAAGAGCCCATTGAAGCCGGAATCCAAGTATAAGACGATTGGAAGCTTGGTTGAAGCTTCAAGTTAGTGGAACCCTCACTCGGTTAGGAGGTTGAGGAGAGTGGACATAGGCAAGGAAGTGCCGAACCACTATGAACCCGAGTTTGAATTCTCTCAACTCTATCTCTTTACTTTGCTTATAATTTGTTTAATTTTGTTGTGATTGAAAAGATTTTAAAAACCCAATTCACCCCCCCTTTTGGGTGTTTTTCTTAACTAAATATAGCCTTGGTTTTCTCACTAATTAAAATAGACCTTTTAATATATATATATATATATATATTTTATAAAGTATTTTCTAAATATATTAGTGTAATAATAGATTTTTTTTAAAGTTATTATGAATATCTCTATAAATATTATAATAAATAACAAAAAAAGTTATAAGATAAAGATGAACTTGTAAAAACTATACATGAGAGATAGAGATGTGAGGAAAAATGTGAGATACTAATGGAATGTGAAGCTTTGTCTCTATAATATTTTATATGATATAGCGAAATGATTTTTTTTTTTTTTTTTATCTATAAATGCAGGCATAGTTGTTTGCATTATAGCTTCTGCTACCATAACATCCCTTATATTTTTCTTCAAATTTTTTAATAAGTAAATAGAGCCTTTAAACACAAGTTCTTACTTACAATTTATTCAATTTTTAAAAAGTCTTTTCTAACATAAGTCATATTTTGACTTGACTAACTTTTTAAAAATATCAAAATCATCCTTACTTTTAATATGAGTATTCTATAAAAGAATTTCTAAATGAAAAAAAAAAAAAATCCTTTGAGCTAAACACACTCTTCTTCCCCCTCCCCCTTTTTTTACTCTCAAGATCAAATGAATGATTATGGATAAGGGTGTTCTTACATGCACTTTTATTATCTTGGACTCTATTCAAGCTCTTTTTTTTTTTTTCTTTTTTTCTTTTGAAAATATGGATTTTGATTCATTAATTTAAAAAAAAACATAGAAAAAGGAACCTCAACTTTTATATACTTTCTCTTTTGATATATTTTTACATATTTTTAAATGAATAAAGATAAAATTGATTTATAAAAGTTAAAGTTTCATTTTTCTATATTTTTTCAAATTAGTGAGTCAAAACCTACTTTTTCCTTATTTTTTTCTTGAATCGATTAAAAATAATGAAATAATCACATATTTAGAAGAATAACCTTCATCTTTGCAAACATGAGAAATAACTTATGTTAACATGTATTTATTAAATTATTCTTAATTAGATATTTAGAGATGTTTGATGGCTTCGGATGCATTTTCTATTTTTTATTATTAAAAATAGAAATTTGTACACAAAGTATAAAATTTTAGAGAAATTTACCATATGCTTTTTGAAAGTCTGTAGATCTCACTTATGAAATACCTAAACGGGGTGAATAGGTGTTCTATCATTTTAGAACAAAAATTATTATTGTTAATTTTCTCTTTTGATATTGGGAAGAGAAAAGAAACGATAATGCATAATATATAAAAGATTTTACATAGAAAACTACTCACAAAATCTCTACTTTGCAAATGTAAAAACATAGGGTCCAAGATTTACTTGACAGTTGTTGCTCCTTGAGACTTATATTCTAAAACCTATACTTAATTTATGCTTATACTTTTCAGGAATGCAAATCTCTCTCATGTACCCAAGAATAAGAATAATGAATTTAAAATTTAGGTACATGAAATCTTAAAAGAACTCTCCCAATAATTATATATTAGAGAAAACTCAATGGACTTGTAATCAATTTAGAAATAATATTTAACCAAAAAATAAAAAATAAAAAACTTAGGAATTTAAAAAAAAAAAATTGGAAAGATATCATAGTTTAACTTCAACAAGATTTGCAAAAAAAAATTCCTTTAAAATAATTAATTTAAATTCTTTCTTAATTTCTTAAAAGATGTTAAAAGATGGTCTTTTTAAATTCTCAATTTAAAATGCCTTTCCAAATTTGAATAATTTTCTTTCTAAATTCTCAATTTAAAGTTTCTTCCAATTAATTTTATTCCCAATTGGCCTAAGTCCACTCTATGTCTTTTAGCTCATTCATCTCACTTAACCATATTTACTTATTTAATTCCGATTGATTTCTATAGCAACATTGAATGTTCAAAAGAGTGTAAATTAGGATAGATAGAACAAAATTATCAATTTAATTTAAATTACTTAATACAATTAGTTTCTTTACCACTTTTTTTTTTTAATTTTAAAAACTTTTGATTTTTTTATTGCCTTAAATTTTAAAAAATTTCGAGTACATAAAGTATTACCTATTTTTAAATAAAAATTTCTATACAATATATGAGACTTTTTATTTTAAAAAATAAAAATAGGAAATGCATCCAACATTTACTTAATAATCTCCCATTTTATTACCTGAGGAGTTAATTTTGTAGAATGGTTTAATAATTTATTCATACTTATGCCAAGGGATTTATTTATAAGGAATTATTATGTCTTCATTTAATTTTTTTTTAAATTTTTATTACAATTATTTAAAGTTAAAAATCACGTGCAAGGCATGTCAGCTAGTAAAGTATATATATATTTTTTAATATTTTACTAATAGAAAAAAATTTAAATATAAAGTAATAACAAATTTATATTCACTTATTTTTAAATGATTTTTAAAACATAAACTATATTTTAAATTTATGATTTTCTTTATTACATAATATTAATACTTATTAATTCACATAAAGATGTTTGAGTGATGTTGTTTTTTATATTCATCCAAATTTTTAAGTTTTTGCAAAACAATATTTCAAAAAAGAAAATTTTAATCCAAATTTATTATGATAACTCATTATCAATAATTTAACGTTTGAATTTTAATAATAAATGCGTTATCATTATATCGGATAAAAGGTAAAACAATATATAATTAATTTGTGTTAATTCTTATTTGAAATAAATTATTTAAATCAAATTTTATTATGGTTTTATAATGATGTAAACTTTTTTTAAACCTATTATTTCAAATAGGGTTTTATTATTTAACAAAAAAAAAAAAACTCTCAAATGAATTTTTTTAAATGAAAATAAAAAATTATTTCAAACTATGTATACTATGAGATTTTTTTAAATAAAAATTAAAAAAAAAATGCTTTAAACCATATGAACAATTTTTTTTTTCATTTTTATTCCCATTTTTACTTACACTAAAATCGAAACAAATTGTTATTCAAACCTTATATTCTTATATGCATTCAAGTACAAGAATTAGAATTAATTACCAAATACATTCATATTCAAAAGGAAATATGAATGAAAATAAAATTTTCATTCTCATTCCTTATTTTTACAAACCAAACACGCTCAAAGTATGCTTCACAATACCCTAATTTTTTCATTTATATTCAAATTCAATTCACCCACTTAACTAAAATTTTAATTAATTTGCATTTTTTGAATATTTATTTTAATACATACATTACTACAAATTTAAATTATACTATTAAAAAGACAAAAATGATTAATTAAGCATTTAAATCTTAAAATTTTCAAAATCACTCTTTTTTTTTATTAAATTCATGTTGTTTTTGTTTATACACAAAAACATTATCCACTCTTCTTTTTTATTTAATAAATTTTAATAAAAATAAAAAAAATTCAAATTCAAATAAATATATGTAATATTTTTCTTACATATTATTTAATTAACAAATATTAAAAAGAATAAAATATATTGAAAATTATATAAATGACGTTATCTTCTATTAATAAGTAGAATAAATTTTTTGATGATACATGTAGGTGGAAATATCTTCTTATTTTTTGTTTTTGGAAGTAAATAAGGCTCCCCCCTCTCTCTCTCTCTCTCTCTCTCTCTCTCTCTCTCTCTCTATATATATATATATATATATATATATATATATATGTAGAAACAGCATAGGAAGCATTACTAATTTGTATTTATTCACACGCAAATCCCTCCCCCCCTCTCTCTCTTTCTCTCTCTCTCTCTCTATATATATATATATGTAGAAACAGCATAGGAAGCATTACTAATTTGTATTTATTCACACGCAAATCGCTTTCGTAAGGTAAGGAGGGAGCTTCCTAGTCCTAAAAGATACAAATATGCAACATCCCTCAACTCACTTAGCTGTCTTCCACTTTAAATAATTTTTTTTCTTTTTTATTTTTTGCATGGCTCCTTTCTAGCTCACTTGGACCACACTTAATTTTTTTTTTTTTTTTTCTGTTAAAATATTTTTCAATAGATGACAAGAATGAGCTCAAATGTGATATGGTAGATCACAAATAGGATTTCATTATGGACACCTTTTCAAACTTGATTTTAGCCCCTCAAAGTCATTTCCACAGTCATTTTTTTTATAATTAACTTGTTTGATGAAATAAAAAAGACTGGTTCTTAAAAGATAAAATAGATAATTCACTTAGAATTTGTTTTAATTTGTGATTTAAATAGTGTTTTTATATTTTTAAAAAATATATAGCATTATTTAACCTTTATTATTTGAAAACAGTTTTTAAGAATTAATCATTGATATTAAAAATAAATAGAAATTATTTTTTATTTGTAAAAATAAAAACATGAAAAAATATTTTCAGAACTTGTAAAAAGCAAGTTAAGTAAAACAATCTCTTTCTTATTTCATTTTCTCCATCACCTAATTATGTAAAATCTTCAAATACAATCTATTTGTGTGTGTTTTTTTTTTAAATTTCTTTTGAACTTCTTTAGAATATTTTCAATCATAAGTCGATTCCAAATTAAGTTTGCTACTTTTTAAAAATAATTTAAAATTCAAAAATTGATCTAATTAATAATACTAGAGAATCATAAAATTCAAAACTGTTGGAAATCAAGCCCACGTCGCCTTCCTGCCTTGCATGTTCCTCCCCGTATTTAGCATCCTCTGTTTACTTCCCTAAATTAGTGTAATGTACAGCCTTTATTATAATTGATTTAGGAGTAATTCTAGCAAGGTAGTTTATTCACTTTCCATGTAAGAGTAGTTTATTCACTTCCCATATAAGAGTTTATTCACTTTCCATGTAAGAGAAATTCCGTCCGGTGATAGTGTACCATTCCAGAATTGTCTCATATCTGTAGGCTATTTATTTATGCTTTCATTCTTTGTAAAGGAAGGTATCACAGAATGAATTGAGGTGTTCCTCTATAGTTTGTCTTCAAATTCTTCATATTTTAGTCTTCAAATTCTTCATGGTATCAGAGCAGGTTTAATCCTGTCTCATCGTCTTCATCTTTAGTCAGTTTTTTTTTCTACTCAATTCTATTCTTCTAATTTATGCCTAAATACGGTCCAACCTTTGGAATGGCTACCAACTCATCATCCTCTACTTCGATATCATCATCTCATCGTCTTCATCCTCTCATCAGATGGAAACCTCTCATCTTCCAATCACAAAATTTATAAACCGAATGGGCAAAATTATTTGCAATGGTCTCGAGTCCATATTAATATTTATACGGGGAAAGGAGAAAGATGACTACATCACCGGAGCTTCGGCGGCACCGAAACCACAAAGCATCAACCTACAAAAAGTGGATAGCGAGAAAATAATATGGTCATGTCCTGGCTAGTCAACTCTATGACCGCTGACATTGGTGAAAATTTTCTCGTCATTTGATCTTGCCAAAGAAATGCAGGACATTGCAAAAGAAACTTTCTCGGACAAAGGAAAACACATCTCAAATCATCCAGATTGAAGGCATCCTCCATGATTTGCGTCAAGGAAACCTTACGGTAATCGAATATTTCAATACTCTTACTCGTCTATGGCGTCAACTTGATACGTTTGAGGTTCATAACTGGAATTGTGTTACGGGATGGTTTTTGTGTATAAAAAGATTGTCGAAGGGAAACGTGTGTTTAAATTTTTGTTAGGTTTGAACAAAAATCTTGATGAAATCAGAGGAAGAATCATGGGAGTAAAACCCCTACCTAGCCTCAAAGAGGCATTCTCTGAAGTCCGTCGCGAAGAAAGTCGGAAAAATCTCATGATGGGATCCCATCAACAACTGAATATGGCAGAAAGCTTGGCTCTTAAGACTCAATTCGCTCCTTTTGACAACCGTCAAAAAATTAAAGGAGGTAGACCTTGGTGTGATCATTGCAGAAAGTCGGGACACTCAAGAGAAACTTGCTGGAAGATTCATGGAAAGCCAGTAGATTGGAAGCCACGTCAACCACTTGAGAAAGAAGGACGAGGCAATCATGTGGCTACCGATGAACAATCGCCACAACCTGAAGCTAGCCCTTTTAATAAGGAGCAAATGGAGATGCTTCAGAAACTACTGTCTCCTCTTTTGTCAGTACAGTCACAAACTGGCTCATCTTCTAACCAGGTCATTGGTTCCGGAACCTTGGCTCACAAAGGTAATTTTTTGAGTGCCTTCACTGTTGGTAAGAAACGTAAAAAACCTTGGATAGTGGACTCAGGAGCATCTGATCATATGACGGGAGATGCGACAATTTTTGATACATATAGCTCATGTCCAAATAATTTAACAATCCGAATAGCAGGATGGTTCACTATCAAAGGTTGCCTAACAGGTTCGGTTGTGCTATCAAGGGATCTTACTCTCAACTCTGTTCTCCTTGTTCCTAACTTGGACTCGTAATCTATTGTCAATTAGTAAACTCACTAAGGAAAAGAGGTGTATTACTAATTTTTCCTCCACTCACTGTGAATTTGAGGATTTGGATTCGGGGAAGACGATTGGCAATGCTTTGAGGAATGCTCTGGACTCTACATCCTTAAGGAGTGCCACGATCCACAAGAACAACCTCAAATGGCGCTTGGTAGTAATTCTTTTTCGGTTTCATGTCAAAATAACGATAGTGCAATTAGGTTGTGGCACTATCGCTTAGGTCATCCAAATGTTATGTATCTCAAGCATTTATTTCCTTCATTATTTAATAAAAATCCAAAATCCTTTGAGTGTGAAATCATCAATTATCAAAGCAAGTCCGGTCTCATTTTCCCATTCAACCCTATAAAGAGTCTAGTCCATTCTCAATGATTCATAGCGATATCTCGGGGTCCATCAAGAATAAAAAATGTAACTGGTACTAGGTGGTTTGTCTCATTCATAGATGATCACACTAGATTAACTTGGGTATTCCTCATGAAAGAAAAATCAAACGAGTCAAATTTTCAAAAATTTTAAAAATATGATTCAGACCCAATTCCAGATCAAAAATACAAATTCTAAAGTCCGATAATGCTAGGGATTATTTCAACTCCATTCTAGGAAAATTTCTAGCACAAGAAGGGATAGTTCACTTAAGTTCATGTGTTGATACCCCACAACAAAACGGAATCGCTGAAAGGAAAAATAGGCATTTGTTAGAGGTGGCTAGATCACTAATGTTCTCCATGAATGTTCCAAAATTATTCTGGGGGCAAGCCGTCCCTACGGCAGACCTACCTCATCAATAGGATGCCGTCTAGGGTACTAAAATTCCAAACACCTTGTCAAACACTCCTAAAATCCTTTCCGACTACTCGTCTCATCTCCACCGTCCCACCCAAAATTTTCGCGTGCTCTGTCTTTGTTCATATCAATCAACAACATAGAAGTAAACTTGATCCTAGGTCACTCAAGTGCATCTTTCTTGGGTATTCTTCAAATCAAAAAGGGTATAAGTGTTACTCTCCGGTCACAAGAAAATTCTACAATTCAATGGATGTCACTTTTTTTGAAACCCAACCTTACTATCCCAAAAACGATATTCAGGGGGAGAATTCAACTCAGGAATATCAATTTTGGGATCTTGAGTCATTCAAGTGAGTCACCCATCACCACCGAAAATCACATTCCTCCGCAGTCATTTAATCAGCCCGAGTCCATTGTTGACTTGTGGGATAAGGAGCACATCCAAGAGGAAACGGAGGAAGGAGCACTTTCTCAACAAACCCATGAGGCGAACGGGTCCTAATCCAAGCAAACTTCCGTGTAACAACGCTCCCGATGGTACTGTTGATTCCAAGTTAGAAAATGATATTCTTAATATGCCCATAGCTTGGAGGAAAGAAGTTAGATCATGCACTCAAAGCATCCCATTGGAAATTTTATTTCTTATGATAAGCTATCACCTACGTTTCGTGCATTCACTTCTAGCATCACGGAGATACAAGTTCCTCGAGAATATTCAGGAAGCTTTCAAGTATCCTAAGTGGAAGGCGACGATCGATGAGGAAGTTCGAGCTACTGGAAAAGAATGGTACATGGGAAATTACCGACCTCCCAAGAGGTAAGAAACCAGTTGGGTGTAAGTGGATTTTCACAAAGAAAGTACAAGGTAGATGGTAATGTGGACAGGTATAAGGCTCGGTTGGTCGCCAAAGGATTCACCCAATCCTATGGCATTGACTATCAAGAAACTTTTGCTCCAGTTGCCAAGCTCAATACTGTTCGTGTACTTTTATCCTTGGCAGCTAATCTCGATTGGTCGCTTCACCAACTTGATGTGAAGAATGCCTTCCTCAATGGTGACTTAGAGGAAGAAGTTTACATGGACATTCCTGCTGGACTTGAGACGACATCAAATTTCAACAAGGTTTGCAGACTCCGAAAATCCTTGTATGGTCTCAAACAATCTCCCAGGGCCTGGTTTGAACGGTTCACTAAGGTAGTGAAAGGGTACGAATTTGTTCAATGTCAATCCGATCACACATTATTTGTGAAACACTTCCCAGAAGGGAAACTGGCAATTATCATTGTATATGTGGACGACATAATTTTGACAGGTGATCATGAAGAGAAAATTGACTTACTTAAAAAATTACTGACAAAGGAATTTGAGATCAAGGATCTTGGAAACCTCAAGTACTTTCTCGGAATGGAGATTGCTAGGTCAAAGAAAGGTATAGCAGTCTCACAACGCAAATACGTTCTGGACTTATTGAATGAAACAGGAATGCTAGGATGCAAGCCGGTAGAAACACCTATGGATACAACTGTCAAACTGGAAGAAAGTGATGGAAGTGCGCCAGTTGATAAAGGAAGATATCAACGTCTTGTGGGGAAACTCATCTATCTTTCTCATACAAGGCCGGACATCGGCTTCTCCGTTAGTGTGGTAAGTCAATTCATGAATAATCCAACCGAAAAACACATGATCTGCCGTGGATCGTAATATTGAGATACCTCAAGATGACACCGGAAAGGGTCTCTTCTTTCAAAGAACAACAAAGAAAGAGATTGAGATTTTTTCAGATGCAGATTGGGCAGGGAGTTCAAGTGACTGATCGGAGATCAACTTCAGGCTATTGTTCATTTGTCTGGGGGAACTTGGTTACATGGCGAAGCAAGAAACAGATCGAGTGGTAGCCCGTAGCAGTGCTGAGGCAGAATTTCGTGCTATGGCACAAGGTATCTGCGAGGGAATCTGGTTGAACAGGTTGTTAGAAGAATTACGGGTTCCATTGAAGCATCCCATGGTGTTATACTGCGACAATCAAGTCGCCATCGATATCGCTAAGAATCCGGTTCATCATGATCGAACTAAGCACGTGGAGATAGATCGACACTTTATCAAGGAAAAGATTGAAGAAGGAGTTTTCAAAGTCGGCCTACACTCCGACAAAGCGTCAAACGACCGACATTCTCACAAAAGCTCTTGCTCGAGTTAACTTCAAGATCCGATGAAAAAACTTGGAATGATCAACATCTACAACGTGGATTGAGGGGGAGTGTTGGAAATCAAGCCCACGTCGCCTTCCTGTCTTGCATGTTCCTCCCCATATTTAGCATCCTCTGTTTACTTCCCTAAATTAGTGTAATGTACAGCCTTTATTATAATTGATTTAGGAGTAATTCTAGCAAGGTAGTTTATTCACTTTCCATGTAAGAGTAGTTTATTCACTTCCCATATAAGAGTTTATTCACTTTCCATGTAAGAGAAATTCCGTCCGGTGATAGTGTACCATTCCGGAATTGTCTCATATCTGTAGGCTATTTATTTATGCTTTCATTCTTTGTAAAGGAAGGTATCACAAAATGAATTGAGGTGTTCCTCCATAGTTTGTCTTCAAATTCTTCATATTTTAGTCTTCAAATTCTTCAAAAACTAATCTAATTAATATGAAATAGTCATAGACCAAATTTTATCCTCAATAATTCAAATTAAATAAGACTTGTTTGATTAGATTTATTCCCTAAATCTAAGAGAAAAATGGGTTTTTACTTACTAATTTGAAAAAAACATAAAAAAATCTTGAACTTTTATAAACCTGTTTTATCTTTTTTAATTTAAAAATATTTTAAAATATCTACATTTTTTCATAAGTGAGATAATTAGTTTTTTAAATGATCTTAATTAAATTTAATTAATATACAAAAATTGAATTTACAAGTTTTTTATAAAATAAAATTAGAAAAATTATTTTAAAAAAAAACTATATTTAAATTTTTTGTTTTTTGTTTTTTTAAAACCACGTATCAAATACATTTATTTTTAGTACATACAATTTTTTTTTTTTTTTTTTAACTTAAAAATAATTTTAAAAAATAAGTTTTAGAAAATATGGCCACATAGACCTAACTTTTTTAAAATGATTTTTTTAGATCTTTTTATTTTAAGGTAGTCATTACATCTTTAAATAATTCCCTTTTATTAAGTTGTCCTCTTACATTCAAAATAAATAAATAAATAAAATTAAAATATGAATGTAAATTTATTTAAAATAGAAAATAAGAGTATTTATTTTAAAAGATAAAAGTAAAAAACAAAATGCTTTGAAGTGGTTAATGAGGTTGGCGTAATATTGAATTTTAAATCAAATAAAAAAATCTGTTTAAATATTTGGATTAGCAATTAAAATTTTGTGTACTAAATGCTATTTGTGACAAGCTCTCCCACCACTACCCGAAAATTTAGGCTACATTGAAGTGGTTAATGAGGTTGGTGTAAAAGTCAGACTTGTCCGGAGCCAACAATTAGTAGGAGGGGACTTGGTATTTTCACGCTTTTAAGGACGGAGGTTTAATGCATCCCCATAATGATGCATCGGTGGGTGACTCTGTGGATCTTGAATTGTGAGGTGCAGTAGATTGTCGTTGATTTATGATGGTGGACAGCTGCGGCCGAGTTATATTGGACCCAGTTAGAACGCTTTGCTTGGGTTTAAGGGAGAGTCAAGAGTAGATGTACCAAAAGTGTTTTTAATGGAAGTGTTTTTGAAAAAAAATCATTTATTAATATTTTTTTAAGAATTATTATAAGTAATTTTTCAACTTTTAAAAGTGCTTTTTAAATTTTATCAAATACCCATGCTTTTTTTTTTTTTACCATTTTTTATATATTCAAAAGTGTTTTTTAAAAATGCGTCAAATAGAGTCTTAGGTGGTGTTTGTTTTTTGGTTGAATAGAAAAAAACCAAAATATTTGATTTTTTCTATTCAGCCAAAAGTAACATGTTGACATCATCCAACATAATTAAATTGAACCTATTGATAACAAATTCATTTTAGTTATGTTGGATGATGTTAATTAGTTATTTTTAGCTGAATAAAAAAAACCTTTTAACTTTTTCTATTCAGTCAAAAAACAAACACCACCTAAATTTTAGTAAAAGATGAGATAATACTTCTCATAAGTGCTAGGTCAGTACTGAGCATGCAATATTGGGCAAAATCTAGATGCAAGCAATGGCCTCAACATACCATTGAAAGGTGATCGGGGATTATGGCATCTTGTTTTTTTTTTTTTTTTTTTTGAGATCCCCCATTGATTGACGTTTGTCATCCTTAAAAAAACGCGGGGCCGGCAAAACTTGACTAGAAAAAATTTTCAGGGCTACCTTCCTAGTTGAAAAGTGCCCTTCACATGCCTCATAGGAGCACATGGGAAGAAAATCCTCTATTTATTCATTGGGTGCACGCTTCCTAAAGAGTTGGTCGGGGAAAATTGGCTGACATTAATAGATTCATGAAACTGCTTATTGATGAGAAGGGAATCTGGAATGTGATCAACCACCATATTTTCAACTCTTTTTTTGTCTTTAACCACTAAATCAAATTCTTGTAACAATAAAATACATCTTATCTTGCCTTTTTATCTTTATTTGAAAACAAGTACTTTAGGGTTGTGTGATTAATGAATATTGTTATTGGGGAGATTATCACATAGCTTGTACTTATCTAACACAAAGGAGATTGCCGACTACTCTTTCTCAATAGCTATGTAGTTGATTTGAGCATCATTTAAGGTCGGTCTTGCAAAATATCACATAGGGAATACATTCTCCATTCTGTTCTAATACCAATCTTATTACATAATCACTTGCATCACATGTGAGTTCAAATGGTTGAGACCAATTTGAGGTTGGATAAAAGGGGCAAAAGTCAAAGAACATACCAGTTTGTTTTACTAAAAATCCTTTATGAATCTTTTGTAAAAACTATCATGGCTAAGGAAGGATCTAATATTCCTCACACATGTGTAGGTGTCAGCAGGTTAGCTATTGTATTTATCTTAGCTTTATCCACCTTTATTTTCTTTTTAGAAATCACATGGCTTAATGCTATGCTAGAGGAAACCATGAATTGGCATTTCTTTCAATTCAAAACCAGATTAGTTTCCTCACATCTTTCTAAAACCTTCTTAAGATTATTCAAACAACCATCAAAGTCATTTATGAAGATCGTTAGGTTGTCCATGAAAATTTTAACTACCTTCTCTATCATATTTAAAAAAAATGCTTAACATGCATCTTTAGAATGTGGTTAGTGTTAGGATCACTAGATCAATAGAAAGAGGAGCATGCTTCTAAGATCCTAGATGTAGTGGAATTAATTATCATTAAAAATTCTCTAGGGTGTTAAAGATCATATCTTTGAGTTTGGATGTTCTCAAACCTTTTTACTAGGTTGTAGAAGCTCTCTTGAAAAGCAAGGGAGTCTTCCACCTGATGACTCTCTATCTAGATCTAGACACATGAGAAGTATGAGCTTCTTTTCTTAGTAGGTATGGTGGCCATGATTTCCCTCCAATGAATGGAAAAATATAAAGATTGTCCAACCTTAAACCCTAAGAGGGTTTATAAAAACAGATAATTAAGCTTGAGTGACTAGGACCTATCTCATGGGCCTTGGGACACTTAATCTAGTCCTAATGGGTCCTATTTAATTAATTAACCCATTAGAATTTAATTAATTAAATAGCCTAAGTAGAAACAAAAAATACTTAATTATAAGATTTTGTGCAACCTTATGCTTATGCAAAAACACTTATGTGCTTAAGCACCCTTATGCACATTTCTAATTAGATATAAATTTCCTTTAAACTATGTGACGCCAAAGCATGTGAGTTCAAGCGGGGACCATTGAGACCCATAAAAAAACACTAGCTTCCTCAACCTAATACTCTATTAAAGAGATTCAACTATACTCTATATCCTATGGCTATAAACCAAAATAGAAATTATTTAATTAATTAACTCGAGTATGTTATCTACTGTCCATTGCATGCAGGTTCCCCATGAACTTATGTTTGTAATCTAATAAGGTAGTAGATATCAACCTCTTAAGATTACTTCTCTATCCTTAAGTCTCAATCTATATAGATTATGTCAAATGACATACTTATTAGGAAAACAACCCTTAGATCTAGATTAAAGGTGCATGCAATTAAGATTTTAGGGACAACAAAAGATGCATAATTTTTCAAAAATTACTCTAGGGTGTTCTTAGAATGCATAACTTTGGATTTGGATTCCTAAATCTTTTTTCCAATTTGTAGTAGAAATATTGAACACATCATAATCTTACACCTGATGACCCTTGCATCTTGCCAATGGATAAGAGTGGGGTTCTCTTTAGAGGGAGTGATGGCTAGGGTTTCTCTCCAAACAAAGTAGAAGATAATATTTAGTCTAACCTTAAACCCTAAACCGGTTTATATAGACTTTTAACTAGGCTTAAGTGACTAGAGCTTAGGTAACTTAATCTAGTCTAATGAGTCTTATTTAATTAATTAGGCCTTTTAGGCTAATTAATTAATAGTATAAAAACAAAACCCTTAAGTTAGTCGATTATAAGTCTATGTGCAACCTTATACTTATATAAAAGCACTCTTTTACACACTTATAATTAAATACTAAAAACCCTCTCAAAATAAATGTAACCCAAGAATGTGAGCTTGATTAAGGACTACTAAGAGTCTATGAACCATATGAAAATACTAGCTCTCTCAAAATTAAATTTTGAAGTTGAGTCAAATTTCACTAAAGAGAGTCAATTGCATTTCATTATTCTATGATATTAGATCAAGATACAAAACTCGGGTCTGTGATCTCCTACCCATTGGAAAAGCAAACTCAATGAAGGAAATAAAAAACATTGTGTAGACCCTCCATTTTGTCCTCCTAGCACATGTCCTATCAGATATTTGTTCGATACTTTACAACAATTCCCTAGTGGCCCATTACTACTTGTGTGACCTATTTTTTATAAGCCACCTTAGGGATGTTAGTTGAGGGATTTATATAACCTCATTATGACTCTTGACAACCCTAATTTAGACTTAGGCACCTTAGGCCTACTTAGGCACCCTAGGCCCATTTAGATGCACTTGGCTCATTAGGCACCACCTCAGGCCCACTTAGGCACCCGACCCATTTAAGTCGCCTTTTAGGTAATTTTTGCATGTTTGCATGGCTGGTATGGATTGCATTTTTATGTGGTTTGCATGGTTGCGTGACATTCTTACATAGCTTACATGACACTTGATTTTTTATTATTATTTATTCATTTATTTTTTTATTTTTTTATTTCATTTTTTTATCATTTTCTACAACACCACTTTTATTCATTTATTTAATCTAATAATTTTGTGCTTTTGTAGGGAACTAGACTCAGTGGAAAAAGAAGAAAGTTCATGGGCATGAGATGACACTAAGGATGCCATTTTTAAGATTGTAGAGTACCAAATTTGACTAGCATGTGAAAAGGAAGGTTTTTGGAAGATACCAGATTGTGCTTTGACATGAAAAGGTGTAGGATTTAGTTTTGGTGGTCTTTTGGTAAGGTTTACCAGAAGACACGTGAAAAGAAGGTTTTTCTGAATTAGAAGAGGTTCCCAAGGGGGGAGTCCACGAAGAAGGAAAGTCAGCACCTTTTTTTGGAAGCTTAAGACCACACCTTGGGGAGAATTTCAGCACATTTTGGAGGATATGATTCAGCAGGTGATGGAAAGCATTGGAGAAAATATTTGAAGGAAGGTTGGAGGGCTGTGAAGTGGTGGCATTCAGCCCACGATAGATATGAAGAAGGAAAGAGAGATATAGGAAGGTTTTAGAAAATAGGCCGTGATATTTGGAAAGTGGAGAATCGGTCCGTGAGGATGATGTCATTTCTTTTTTTGAAATATGAATTACCAAAGCTGTTAGAGGCAGAGGAAAAGGAAACATTCAGTGTGTATATGGACAGAATGAGGGCTATGTTCAGAAAGGAAGAGTTCTGATCGTGCCAGACTGAGACGAAAGACATGACTAGCTTTCTCCGGACTAGGGGATATGAGGGTTTTTTCGATGTTTGTGGAGTCAACGAAACTTATCAGAGGAACCATGGATTGACCGAGGAGAGGGAATGGGAGAAAGACTACAACAAATGTGTTAGATAGTGAAGGCCTTGCTTTGCTTACGTTTCGGGATGCTATGTCTCTAATGGATTAGGTATTTAGGAGTCCAATTGCACCTGTTTTCTAAGGACTGGTTCTATTTCTATGTCATCAAATCACAACATTAACTTGGGATCTTGGCCGACAAGTAGTCTTGCATCATTTATTGATAATGGACATTCTTGGATGGCTTCATCATGCCACAATCAGAATAATTGCGATGATTCCAACCCTCTATTGTGTGAGGACTTCAGGAGCTGAAAGAGCGTATCAATTGCTTTTGTTCATGTAGTTTGTGGAGTTCCTCGCCGTAGTTGCATTAGTTGGGATGCTTGGCTTAAAGATCATATTTGTTGTAGAGATGATATTTGGAAATAGTGATTAGGCGGGTAACTTGCGGTGGAACATTGGGAATACTACATCTGGCTCATATTTTCTTCTACTCACCACTACATATACATCACTTTGTTTCATGCTTTGGCTGGTTGCCACCCCATTAAAATCTGCTAGTGCCAGATCAGATGCACAGGCGTGGAACTGGGATTCACCGAAGGCTGTACTTGAGGCATCCTTTGAGAGAGAGATCCAACATTCTGAAAGGGGGAAGATGAGAGAAGATGAGATCTTTAAAAAAAATAAAAAAATGGAACAGTCCAGGTTTGGAAGAAATGAGGGGTTGTTTTGGGGACATCAGGGAGGATTTGAGGCACCAAAGTCTGGGACACCACCAAGAAGAAATCTCCATGCACAACCGCACATGGGAGGGATGACACAAAGACTGCCACTCAAGAATAATGAAACATGTGGATTGCCATCGAAGAAGGATCCACAGGCACGATTGCAATCCTCCATGGGCTGCATCATTATTTGAAAAAGATATACAACATGCATGGAGATGAAAGATGAAACAAGAGGACGATCAGAATTTTCTCCCATGCGCGCCAGGGATTTTTTTGCCTTATGTTTTGACGTTAAAACAATTTTCTCTTTCTTTCACATTTGAATTCTATCTACTTCACTCATTGGCTTTTCAACAGCTATTCCGACGCCGTCCGATAGTTTATTGACGGAAACCGTACGTTGGAGCCGAGTTTGCTGGTGTGATTTTGGAGAAGAAAGTACTGAGTCAAAACGAGTGAGAGACGAAATGGAATTCATGTGGTTTTGGTTTCTAGGGCAACGAAAATGTCGGGCTTTGATTTTAACGATATTTTAAAAAGCTTAAATCCATTGGCTAAAGCCTGCCGAAGTGCTCTTTATTGTACAGAATTATGAGAAGCATTGGCTTACTCAAGAGCCTTCTCAGAAACCAACTAGTGGTTCTCTGTTTCTTTCTAATAAGAGAGTCCTTCGTTTTTTCTATAAAGATGGTCATAGTTGGTGTAAGAAGAAGGATGGGAGGACTGTTGGGGAAACACATGAGTGTCTCAAGGTTGGAACTGTTGAAACTATAAATTGTTATTATGCACACGGAGAACAAAATCCTAGTTTTCAAAGGCGTAGCTATTGGATGCTGGATTCGGCATATGAACACATTATTCTAGTTCATTATAGAGAGATAAGCAAGAGATGATACACATGATTGTTGGGTTAGGCTTTGAGTGGGCCTTAAACCCAATTCTTAACACTGGAGTTAGCATAAATTTTTGTGACATTAATGGGTGGACCCCTTCATTGGGCAACACGTTTTGGAAGGGAAAAAATGGTTGCTGCACTTATAACTTCTGGTGCATCAGCTGGGGCGGTGACAGATTCGAGTCCACGAGATCCCACTAGTAAAACTGCAGCATCCATTGCTTCTACAAGAGGGCATAAGGAACTTGTTGGTTATCTTTCTGAGGTGGCAGTAACTAGCCATCTGTCATCCCTCATGCTGGAAGAAAGTGAGCTTTCAAAAGGGTCTGCTAAGGTGGAAGCAGAAATTACTACAAATAGTATCTCAAAAGGGAGCCTTATTGCTAGTGAGAATCAAATTCCGCTTAAAGATGCCTTGGTTGCAGTTCGAAATACAACTCAGGCAGCTGCACACATACAAGCTGCTTTTCGTGCACATTCTTTCAGGCGGAAGCAACAAAGAGAAGGGTGCCACTTTGTCTTCAAGAATGAGGCTGCCACTTCGTCTTCAAAAGGGAAGGATCTTGATTTATGAAGATACATGACGCATACGCTCTCCACAAAGGTAACACACTATCAAATCTCTCCATACGAAGAACACCGCACACCAATTCGAAAGAGAGGGCTACAAATTCCATAGAGAAAAGAAGGCTATGAATGGGTAAGTTTATGTTTTTAAAACAATTTTGATTTTGTTTTGTCCCATCTTTTAGTTGAGGTATTTTTGTAATCTTAGTTTAGTTGAAATTAATTCTATTGATAAAATTCATGTTTCTGATCTTGTTTTAGTTTAGTTTCAATTTATTTGTTGGGTTTGTATTTTTTCTTTTTTAATAATCTTAGTTCATTAATTTCATCAATTCTATTGATAAAGTTCATGTTTTTAACCTTGCTTTAGTCTCGTTTTAATTTATCTATTTAGTTTAGATGTTTTTTTTTTAGAATTTTAGTTTATCAGTTTGGTTGATCTTATGTTAGTTCTTGATTTCTTCTTAGCTTATGTGTTTTGATTCACCATTTTTAATTCTTGATTAATATCTTCTAATTTTATTTGATTTAAAGTCATTTAGTTTATTGCTTTGATAGTTCTTTATGAAATTTAATTTTTAGAGGCCATTGGAAAATCATGAAGATTGGCCTTTACCCTCACCTTTAGTAGTTTTTGTTGATTACTAAAAAAATTTTACTTTGTGATTTTGTTTTCTTTTGGGTTGCCTATGTTTGATCTTTGCGTATTGTTGTTTGTGAATAATGTCTTTCCTTTTATAAAGAAACCTTTTCTAAAAAATGTTCCTCGTTAAAGTGCATTTCAAAAACTCATTTAGAGTCCTTAGAATCAAAATCTCATTTTTTAAAATAATTTGCAACCATATTTTGATTGGTTTGCATCTTTCTCAGTTTTCAATAAAAATTATGGTTTTGAGTAAGACATGAATCCAAGCTTGTGGTCCCAAATAAATGGGATAATTCTAGGTTAGATTTGTATATATCAATTGGGGAATTGGTAAAACCCCTACATAAAATCATTTTTTCAAAACTCATCTTTGCTACCACATTTGATTATTTTTGCTAATTAGATAACAAGCATGTTATGATTTCTTTATTTTATTATTTATTATCTAACCCCTCATGTCTTGTGGAAGCACATTACAAGTTACCTGTGTTATTCAGGTATGCTTCTTACCTTCGTATCTTAATTCCATAAATTATGTATTGCTTCGTATGCGATTGTCAACCTGTTCAACATATCTTTTTGATTGTCTGTTTAGCTTGCCATTCTTTGATTAAGAGACTAGGGTAAAATACATGTTATGTGTTATATTTTATACTAACTTTGATGTTTTATGGTAGCGCTTAAGAAGCAGTCAAGGTACACACTCTAAATCTTCTTCATGATTTGTGATTGGTCTTTCTTGTTTGAAATTTTGTTTTTGAAATCACCTAGCCTACCTAGGTATCCATGATCAATCATTTAATTGCCACATTTCCCACAACTTAGTCAGTAGAGACCTTTATAGGGCTTAGAGGGGTGCTACCTCTTTGGAGGTGCCTTCCCAATAGGTAACTTGATCCTGGACCTAGACTCGGGTTTTTCAAAGATACGCTTTTCCAAAAACTATGGAGTCACTTTTTTAGGGTTTTCTTTCTTGTTTTATTTTCCATTTTAAAATAAAATAAAATAAGTGGTGACTCCGACTTTTCCAAAACCAATTTTTCACCAATTAAAGTGAGTCTCGTCGATCGAGTGAGAGCGCATGTGAAAAATGCAGGTCCACAAATTGGCGACTCCGCTAGGTGTCTTGAAGATCAAGCTTGAACACTAGTTGAGGAAAATATGGCATTTAATTGGTCAATTAGAGGGAACCCCATTTTTTTTTAGGCAAGACGATCCGATCTCCTTGTTTGTTTTGTTTGCTATCTTAGCATGTTTGATTACCTTGAATGATCACTTGATTGCTTGCTCACTTCAGTGTGATTCACTCTCATATATGCTAAATAGGACTTTATTTATATGATGCCTATATGCTTGGTATGACTGCTTTTTGCATGACAACCCTTGCTCTTGCATGACTGCATGATTGTATGATTGCTTGTCTATGTTTACCTTCTCACTTTAGATCTTAGGTTTTTCAGATGCACCCACATCTTTCACTGTGCACTTAGATTACCTTGAGTCTTGAGATATGAGAGAGCCTTCACCATTAAGAAACCCCCTGGGAAAGCGAGAAAGTGCATGTATGGAGGTGATGACTACCTTGTATGGAAGTAGCATCCCGTTTCCTTGGAGGCGTGTAGAGGGTTGCGTACCATTGGAGGGTATGATTGCTTCTACTAGGGATCCTTTAACCCACCCATTCTGTTTTATAGAGCCACCTTAACCTTGTAGGCCTAGACCCAATTAGGATCTCATTCCTACACGTGGGTGCATCTGTGAACCTTCAGAGTTGCCTTGGTCACAATTGGGTTTAGTTATCCTCTTCATGGTCTCCTTTTGGTGTGCTCAGGGATTGGTACATGTTTAAGTTTCAATTAAGCTGCCTTCCTACGTTGTGATTAGTGCATTTCCACCTTTTCTGAGCTTCCTACATGTCATTTCTCTTTCTATGCCTTTGTACCTTATAGGAGTGTTACTCGTTTCAATTTAGATTTGACTTCTTAGATTAGAGTTGGAGATAGATTGATCAAGGTTTCAAAACAGTCAGGTATGGATCCTTAGCATGATATAATTGATTGACTTACAATCACCATGACTTTATTCAGGAGGCATTAGTAGGTTTGAGCCAAAGGATTGGTGGACAATGAGATAGATAACATCCAGTTCAGGATGAGATGTCATGTGATTCATTGCCTCCCATCCCCACCACCCATTTAGCTAGTGACATTGTTGAGGGTGACATCGTACATATGATGAGTTTAGTGGATTATGGGTCAAAGTTTATCATATGAGAGTTATTGTAGAGGATGTTGGTTTTTTTCTCTAAGATGAGAGATTTGATTGACATGGTTTTCTTCATGATGAGCCTAAGATGGACGTGTTGGATGATAGTTGGATGGATAGTACAGATTAACCAGAGATAGTTCACTCTCTTGATATGCTTGAGATCTACACCATTGAGAGTTCAGAAGAGATTCGGTTTGTTTATGTTAGGGCATCCTGCTTATGTTGATGATATGTTTGAGGATGATGTTATCCCAATTATGGTCATGGAGATTCATCTATTCCAGGAGACCCTAGGGACTTACTTGGAGTACACCACACCACATGTCATTAGAGAGTTGACCCTAGAGAGGAAATATGATTGACATATTTGGATAGAGACTAGTTCCTAGACCCTACCAATGTGGATTAGCTGAAGAAGTATTACATTTGAGACCATGGTCACAGGATGGGTGGCCATCATTTCAGTTAGCCTTACACTTTATCGCCCTCTATCTATATATTGGATTGTTGCTAGCCCATTGAGCCTCACGCGGTACGTTAAAGCCTTTTCCCTTTTCTTATAGCCTTGATTACCATTTCTACACTCGGTTGGGGCCCTTTGATGTATATGCATGCTTTGCTAGGAAAGTCTCATGAGCTTTAGACTATTAGGCTTATCTTCTCATTTTTGTTACCATATCCTTATTATCCAATTTGTTCTATTTTATTATCATCACATTTTCATTCTCTTTCTTACTTTTATCATTATTTGCTTCATCTTTTCTCTTCTCTTTCATAGGTTGATGATTCTTCACATCTTGATACAAAAAGGGCAGTGATATCACTCCATCCATCCCATCATTTGGCATTGATTAAGAGATTTTAGTTTGAGAGGTTGTCTCATGGGATGGGGTTCATGTATTCATCAGTGATTTGAGAGAGTTTGTTCATTTCTTATATCTTTCCCATTGGAGTTCGGTTTATTAATGATCGAGCATGTGTATTAAAAAAAAAAAAGACGCAGTGATATGTTCGTATATGGTATCTTGCTCTATTGGGCACTTATGTCACCTTTTGAGGTCTATTTATTGGATGTATTTGTCATTGTGGATTCTTGTGAGATTTTTATATGAGTTTTCACTCATTGAGCCACTCTTATTATGCATTTAGAGTGTCAAGGGTTCATGTGAGAGTTCTATGAGATCCTATGCTTCTTGGATCATGGTTGATATGTATTAGATATGAGAAATGAGTAACTTTTTACTAAGGTCTCCGGATCATTGTCTTATCCACCATTCCATCATTGGTGATATGAATCTCCCTTGTTATATTGATATGGGTTGATCATCATTCATTCCACTTTCTTATTGCCTTAATTTGTAAATCATCACCTTTTTCCAGATCTTCGTTCCACCTTTTACCCATTTCTTACATATTGATACACATTTCTGATTCGATACTTTCTTCACATCATTCACATGTTTCATTGATGGTTTGACTACTTATCCTTTTTCTTGTTCCGCCATAGACATTTCCTTTGGTTACCTTTAGGTCCATGGCTCATGAGATTTTTCTATGCATTACGTACTGTACACAAGGGTATGGGTTGGATCATTGGGTATTTGAGCCTAGTTTCCCTTCATTTCTTTCACCCTATCATCTTGGCCTACATTACGTCCCGTGTCTTAAGACCACCCTGAGGCCATGAGATCAAGAAGCTATCTTTGACAACCTCTACTTAGGCTGGTGTTTGGGATTTGGTTGACATATAGATGTCGTCTTGTTTCTTCTTCTAGGAGATGCTTCTTTAATGCTTGGAGGTGATTTAGTGAGAGATATAGATGATTGCTTCATCTTATGGATGAAATTTGACGTTGCCTGGCTTCCCATTCTATTGTGTATCAGCTATCATACTAGGGCATATTCCCATTTCACTTGGTTGAGATCAGTGAATAAAATATCGGGATATTTCGCCGAAATATCGCGATATTTCGGTGTATCGGTACATGTCGACACGACATTTGCCACAGAAATATCGTCGGTCAACGCGGGTCAACGCGGAGCGTTGATCGACTTGAACCCCCGACCAAAAGTTTGGAGAGGACACCCAGCGACCATCCAGGCAACATTGCAATTTGTTTATAATCCGGCACCATACATATATATATTAAAACTGTTCATATACACAAAATATTAAAACAATCCTTTAAATTTCGAATTAATTATAATTATTTTATAAGTAAATAAATTTTTTTCATTTAATTAAGTAGCAATAAGTTTTTAATATCATTAATATATTATTAATTAAATATTAAAAAATTATACATTTAATACAATTAAATTAAATATATCATAATTTTAATATTAAATATATTTTAAAATTAAACATATTATAATCAAATATCATAATATTATTATTGAATAATATTTAATGTAATTTAATAATCAATGTATATATATATATATATATATGCATGACATGTTAGAATTTTTAACCAATATAATCGAGACTTATTGAGTTGGGACCAATATTGTCTCCAACAGCAAGACGGGGTTTCTTCTTCTATCAATCCCATTGAACCACATCAATCCTCATTTTGGTACTAAAGGGGCATTGCAATGTAATGTGTACAAATTATTGATATTTAATAAAATGAAGTATTTTATGTAACTTTATAATGAGAACAATTACAAAATTAACATTTCTTATAGATCGACATAATATAATTACATCTAATATCGTAAATTATATCATATGTATATCAATTTTTTTCAATAAAACAACTTTAAAATGTCTATTATACTTCTAATTATATTATTATGAAGTTTTTTTTTGCATTTCCATGAGTTTTTAACAATTTTGAGTCTACCAATATTTTTTTCCAAAATATCCGCCGATATATCTCCGATATATCCGATATATCCGTAAAATCGAAGTACCGATATATCTGTGATTACCGATATTTTCCTCCTTGGTTGAGATAAGCCCCTACTTTGAACTTGGGCATTTTCACCGATCAGAGATCCTTAATGGAGTATGTTGAGATGATATCAGTTCTAGTGGAGCATTGTTGAGCTCATTGACCTTTTTCATGATTATAGGTTCCATTTGTGGAGTATTTTTGAGATGGACTAGTGGATTATTGTTGAGCTGGAGATAGTTGATTGATAATGTTGGATTCTTTCTTTTTGTTGTGTGTTAGATACTCACACTAGGGCATATTTCCATTTTTCTCTGAGGTTCCTAGTTGTTGTTGGACGACATGGATATCCTTATTCATGGTTATAGAGATGTTTGATTGATTTTGAAATATTCTTTATTATACATCAGATATCTATACTGGGACATATTCTCCTCTCCTTGTCGAGATTTTGTTTACACAGTGGTATGAGGATGGATGATAGGAGTTGGTTATTTACCTCATGACTTTGACATCAAATCTTATACTAGGGCATATCTCCCCATTTTCTTTAGGTATCCTTGAGATTGGGAGAGTGGTCAGCTTGGCTTTAGATTGAGTATTAGTATGGGGCTTCCGACGATTGACTGTATTAGGACCACCCTACATGGATTTGTTGAGATAGAGATGGATCACATTAGGTTTCACCCGAGGAGCATGGATAGATCCTTTAACCAGATGCTCATGAGATAGATTGCTTTCGTCATTGATTACCTTGCAGATTGGGTTATCCAGATGAGTAGTATTTTTGTGCACTTTAAGATTTGCTTTAAGATGAATCGTGATATACACACTATGAGATTTACCTTTTGAGATTCGTCGACAGAGTAGCTCTTGAGACATAGATAGTTCTTTTAGTTCAGATTTTTGAGAGGTTCATCATGATGCATCGGTTTCTAACCTGCTGATTTCAATAGATGATTGATTCATTGGTTGTTTCAATAGTGCGAACACCCTAGATACTGGGGTATATTTATTTTCCAAAGTTCAGTAGTTTGACCCTCGACATTTCAGGTATACAACTTTGAGCCCATTTGCTTCCTATCCACTTTCGAGTTGTTCCTCTTTATCTGTTCCATTTAGAGCCTAGAGCTCACGACCCAGAGTCGTTTTTCTCATTTATGACCCATAGTAGTTTCTTTTCCCTTTAGAGCCCATAGCTCATGACCCAGAGTCCTTTTTCTCATTTATGACCCAGAGTCATTTCTTTTTCATTTAGAGCCCAGAGCTACGACCCAGAGTTGTTTTTCTTCTTTATGACCTAGAGTCATTTCTTTTCCATTTAGAGCCCGAAGCTCACAACCCAGAGTCGTTTTTCTCATTTATGACCCAAAGTAATTTCTTTTCCATTTAGAGCCTAGAGTTCACGACTCAAAGTCATTTCTTTTATTTATGACCCAAAGTCATTTCTTTTCCATTTAGAGCCTGAAGCTCACGACCTAGAGTCATATTTTTCATTTATGACCATGAGTCATTTCTTTTCCTTTTAGAGCCTCGAGCTCATGACCTAGAGTCATTTTTCTCATTTATGACCTAGAGTTATTTCCTTTCCATTTAGAGCCCAAAGCTCACGACCTAGAGTCGTTTTTTCTCATTTATGACCCGTGAGTAATTTCTTTTCCATTTAGAGCCTAGAGCTCACGACCCAAAGTTGTTTTTCTCTTTATGACCTAAAGTCATTACTATTCCATTTAGAGCCTAGAGCTCACGACCCAGAGTCGTTTTTCTAATTTATGACCTAGAGTCATTTCTTTTCCATTTAGAGCCTAAAGCTCACAACCTAGAGTCGTTTTTCTCATTTGTGACCCAAAGTCATTTCTTTTCCATTTAGAGCCTAGAGCTCACGACCCAAAATCATTTTTTTATTTATTTATGATCCAGAGTCATTTCTTTTCCATTTAGAGCCTAAGCTCACGACCCAGAGTCATTTTTATCATTTATGACCCAGAGTCATTTCTTTTCCATTTAGAGCCCAGAGCTCACAACGTAGAGTCGTTTTTCTCATTTATGACCTAAATTAATTTCTTTTCCATTTAGAGCCTAGAGCTCACGACCCAGAGTTGTTTTTCTACTTTATGACCAAGAGTAATTTCTTTTCTATTTAGAGCCTAGAGCTGATGACCTAGAGTCGTGTTTCTTTTTTATGACCCAGAGTAATTAATTTCTTTTCCATTTAGAGCTCAGAGCTCACGACCCAGAGTCGTTTTTCTACTTTATGACCAAGAGTAATTTCTTTTCTATTTAGAGCCCAGAGCTGATGACCTAGAGTCGTGTTTCTTTTTTATGACCTAGAGTAATTAATTTCTTTTCCATTTAGAGCTCAGAGGTCACGACCTAGAGTCGTTTTTCTCATTTATGACCTAGAGTCATTTCTTTTCCATTTGTAGCCTAGAGCTCACGACCTAGAGTTGTTTTTCTCATTTATGACCAAGAGTCATTTCTTTTCCATTTAGAGGCTTGAGCTCATGACCTAGAGTCATTTTTCTCATTTATGACCCAGGGTAATTTCTTTTCCATTTAGAGCCCACAGCTCACGACCTGGAGTTGTTTTTCTCATTTAGGACCCGGAGTCATATCTTTTCCATTTAGACCCTAGAGCTCATGACATAGAGTCGTTTTTATCATTTATGACCTAAAGTAATTTCTTTTCCATTTAGAGCCTAGAGCTCATGACCTAGAGCCATATTTCTCATTTATGACCCAAAATCATTTCTTTTCCATTTAGAGCCCAAAGCTCACAACCTAGAGTTGTTTTTCTCATTTATGACTCAGAGTAATTTCTTTTCCATTTAAAGCCTTTAGCTCACGACCTAGAGTCGTTTTTCTCATTTATGACCCAAAGTCATATCTTTTCCATTTAGAGCCCAGAGCTCACGATCCAGAGTCATTTTTCTCATTTATGATCTAGAGTCATTTCTTTTCCATTTAGAGCCTAGAGCTCACGACGCAGAGTCGTTTTTCTCATTTATGACCCAGAGTCATTTCTTTTCCATTTAGAGCCTGAAACTCATGACCTAGAGTCGTTTTTTCTTATTTATGACCGAGAGCCTTTTTTTTTTTTTTTTTTTCCATTTAGTGCCCAGAGCTCACGACCTAGAGTCGTTTTTCTCATTTAAGACCCAAAGTCATTTTTTTTTCCATTCTGAGCACGGAGCTCACGACCCATAGTCGTTTTTCTTATTTATGACCCAGAGTCATTTCTTTTCCATTTAGAGCCCTGAGCTCACGACCAAGAGTCGTTTTTTCTCAATTATGACCCATAGTCATTTTTTTTCCATTTGGAGCTCAGAGTTCATGACCTACAATTGTTTTTCTCATTTATGACCTAGAGTCATTTCTTTTCCATTTAGAGTCGAGAGCTCATGACCTTGAGTTGTCTTTTCTCATTTATGACCTAGAGTTTTTTTTTTTGTCCATTTAGAGCCTAGAGCTCATGACCCAGAGTTGTTTTTTTCATTTATAACCCATAGTCATTTTTTTTTTCTTCCATTTAGAGCTCGGAGCTCATGACCCAAACTTGTTTTTCTCATTTATGACCCAAAGTTATTTTTTTTCCATTTAGAGCATGGAGCTCACGACCTAGAGTCGTTGATTCGTGCCCACTTGGTGTATCAGCTGATTCATGTCCAGCTGGTGCTCCTTGATTGAGGGAGTTATCAACAAAATTTATAACCTATTACACCATGAACTAAGGTAGCAAAGACAAAGCTACTATAGCATAGTGGCTCTAGGATCGTTCACTAGGAAGGGTTTTCAATTCATAAATGATACCAATTCAAAGTGAATTGGTGCTTTTTCATTTCAAGGTTAGCTTAAGAAATAAAACATAAACTTTGATTGAAAAAGGTTTAGGTTGAAGCTAACGGCAAAGGAAGTAATGGAAATTACTTATGAAAAAAAACATCCCTTGGAGGTTTGGGTTCACAGGGGAGGTTCCTCGTGCAAAAACAGAGCTCCGGTCATTTGGTTCATTTCCTCGTATTAGAGAATTAACATATAGTCAATTCTCTAACCGATGCTGTACAGATGCTTCCCTTTAATGGGTTCAAGCACTAAATCCCTCTCACTGATGCACCTTGTAATGACTCATACCTCTCACCTAGCATTTACCATTCAAGGTGATCTTTAACCTTGGATTACCCGTCAAAAGCTCGCAAGAGATAACTAATGGATGTCTCCTTGGAGTCCAAAAGCTTACCAAGTGTTGGCTATTATAGAAAATCCTACCTTCAAACCACCTCCCAAAGGCTCGCAAGAGATAAACTAGTGCATCTCAATGGATGGAGATCACTTGCCTTATCAAGTGTTGGCCCAGGTGATTTAAAGGCATTTTAAGTTAACTAAAAAGATAAAAACCATTAACGGGCCACACTTTCTCTTCATTAATGGCTGAAACCACAAAGTTACTAATTCTTGCACTTGGAACCTTTCCCGACAACCTTAACTCCAAGGAACTAAAAGTCTAGCCACTCATTCTCTGAGGAAACATCCTCAGAGTTTGTTTGGCTAGTAAGAAAATACAATTAAAATGAGAAGGTAAAGTAGAGCAAAGTTCTGTATTTTTTTCTTCCTTTGAAAAACTATACAAAAGTTCCGTCGTCCCTTTGGGAACAGGCTCCCGAGAGATATTTATATGAAAATTACAATAATAATATATAAAAGGTTATTTATCCTTTTTCCAAACTTAATAACTAAGGAATCCTATAATTGGCGGGTTACAAGGAGATTTTGGGGATTTAGATAACAAATATCTAAAGCAAAATATCTCAAAATATCCCAAAATGTCGGTCGCAAATATCGGGAAGCTTCAGGAGAACACCGCGACACTGTGCAAAATGGCTGCTCTCCCATCCGGGTAGGCGCTATCAGATGATCCGGATACGTCCGTCCGAAGAAGTTGAAACACCCTCCTCTCCCATTCGGGCGTCATGCGCCGGATGCAAAATATTCGGATGGAATGGCGGCGAAGTAGAATTCTGGATGTAAGACTTCCGGGTGGAATGGCGCCGGGAGCAGTTTCATCCGGATGTGAAACATCCGGGTGGAAATGGCGTCCTGATATAATGGTGGCGCAGCAGCTCCATCCGGATGTCACACATCCGGATGGAATGTCGGGGAGCAACTCCATCCGGATACGCGGCACTCGCGAACATCACACCTAGACGATAGCATATCCTATCTGGATATGTTGTCCGGATGCCCCCCCGATGGTGTGTCCGGACGCTTTGTCCCTTGCCATGGATTCCAAAGAACTCTCCTCAATCTTGGATTGCTTTGGTGATCAAAAAGCTATCAAAACACCAAAACTTAACACAATTTGATTAGAATTGATTGCAAGGGTCCTTAACATGCTAATTGAGTTAAAAGGTGATAACTACTACTCAAAAGTGTTTAAAAGAGTTAATTACAAGCTATCAAATATCACTTTTTGAGTAGTAATCACTCCCCCCAACCGACATATTACTAGTCCCTTAGCAATGAAGGAGAGAAAAATAAAAATAAACAGTACTATAATTTACAACATCATGTTAATCAAAAAAAAATTTTCAAGTGGCATGATGATCTAACTCTCACATGGAACATTAAAGAAAAAAAACTCAAACTTCAACAAGAGTTATCAAATAACTTATCTAATCACAATTCTTAAAGAGAAGGCATTATGCAAATTTAAGCTTTAAAAGAGTTTCCACTTCCAAAGAGTCAAACCTTATTCTTCCACAAAAATCTAAGTGTTTATTTATTAGTTTCCGAATATAGTATGTTGAACTAATCTCTTTCCCCAACCTAGTTTTTTTTCAAACCTTAGCAAATTGGTCAACCTCCAATAGGCTAAGAACGCACCTCTTTTTTCACAATTTTTTTTTCATTGTAGGAGTATAAGACTTAAAGGTTTTTTTTTTCTAAATTGTCCATGTAACGGGGGTCCATCGATGACTCCCAACCAATTAAGGTTTAGGGCATCAAGTTTTAAGGATTTTTCAACCACTAACTCCTTGGATTTCATCCCGAACTTTTGAGAAAGAATGTTTAATACCCAAGCACCTACAGTATGTTAAACTCCACCTATTCACCCTTGTAACGAGCATTGAGGTCGGTGACTCCCAACCAATTAAGGCTTAGGGCACCAGGTTTTAAAGATTTTCACCATATACCCCTCAGACCTTGCTCGGGTTTCAAGGCAAGCAAACATTTTTCTTTCTTTCTTTTTTTTTTCTTTTTTTTTTCAAAGACTCATTGGCCTTTTACAAGGTGTCCCAACACTATTAAATGAGGTCAAAGGTACCAAGTCTAAAATTTTCCTAAGTTAAGAGGGAAATAGTTTTTCATCTTATAATCAGAACTTATTGTGCATAGTGTGTGAATAACTTAAAGTGGAAGAACTAAGGTTGAATTCCATAGAAATTTCAACAATTCATCAACTTTAGTAAGCATAATGCAAACTCTAAGTCAAGTAAAAAGACAAAAATTCAATTTCTCCATTTTCATTTTGAAATTTTTTTTCTTAATAACCATGAAGATTAGAGTAAAAACTTAAATTTTTTTTTAAAATTAAGCAAAAAGCAACTAAATTACCAAAATAACTTAGCATTTAGCATTAATAACAAAACTTACTTCCTCATCTCTCCTCCCAACCAAGCTGAACATTGTCCTCAATGTGACAAAAGCGATTAAAAAAAATAGGGAGGAAGTGGTACCTCTTAAGTGGTATGAAGTTCAAGTAGAATAGGAGAACCCACATGTTTCAAAAAACAATAAAAGATATGAGTGGAGGAATTAAAATAATATAATGCTAAGTGTGCTTCCAAATGATAGAGATTTGTATTACTTGATGGTAGTACAATTTTATATAAAAAACAAGGAATACAACCAATCCCACTATATATTACCAAAAAGATGGGATTTCATAAAGGAAATACATAAAGTAAAGTATGTAAATGATCGAAATGGGGAGGATAATGCTTTGGTAAGGTGATGGAAGACCAGGATGGTCTGCAGATTGCCTTAGAATGGCAAAGGTGTCTTGAGTCCAGGTGGTCAAAATCTGCTCCTGGTGAGCACGAATAGCTGACATCTCCTGAGCAAGGCTGCTTTGAGTCGCAGTCAGTGTCTACAATGTGTGGCATAGATCTCTATACTCTGAAAGGGGTATGGCCATCCTAGGCTCGGCTGAAGTAGAAGGCTCTGAAGCAGCTGGAATAACTTGAGGGGTGCTGTGGGTGGCAGGAAAAGTGGAGGGTATACCCTCATGTATGGGCTTTGTTGATGCTCTCCTGGCAGCTGGTATTTCAGCTGGCTGTGGGTCCTCTGGCTGTGGAATCTCTAGATGCTCTGCTCTATATGCTGTCATATTGGTCCACTTGTCGAGAGTGAATACTTCTCGGCATATACGTTTGCGCTCCAGTTGGGGGTCTGATGGATACACTAGATGCTCCAAAATTTGGCATAGCAATCTCGGGAAAAGAAGTGGAATAGCATTCGCTCGCAGCAGCTTCTTCCTATGCACATTCTCTTCAAAGTAGAGAAGGGCAACCATAATTAGATGGTGAAGGCCAAAGAAACATCCCTCTGATATCCTGAACAGGGCCTCTAGCAGAACTCCTCTCCTCTGCACTCAATGCTGAAGTGGATAAATGTCGTGGCGCAAGAGTGCATCAATGAAGAACATGCTTGGAGGAAGTTCATTCCTTAACAGATATGGATTTGTGGATGTTCCTCTGGACAAACTATGAACCATTTTAAGCTGGGAAGGATTAGTCCATACTCGGTAATCCTCTAGACGGGCTGGCTCATATGGAATATGCAAGGCCTCTGCTATGTGGCGAGCTCCTAAAATACCATGACGTTCATCAATGGTGAAGTGAATAAGAGTAGGATCTCTGGCCTGATTAGTAGTCATGGACTAATAGAAGTCCGTTGCTACTCGGGGATAGAAAAAATCCATGGGGGTCAGAAAATGCTCCATGCGATATCTGTGTAGTAGATGGAATGAGTCTGCGAGCTTCGGCTGAAGTTTGAAGGTGGCTGTGTCAAAACTCAGCTCAGAGTGAAATGGTCGAGCCCGACAATCCAAATTCCCCTCAATGGGCGGCTGAGGCTCCGCCGAAGGTTCTGAAGACGGCGTCGGAGAGGGCTCTGGAGAGGGCTCTGTTAAGTCGATTGGCTTTGAATCTACTACCCTGGCTTTCTTTTGCGGGGGATGGCCACCTGACCTGGTTTGATAACGCCTCGCCGGAGGACTCAACGACGCGGGTTTGGCCGGAGGTGGGGCGGCTACTTGTCACGGAGGCTCTGATGTGGAGCCTTGAACAGGCTCCTCTCGCGCGACTCTCTTGCGGCCGGACGAAAATGATGACTTTGCTCCTCTGGTTCTTGCCATGGTGGACTGAAGAAAATGGTCGGAGGTGATGGCCGGCGGCTCGCGCGGCTTCGGGCTCAGATGAGAGAGCGAACGGACGATTGCTCTGGTGTTCTTCCTTTCTAAACCCTTTTGGCAGCTTAAATAACTGGTTTTTATCAAGGGTTGATTTGATTTTCACAGAAGAAGGCCGATTTTGCAGAGGCTTCTTTTAGGCTGCGAAATCTCGCACACCACTATTTTTCCCATGTTTTTACACTTTTTATTGCTCCAAATGACCTTCCTTCGATTTCTTTGCAATTCCTCCTACATGAGATCATTCAAAAAGACTAAGTTACATAAAAATACACAACTTAAGACCAAAAATTAAAATCAAAAGAATTGATAAAGCTTTGAAATTAACAAAATTAACAAAAACAAAAAATAAAATAAAATTATGGACTTTGGTGAAACCAAGTCCATCTAACCCTTATTTGATTAGGCTTTCTGTGGCTTAAGGAGGTTGATTTCCTCTTTTTCTGGTTTGAATGGCTCAATGAATGGCTTGAGACGATGACCATTGACCTTGAAAATGTCAGTGCTTTTGGAATTCAGTAATTCCACCACTCCATTGGGATGCACTTGGTGAATTAACTGTGTTTTTTCTTTTAAATTATCAGACATATGTTGTCTAACACTATATGACACTTCTACCGATACACATGGACATCCTTCCATTTGTCCGGATATATGTGCGATGTGTTACTTTAATCTTGTTATACCACCATGTATAACTTTCCCACAATATTTACACTTTGTGGTTCTTCTACTACAACCAACTGTTTCTGCATGCTCCCAACTAATATCATGTTTTGAAGCCATTTTGAAATTTTAACCTAACCATGTTTAGAAAGAAAACAACTTACTGTTCAAATTAAATATATATAAACACATTTATAAAATAATTACTGAGCTCATGACATTTACCATCGTTGTAAGACATGATACCAAGATCACATTCAAATTAAACATGAATTCTCTAATAGAAACCTCTGTTGTTCCTTCTTTGAATTCTCTAATAGAAACCTCTGATTTACTGAGCTCATGACATTTATATGGTATAGATATTATATTTTTAATTTATGTTTTTGTCTATAAGTACCAGTCTTCTTTCCACGAGCCAATACCCTAGCTCCCTTTGTAACCTTCCAAGTACCACCAACAAATAGTATTGCATGTCCTTCATCATCAAGTTGTCCAACTGAAATCAGATTCCTCCTCGGAGTCAGGGAATATGTCGAACCTTCTCCAAGAACCAAACAGACCCATTGGGCAACGATATCCGGACATCTCCCAGACCCACAACATCCAAGGCTGAACCATCAGCCAAATACACCTTACCAAAATCACCTGTAACATAATTCTGTATGATTTCTCGGTGTGGAGTGGTATGAAACGAAGCTCCTGAATCCAAAACCCAATCATCAAGTGGACTGTCTACTGCAAGAAGTAATGCATCCTGTACCTCTTCATTACAACATTAGCGGAATCATCTTCATTCTTTTTCTTAGGGCTTTTGCATTGCCTTTTAAAGTGACCTGTTTTCCCACAATTCCAGCATTGTACTTGTTGGCCTGATCTAGATTTGCTTCTGTTCCGATTAGGATTTTTGGAATTTGATCTACCCTGATTTGAATTTCTGTTATTACCTCGCCTCTTGTCTCAAGGTTTAGGGCGTAACCAGATCCCGAGGTTTCACCCGCATCTCTTCGGCGAATCTCCTCGGCCCAATTAAATCTCGTATATCATTGTACTTGAGCTTTTCCTTTCTCGTAGAATTGCTTCTTCGCCATCCTCATTGCCTCCTAACTGTTAGGCAAAGAAGCCAAGACGATCGAGCACGAATCTCATCATCAAAATCAATTTCTCTGACGTTTACAATTGATTTGTGATTGTATTAAATTCATTCGGATGTTGTGCTACTTGATGCATTCTCTGCCATCTTCAAATTGAACAATTTCTTCATCGATGCACCTTATTGTTTTGCGGACGACTTTTCATACATACCGGACAAAGCCTTCATCAGATCTGCTGTGGTCTTCTCCTTTACAACATTGTGTGCAACAGACCTAGACAGAGTTAACCTAATAACTCCTAGAACCTGTCTGTCAAGAAGCGCCTATTCCTCAGCCTTCATACTTTCAGGTTTTGTCCCCAAAAGAGGCAGATGCAATTTCCTCCCATAGAGATAATCTTCAATCTGCATCCTCCAATACGCAAAGTCTGTGCCATCAAACTTTTCTATTCCAGACGCATTTCCTGCTTCCTCTGCCATTGCTCCCACTCAAACCTAACCCTAGGCTCTGATACCAGTTGTAGGGAATTAAACCGAATTCCCAACTCGTGAGAAACAAAAATTAGAGAAAACACACGCCAAAGAAAAACAATCACATGCACAAGACAGTATTTACGTGGTTCGGCAATTTGCCTACGTCCACGGAGTTGCAGGGATATCACTATTATCAGGGAAGAATACAGAGTACAACTTAGCGGTTACAATATTCTCTATATATATATAGCATGACAACCCCACCATACTAAAAAACCCTAATTACAAAAGGTGGTTCCACAATGGGCTAAACGGGTTCAACAGGCCTCAATAAATCTCCCATTAAAAAGCCATGCAATATATTCGGGTCGGGTCGTCAAACCGGATCAAACAAAACTAGGCTCCACAAAGCCCAACAAGATCCTGTAGGTTCCTCTAGCAAATTGAAGGACTTGTATCTCAAGGGTTGTGAAAATTTACTGATTGTTTTTCCATCCAATTTCTTAGAAGGGATACAAAGCCTATAAACTCTGAATATAGAAGATTGTTGCTCTTTAAAAGAGATTTTTGAAATGGGAGAAATAAATAGGGCAGAATCCGATGGTATTGCAGTCCCTCCATTGAGAAATGTCTTTATTACATGGTCAAAATATGGAGTGTGAGGAAGAAGGATTCCTGAGGATATCTTGCCTTTCAAAGTCTAAATTCATTGAAAGTTGGTAACTGTGCTTCCCTGAAATATCTTTTTCTAGCTTCGGTTGCGAAGGGCCTTGTACAACTTAAGGTCCTAGAGATATTTGATTGTGGAGTGGAGGAAATTGTAGCAAATGAAAATGGACTTGAAGAAGTGCCAATTTTTTTATTCCCTAGACTAACCTCTCTCAAACTTACTAAATTATACCAGCTCAAGAGATTCTATCGGGATAAGTATACTTTGGGATGTCCACTCTTGAAAACATTGGTGGTATGCAATTGTGACGAAGTGGAGCTACTGCTGCAAGAAAAAAGTCTTGAAGGTGAAGTTGATAAACAACCTCTCTTCTTGATCGAAAAGGTATGACTTCTTTTGCACATCTAGGTTACTTCATTTATAACTGAATTAATCAAATTAGATACAAGGACTTGAGAACATGGAGAAAGAGGCACAAATAATTATAAGTGATGAGAGTTTTGTAGGTGTAATGAGCATTATGTTTTATTATATCCAATAATTAATCATTGATATAACAAGTGCTACGAATGCTAGTGATATTATATTACCCAAACTGCATTTAGCTACTATAACTATTCAAGGTATTTATATAAATTCCATATTCATCTTATGATCATGTGTTCAATAATACTAGTAACCAGATTATAAAATTAGCTTACTAGAGAACCTATAACAAAGATAAATTACTTGGAAGCCTTTTTATATATAGACATTGTTTATTTACTAAAGTTTTGTTAGCATAATAAAATATTAATGTTATTTATTTGATTTTTTAGAACACATTTCCTAACGTGGAGGAGCTGGAGTTGGTCTTCAAGGGCCCCGTGGAGATATCGTGGGGCCAATTTTCAAGGGAGTCATTTGGCAAACTAGGAGTTTTGGAGATAGAAGTGTGTCATGATATTTCGGTTGTGATCCCACATAATATAGAGCAGCTCATCGTGAGACGTTGTTATTCAGTGGAAAAGGTAATCCAAGTGGAAGGGCATGGGGGTGAGACACTTCCACGGTTAACTATAATGTGCTTGGACGATCTACCTATGCTTAGGCATCTATCTGGGTTGGGGTCAATTCTTCAAAATCTTCAGTCTCTACAAGTATTTCATTATGACAGTTTGATAAATTTGGTATCACCTTCAATGGCTAAAAGACTAGTGCAACTCAAAGAGCTGACTGTTCGCTATTGTGGTAAGGTGAAAGAAATAGTTGAAAATGAAGGAGGTGAAGCAACGGATGATGAGATTCTTTTCACCAAATTACAAAAACTGAATCTTTCTTTTTTACCAAATCTGAAAAGCTTTTGCTCAGCAAGATACACTTTCAAATTCCCATGCTTGATAGAAATGCAGCTAACAGACTGCCCTAAGATGGAGTTTTTTTTGCAAAGAAGACTCAATCACAGAAAGCTCACAGAGAGTGGAGCTGGGTTATTATGGCCAACGTTGGGAGAATGACCTGAATACTACCATACAAAAGATGTTTATGGAGACGGTACATAATAATTCCCCTCAACTTCCTTCACTCTTAACACCTTCTTTTCCCTTCAGTATTCTCTGCATATTGTGAATTCTAGTTCTAATTCATGCTCTTTACCATCTTTCAATTTTTGTTGCTATGAGAAGCAAGCATAGAGCAAGCCATAGAATTTTCATGTTGTTCAAGTCTATAAGCATGTTTAGTTTCTTAAAAGAAGGAATCTACATTGATGGAGGCAGAATTTTCCATGATTTGTGTGGAATGATCTTTTTTTTTTTTTTTTCTCATATCCTTAGGTTGCTTCATTTATTATTTGTTTGGGCTAAGTTTGTCTTACTATCTGTTTTTGGTTGCTCAAGTATTTTAATGCTTCATTTTTTAAAACATGACCCGATTGCACCCCAATTGAAATGAATTTAAGATACATAGGTAAAGGTTATAGAAAATTTAAAACATAGATTTCCAGTCGGTTCAGATGCGGACCTAGAGAGACAGCCTATGTTGTGGCTGAAACTAGAAGTTATAATGTACGTGAGAATTAATTTTGTCTCTAACTTGGTCCAATAGTCAAGTTAGAAAAGTTAGAGATGGAAACTTGATAATTGTGTTGATTATTTTAAAAAATGACAGGCTTCTCGTGTACATTGTTGTTTTATGATTGGGGTTGTTACGAACTCTAAATGCTTGTAAAAAAGGTTGTATATATCTATAGAAAATCCAAATGCAGAGAGAAAGTGAAAGTCAAGTATTGTGGTTACAAAAGGAAGTGAGAATAGATATGAAAACTTATCTTAGATCTGACATAGTTAAATTATCAAGTTATAATAGTTAGAGGAAGAAAATTTGATAACTAAATTCATTGAATGACCAAGTTAGTGTAGATAAAAGATGTCCTTAATTATTTGAGATTGTATTGTTCTAGAGTTGGGTTTACGCTGCCAGTCCTTACTTGAGCACGAAAATTTACCAGTTTCCCTTGATGTTAAAGGAGTCTTATCTTATTTCACATATTTTCATATTCTCAAATATTCCAAACCAGTAAATCAGCAAAATATTTTTAACTCGTAATTTCCATGGTGGAGTTTGAGGAGTAGAATCCCAAGGTTCTTAGGAATGCCCTTAAGTTATTATCATATGTTTGGAGGTAAATCATTTCAAAAATTGTTTGAGGCTTGATGCAGATTGAAGATAATATGGGACACTAGATTGAAGGTATTTACCTATTTTAGCTACATGGAGGGTCTCATTTTATGGATAGAGGAACTTGGTGAGACTTAATTAGGTCATTTACAGTAGTTATCAACGTTGACAAATAACTACAAGGCTACCATGTAGCAGCAGTTTGATTTGGTCATTGTGTGATTCTCTCTTCATACCGAGAATTCTCGTTTAAGTTTTGTTATTGTAATTTTTCTTCTTTCCTGCTCAATATGATGCTCTACATGTGTAGAATGCCGAGCCTATGGAAGAGGATTTTGAAGAATATTGGGATTTTAAGGAATTGGATCCCAAGGAAGAAGATTCTGAGGATGAAGTTCCTGATGAAGAAGATGATGAGGAAGGGGATTCTGAGGAACAGCATCCCAATGTAGAGGATTCTGAAGGACGAAGTGGATCCTTGGGGCCAAGATCCTAATAAGGAAGACTAAGTTCAACTTTTCATATGCAAAACAAAGAAAGGGTTTTCCTTCTACATGGTACATGTGAGTGAGAAACTGCTACAGTTTTTTTTTTTTTTTTCCTTTATATACCTTCAAATGTCAAAAAGGCTTTTGTTCTTATTGCTTTTGGTTTTTGTTCTTAATGTCTTCATTTCTTCTAGATATATATGCAGAATTTGGCTTCATTTGAGGACATGTATTGATACCATCCCAGTCAGAGAGATGTCGCACCGAATTGTTCATCGGTCTCTTTTGTATGTTTTGCTTTATGATGCCATATCTGTAAGTTGCTAATGCTACCTGCTGGCACTTAAGAGACCATTTCAAAATATGTATGTGAGATTAAGCTTTTGTGCACATTTGACTTTATTTGCATTATTCTTCTGTACGTGTATTAATATTATATAACCAAGCTTGTTAGGACCTTTCATATTCATTCAAATTCAAAAATAGTTTTTTAAGTAATTTTTAGTATGAAATATTCTTTCAAAATTGTTACAATCATGATGTCTGACATCATAAACTCTTGTATACTAATGTAAACATTCAAAATTTTCTTTTGATGGAGTTTAAAAAATCATTTAATCAACTCCAAACAAGGCTTGTTTGGTTGTGATCTTGTTGTTGGTAAACAATTTACTCCTAGTCAAAGCATCTCATCAAACATATCATCTAGTTTTTCCTGATGCAAGAGCAGACGCTTTTAACAAGTTTACAACTCTTATGCATTTTTTTAGCTAGGGTAGATTGGCCAAATGATCTCATGACATATATATGTACCTTTTTGTTAATATCTGGAACAATTTAATTCAACAATGTTGACAATGTTTGTATGTCTTTGTCTTTGTTTTTCTAATTCTAGAAAATCAAGAAAAATGTCTTGAAAAATGTCTTGAAAGTTAAAAGAGGTGAAGGATAATTATTTTGTATTATGTAAAGGAAAAAAAGGGAATTTGGCTATGTTTGGGAACTATTCTCAAGAATATTTTTTGGTTTTTAAGAAAAAAAAAACATAAAAATAGTTGTCAATGATTTCCAAAACAACAGGTTTCTAAAAATTATTGAAAATAGTGTTTTCTTATAACATATTTGAATTATTTTTACTTGTTTTTTAAGACTATTTAAAAAAAATAATTATACCAATATAAAAAATGATTGAAAATAATGCATTATAAATATCATAGTTATTTTTCAAAAATATTTAAAATACAGGAAAAACAGTGAGAACATTCAAATTTTTTTAACATTCTAGAAAAAATAAAATCATATATAGAAATATTTTTTAGAACTGTTCTTCAAAACAATTTTTTGTAAAATGTTTTTAAATAAGTTATTTGTTTTTCTATAGATTTTTCAAAGCCAACACAAGGAAGGAAGGAATCAACAAAACACCACAATAGTTTTTTTTTTTAATTGAAAAAAAAAAACCTATTTTATTGACCAATACAATCTTCCCTTATAGGTTGTAGACATCCTTTGTTCTAAAAATTGAAAAACACATAACTAGCTACCTAGAAAATGAGAAAAAACAACGTCTAATAACTTTGACTAAGTCATCTAATAACAACCAAACTAATCTCCATCCATTCGCTTATACTCCCCCTCAAGCTAGACTAAACAAATTAAACAACCTCAGCTTGTCTACTAACTTCTCGAATGATGGCTCAATGAGTCCTTTTGTAAGAAGGTTTGTAGCTTGTTTTGATGATGGCACATAAGTCATACAGATAATTCCCTCCTCTAATTTTTCTTTAATAAAATGTTTATCAACCTTCGCATGCTTGGTTTGTTCATGATGCATTGAATTGTGCAAAAAAATTATGGTAGTCTTGTTATCATAGTAAAGTTTCATTGGTAGCTTTACTATTACTTTTAACTTTGCTAACAACTTTAGCCATAATAACTTGCAAATTCCATGAGCTACAGATCTCATTTCTACTTCAGCATTGCTTCTTACTACCACTATTTGCTTCTTGTTTCTCCAAGTTACTAGATTTTCCTAAACAAATGAGGAGTAGCCTGATGTTGATCTTTAATCATTAACTGAGCCATCCCAGTTAGTAGTAAAGGCTTCAACACCTCTTTTTTCTGTTTTCTTAAAGAAGAGTCCTCTTCTAAGATTACCTTTTAGATACTTCAAAATTCATTATACTTCTTCCTTATGTTCTTTCAATGGAGAATGCATAAATTGGCTCACAAAACTTATTGCAAAAGTAATGTTTCGCCTGGAATGAGATAGATAAATAAGCTTCCTGACCAAGCGTTGACATTTTCCTTTGTTCATCGGGTTGTTAATTAGTTTTTCACCCAACTTCAAGTTTAGATCCATAGGAGTGCCTACTAGTTTACATCAAAGCATTCTTGTCCCCTTTAGTAGATCTAACACACATTTCCTTTGAGAAACTGAAATCCCCTTTTTCTCTTTCTTGTAATCTCCATCCTAAGAAAATATCTTAAACTTCCCAAGTCTTTCATTTCAAATTTAGCTACAAGATTTTTCTTTAAGCATTCTATCTCTACTTGGTCATCCCTAGTTAAGATAATATCATCAACACAAATAATGAGAATTGCTGTTTTTCTTTTTTTTATGCCTATGAAATTAAGTATGATCTGCATGTGGTTGCTTATATCCATGTTGACAAAGAGCCTTATTAAATTGGTCGAACGATGCCCTAGGTGACTACTTTAGGCCATATAATGACTTTCTTAGTTTGTAAACTTTTCCATTTTTTCTTTCTTTATCAAATCCTAGTGGTAACTTTGTTAGGACATTGAGTCTTGTTTATATGTTTTGTTAGTAATTTTGTTCATTTTTATGTTTGGTCATAGAAGTCTTTTTAGATAGTGACTTGCTCTCCATTGAAGATCAAGAGTTGTTGTTCATCCAACTGGAAAGTCATTAGTATGTTTAAAAAGGTTTGGTTTGTGGCAAATTAGGTTACTTTGAGGTATTAAGAGGATCAATTTTGTTTTGAACTTAAAATTATTTAAATTTTGACTTTTGAAAGAGGGTAGGACTGCTCAATCAGCCTGGAGCACTCAAGCACTCAAGATCACTCGAGCGATCCATACCCTCAAGCACCCAAGGCACTAAAGCGGCGGGTAAGTTAGCTCGAGTAGTCATGCAGATTTTGCCGAGATTTTTCAAGCAAATTTGATTTAAAACTCTTTAAAAATCGAAACTCTTTAGGCTTTTGCCTATAAATACCTCTCTATTAACCCCTTGAGGGTTAGAGGTCATATAGGGATTGTGGAAAGACCTTACTTATACTCTTTAGAGAGGATCTCCTAGAGAAAAAGCCTAAAGTGTCACACTATTCTCGATCTCTCATTCGTGGATTTGATCTTTAAATCTTGGTTCAAAGACCTCCATCCCTTTAGCGAGGCTGAAGTGATTCATAAGAGTAATTGAAGGTTGTTGTATCGTTGATGTGAATCAAGTTGTGTCTTGAATAATAAGTCTTTATCATAAAACGGTCAAATAAATTCGTTTAACTTGATTTCGTGTAGTGAATTTAGATTAATAGGTCTTAGATCTCATAGTTTTTATATCCACAATTAGTGTGAGGGTTTTCCATGTAAAAAATCTTATGTCTCATTGTTTATATCTTTTATATTTGATATTCTATTTGAATTGCCTATAATTGATAAAATTGATTATCCCTAACATGTAGTGTAAAAGAACCGGGTATAACATATAAATCTTTATTGAAAATTTTTAAACCACCTAGTCACCCCCCTCCTCCCATCACCCCTTTAGGTGTTTTCTATTAGGCTTTTAGTTTTTCAAACTCATAGACTTCTTCTTCTATATCTCCATTTAAGAACACATTCTCCACATCTAATTGTGAAGAATCCAATCTAAATTGGCTGCCAATGACAATAGGACCTGAATTGTATTTGTCTTAGCAACCAAAGTGAACGTTTCTTAGTAATCAATTTCATGAATGTTTCTTAGTAATCAATTTCATAGGTTTGAGTGCATTCCTTTGCAACAAGTTTTGCCTTGTAGCGTTCAATCGATCCATCTACTTTATATTTGATCAGAAATACCCATCAATGTCTTTCCTTAAGTTTTTATACAACAACTCATGTACCATTTTTTTTCTAGAGCATGCGTCTCTTCTATTATATCATTTTTCCATTCTAAGCTTCTTTGTGCATCTTGCACATTTTTAGGGATTTCCACACTTGAGAGGTTAGTAACAAGTGCTTCGATAGAGTGGGATAACAAAATCCGATATGGGATGTTTTGTACAATATCTAATTCTTTTCCTCATAGCAATAGGAATGTCAAGGTCAATTAAGTCTACGTTCATACCTGACTTCAGATTGGATTCCTGATAGTGGGAATTTTAGGATTATTTTCCTTCTTTGAAGTCTCTTTTCATGAGTAAACAAAGTCTAAATAAGTGCAAATCTCCCCTACTTCCATTGTTTCCTCGGCTGTACATAAATCTAAATTGTTGGGTCTCTCATTTGGATCTAAGTTTTCCAGATTGGGTGCAATTTGAGTGGATATGGGCTGAATCTGAACTTTGTGGTTGATGCAGATTTTGTGGCATAGGGTTGACTTGAGATAGATTTGGTATCGTATTTGGAGGATAGAAATTTGAACTAGGAGAATTCCGCTTTGACTGGGAATTGAATTCTAATTAGGCGGAAGCCTCCGGCTAATGGGAAAGATTAGGATCTTGGAATGGTTGTGTGGAAGATATGGATGGTAGAGAAGAATAGTGAGAAATCCTCCTAAAAATACTTCCATGGACTCGAATTTTTTGAATTAGATGAGTTTCTAAAATTTTTTTTGGTAAAAACATTACAAATTCAATTTATATAATATGGATTGAATTTAATTCAAGTCTTATTAAAAGTGAAAATAGTTTTGTAATTACAAATAAATTAAAAAAATAAATAGTTTTTAGTAAGACATGAATAGTAACATTATATTAAAATCATTATTATTTTTTTTATAAAAAAAAAACTATTTTAGTATATTTTAGAAATATAAGGATATTAACATCTTCTAAAAAAAATTTGGTTAAAATGAATGATGATAATTTTTAATAATATTTTATTTAAAGTGAATAATAAATCAAGTTTAGTTTTATAACATGTGAATGAGTTAAGTTAAAAATCAATAATAATAATTTTAAAATAATAATTTTTAATAATATTTTATTTAAAATGAATAATAAATAAAGTTCAAATTTTTAACATATAAATGAGTCAAAATTTTCATTTCATGTACACATTTAATATTGAATTATGAACATAATATTCTCAAATGTTTTTATTTACTCTGTAATTAATTATATTAGTTTTTTCAATTCAAAATTATTCTTAAAATTAAAAAATTCATTAAAGAATTTAAAATATTAGTTACTTCAGCTTATTTGTCTAATTAAAAATTAGAAAATAATGATGTTATATAAAAGAGAAACAATAGTCATTTTATACTAATTTTTGTCCATAAATTTATGATATTGATTGAATCATTATTTAAGTTTTAAGTTATTTTTAAAAATTACTAGACTCTTTAATAAATTCAACGCATCAAGTCTTATTTAATTTGGAGTTCATTTGCCTAGTAAAAAAATTTAGAAAATAATGATTTTATGTAAAAGAGAAACAATTAATAAAGTCATTTTAAACTAATTTTTGTTCATAAATTTTTTATATTAATTGGTTCATTATTTGAATTTTAAATTACTTTTAAAAATTACTAGATTTGTTAATGAATCCAATACATTAAGTTTTGTCTAATTTGAAGTTCATTTTCCTAGTAAAAAAGAATCATAAAATAATGATTTTATATAAAAAGATAAACAATAAAATCATTCTTAGACAAATTTTTATTCATAAACTTCTACTATTAATTGCTTCATTATTAGAGTTTTAAATTATATTTAAAAATTACTAAACTTATTAATGAATCTTGCACATTAAGTTTTGGTTAATTTAAAGTTCATTTTTCTACTGAAAAAATTTGAAAAATAATGATTTTATATAAAAGAGAAACAATAAAATCATTCTAAACTAACACATTAAATTTTGTTTAATTTAGAGTTCATTTGTCTTATAAAAAAATTTGTACAAATATATATATATATATATATATATATATATGTAACGAACCCGAAGATTTAAAATAAATTATTGTCTATGACTTATTGATTTTATTGAGTTCCATGACTTTTTAGTATTAATTAGATCGGTTTTAGAGTTTTGCATTATTTTTTAAAATTAATAAATTTTATGTATCAAATACAGTTTGATTTGAAATTTATTTCTTTAATGTAGAATTTAAAAAAAATTAAAAGTACATATAATTTAAAAGATTATCATATTTTAAGATTTTTTGTATTAGTATTAAATCCTGGAAAGAGCAAGGAAAATGATATTATGTTCAATTTTATTTATTTTTTTAATGATTTATTTTTATAATTTTCTATATTTTCCTTTTGTTTTTAAAAATTAGTAAAAACAACTTTTATTTGTTTTTTCAAATTATTTTCTATTTCACTTTGTTTTTAATTAAATGCTATTTCCAAAAAGCAATGGCCAACCAGTATTAAAAGTTTTTAAAAACAATTTTCTATTTTTAAAATAGAAAACTGTTTTTAAATCACATGATTAAATTTGCTCTTATATTATAGAATTTAGGAATTCCAAACTTATTATATATTAATGGTTGAAGTGAAGTGGGTTGAAGATCTATGCATCTTACCTGTTACAAAGATATGATTTATTTTATTTTATTTTTTTAAAGAAAAGGAAGTCCGGCTTTGTTAAAAAATTATGACCGGTTATCTAAATATTGTACACAAAAACATAGTTATTCTGAAGAATAAAATGCGCTAGCTTGTTGATCCTTCATGGAAAACACTTCACATGCTAACCCATATCCATTGGGATGCAAGAATAAAACGGTGACATGTTCAAGGGAAAATTGGCATGAAATACATCATTGGCTTGCTACCTAAAAATATAAGCTTAAAGGTCAGTTGACATAGGTATGATCAAATATAATGTTTATCAATTTTTTTTAAGAAAAAATTAACTTAAATTCTTTTAATATATTTATATTCATTTATTTTAAAAATTAAACATTATTTTTATTAAAACATGTTTTATTACATTTTAAATAAAAATTAAATCAATTTGCATGAAATATTTTATTTAAGATTTAATTTCTAAATTTTTGTTACAAATTTGTGGTGACAATTTTTTTTTGCTATTAACATTAATTTATTTAAATAATTAAAGTTATTAAAAATATATTAATAACGTATTTTATTAAATTAATTATAAAATATTAGAACTTTATTATTATTATTTATATTTTAGTCATTTTTGAATAAATTTATATTTTTAATATTTTAAAATAAAAACATTTAAAATTAAATAAAATTAGAAAAGAAAATATAAAAAATTTAAAGTGAAGTGATAGTAATTTTTAAAAATAGGATTAATGAGATAAATATGAAAAATAATTAAAAACAAAAAGATGATATAAAATAAAAGGGTGATATAAATTTAAAATAAAAGATAAATTGAAAAAAATAATTAAGAAACATGGATAAATTTTATTTATTTTTTATTATATTTTTTAAAAAGTCTTTTTGAAAAAATCATTGATTTTGGCGATTTTTTTTTGGTGAAGTTGTTCCCCATGCATACATGCTCTCCAAATGATTGTCAAAATTTTCATTTTTTCCCAAATTTTCTCTAATTATCTATAATCGATTTTTTGTCAATATTTCAACGATTTTCCCCAAATTTTCAATCCTTGTTTATCCCAATATTTTTTTAAAACATCTCGAATTATTATATTAGAAATCTTAAATCTTGTGATTTTTTATCTCTACAATTAATGTGAGAGTTTTTCACTTAAAAATCTTTGTGTCATGTGCGTGTTCTATTTATTCATTGATTATCCCTAATATCTTCAAGTTATAATTTTGATTAAGCTTTTCAACTCTGAAAATAGAATGCATTAGAAAAAGAAAGAATTAGATGAGGCTTGAGGGGGAGGAATTGTACTGTGATCCAAGGTCATAGGCTAGGAGCAAAATAATAACTGCCACTAACAAGTTCAGTTAGGAAATGATTCCAATTGAAATGGGTGGAGCCTTTCCATAATTGATTCCTTTTTCCAAGCTTCAACCTATCTGGTCTTTTTTTGGGTTTGGTCATTGTTTTACAAGGTTATCCTTGGTTAATGATATGTCCCCAAAACTTTTAAAGCTTTAGTCATACAAAATTTTACTAGGTTAGTTGTACATAATTGCTTTAGGATGTTTGGTTCCCGAAAATTTAAGGGAAAATGCAAGGGAAAGAAAATAGAGAGGAAAAGTAGAAAGAAAGATAAAATGAAGGAAAATAAAAAATAGTTTTAAAGTCAAAAAATTATTTTTATATGCTACTGTTGGAAAACCGAAACTGATATGGAAAGAAATAACTTTGTAAAGCTATAAATTATTTATTAGTTGTCAATCTTTGTATTTTTAGGAAAGTAATTGTTAGGAGTTATCATTTCCTTTTAATCAATGATTTAGTTTCCTAATTTGAAGGATTTGTATATGCTGTAAACTCTATAAAAGAATAATCTCAATGAAAGAAAATAATTCCCGTGAAACCCTATTCTTCAACTTGGTATCAGAGCTAGCAATTTGCTTGCCAAAATCCTCCTTCTTCCTCTATTTCAATCCCTGTTCTCTGAAACCATGTCGGATATTTCAAACGAGTCCACTACTGTTCCTCAACCTTCTTTGAACAATCCCATCATCACTAATTCTTCAAAAATCAGTCCTACCACGATTCGCTTGAATGGTGGCAACTTTCTGAGATGGTCTCAATCAGTTCGGATGTACATCGGAGGACGTGGAAAGATGGGCTACCTGACGGGTGAAAAGAAGGCTCCTGTAGTGGATGATCCGAACTATGCTATATGGGATGCTGAGAATTCCATGGTGATGACATGGCTTGTGAATTCTATGGAAAAAGACATTAGCTCTAATTACATGTGCTATCCAACAACACAAGAGCTTTGGGAGAATGTAAATTAGATGTATTCTTATTTAGGGAATCAATCACAGATCTTTGAATTAACCCTCAAACTTGGTGAGATACGACAAGGGGAGGACAACATCACAAAGTACTTCAACTACTTGAAGCGGATCTGGCAAGACCTTGACCTCTTCAACACCTATGAGTGGAAATCTGCTGAGGATGGACTTCATCATAAGGAGACCATGGAAGACAATCGGATCTTCAAGTTCTTGGCTGGCCTTAATGTCGAGTTTGATGAGGTAAGGGGGAGAATCATTGGAAGACAACCCCTGCCTTCAATTGGTGAAGTTTTTTCAGAAGTTAGAAGAGAAGAGAGTAAGAGGAATGTGATGCTGGGCAAGAAGGGACCTGGAGTTTCTATTGAAGGTTCAGCCTTTGTTACCATGGGTGGAGGCTATAATAAAGCTGCTGCGTTTCAGCGCAAATCAGATGAAAGACCACGGGTTTGGTGTGATTTTTGCAACAAACCTCGCCATACTCGTGAGAACTGTTGGAAAATCCATGGGAAACCTGCAAATTGGAAAGGAAAAACAGGTGACAAACCAGACTGAGCCATTATTCCTACTGCTAATGAGGCTGAGACCAACCCCTTCACCACTGAGCAAATGGAGCATCTTCTTGCATTGCTGAAATCCAACTTGACATCTTGTACTTCTAATGTTTCTTTGGCACACATAGGTAATGAATTATATGCTCTATCTTATCGTTTTAAATCTATTCCATGGATAATCGATTCTGGAGCATCCGACCACATGACCGATTCCTTAAACATGTTTGAATCCTATTCACCGTGTCCTGGAAATAAAAAGGTTTAGATAGCTGATGGTAATTTCTCACCTATTGTAGGAAAAGGTCTAATAAAAACACTAAGGGAATAGATCTTAAATCTATTCTCCATGTTCCTAAACTTACTTGTAATCTCTTGTCTGTTAGCAAATTATCTAAAGATTCTAATTGTTGTGTTATCTTCTATGAATCCCATTGCATTTTTTAGGACTAAAGCTCGAGGAAGACGATTGGCAGTGCTAGGATGATCAATGGTCTCTATTATTTCGAGGATAATTTACCTAGTAATAAAATTGCTCAAGGACTAAGTAGTATTAGTTCTCTTTTCTGTTCGTGATCAAATAATGGTTTGACATTGCAGATTAGGCCATCCTAGTTTCTCTTATTTAAAACATTTATTTCCAGTGTTATTTCAAAAGGTTGATCCTTTATCATTTCAATGTGAAAGTTGTTTATTGGCAAAGAGCCAACGAAAAACTTACATTCCAAAACCCTACTATGCATCAAAACCATTTTATCTTTTTCACAGTGATGTTTGGGGACCTTCAAAAGTAACCACAATTTTAGGAAAAAAATGGTTTGTGACCTTTATAGACGACCATACACATCTTTGTTAGGTATATTTAATGAGGAAAAAATCTGAAGTCGAAACGATTTTTAAAGAATTTTACAGAATGATTGAAAACCAATTTCAAACAACTATTGGGTTCCCGAAACATCCCATGTTTCCCCACTCCTTGTATCCATACCTTACTACGAGCCCTCTCGCTCCACCAGGGTACCTCCCATTCTTCCTCACATCTCTATCCACCTCGTATAGTCTCTATAGGCCCATCTCCATCTCATATTTTTTTTCCCCTCATGACCTAGAATATTTATAGAGATATTTCCAACAACCTTCCTTATTCTATAAGGAAGTCTAATATTACAATAATATATCAATCTAGAAATATTCTATATAATATTCTTTACACAAAAAGGAATCTATACTAATTGGGAATTTGGGACACTTCCTAACAATCTCCACCTTGGACCAAATTACAGGAAGTTAATCTTCAATCTCTCCATGACACAAACCTTTTTGTATCATATCACCACGAAAGAGCAATCGACTCCACCTTCAGTGAAAATTCCTTTTGTTTTTCATCTTGTGTGCTTTGTGATCTTTTACTCTTCCAAAAATCTTCAACCCAAGCTCTGATACCAGTTGTAGGGAATTAAACCGAATTCCCAACCCGTGAGAAACAAAAAATAGAGAAAACACACGCCAAAGAAAAAACAATCACACACACAAGACAGTATTTATGTGGTTCGGCAATTTGCTTACGTCCACGGAGTTGTAGGGATATCACTATTATCAGTGAATAATACAGAGTACAACCTAGCGGCTACAATATTCTCTATATATATATAGCACGGCAATCCCACCATACTAAAAAACCCTAATTACAAAAGGTGGTTCCACAATGGGCTAAACGGGCCCAACAGGCCTCAATAAATCTCCCACGAAACAGTTTATCATGTATTTTCAGGGTATACATGATAAACAAAAATTTGTACTGGATGACAAACGCATACATGACAAACGAGTTTGAAAGATTGCAGTCATAACTACCATATGGAAGAGGTTAAATTCAAGTAAACTAAAATTCATAGCTGCTATGACAGGATGCAAACCCTTTCAAGTGACCCTCGATTTCGTAGGAATGGCAAGAATGACTTAGACCCTTTTTCAGTGGTGAAAGTTCTATCATTGAAAGGGTTGATAAAGAAGGATTTGAAGTTAGGTACTTTTCTGAATCTCCCTGAGGGGGATTTCCTGGATAAGTATGTAATCAAATATCAGGATGAAATTCCTCAGTTACTAGATGTATATCAAGGGAAGGTGGGTTTTGTGGAGCTAGGATTTGGATCTTCTTAGATAGCGTTGTTCAATTGCTGTATCAACGTCTGCTGAGAAGTACTAGTGAACATGTTCTTCAACAAACCCTTGTGGATGTAAGAATACAGGCAAATAGATTGCAGTCATAACTACCTTAGCAAAATGCGATACTTGTCATGTGATTTCAAGATGACAGTTTAGGCTAGGAGTCCTAACTACCATACATGTGACCTATATTAAAAAGGAAAGATTGTACACTATAAATTCATTATATTCAACACTCCCCCTCAAGCTGGAGCATATACGTCATATGCACCAAGCTTGTTACAAATGTATTTAATCCTAGGACCTCTGAGAGATTTAGTGAAGATGTCTGTTAGTTGATTATTTGAATTAATAAAGCTTGTAGCAACACATCCTGATGCGATCTTCTCTTTAATGAAGTGACAGTCAGCTTCAATATGTTTGGTCCTTTCATGAAAGACTGGATTTGATGCAATATGTAATGCAGCCTAGTTATCACAGATGAGTTTCATCTGTTCGTCCTTTTCAAATCTCAACTCTCGAAGAAGATGTCTCAACCATATGAGTTCACATGTTGCCAAAGCCATAGCTCGATACTCAGCTTCAGCACTAGATCTGGTCACTACATCTTGTTTCTTACTCTTCCAAGATATTAGATTACTTCCAATAAAAACACAGTACCCTGAAAATACAACTTATATCATGAGCTCAAGCCCTCAGACACTATATCCAAATTGCTTTTTAATAATATTTTTAAAAATTTGTGTACCAAGGTACTGTCTTGTGTGTGTGATTGTTTTTTCTTTGGCGTGTGTTTTCTCTATTTTTTGTTTCTCACGGGTTGGGAATTCGGTTTAATTCCCTACAACTGGTATCAAGAGCTTGGGTTGAAGATTTTTGGAAGAGTAAAAGATCACAAAGCACACAAGATGAAAAACAAAAGGAATTTTCACTGAAGGTGGAGTCGATTGCTCTTTCGTGGTGATATGATACAAAAAGGTTTGTGTCATGGAGAGATTGAAGACTAACTTCTTGTAATTTGGTCCAAGGTGGAGATTGTTAGGAAGTGTCCCAAATTCCTAATTAGTATAGATTCCTTTTTGTGTAAAGAATATTATATAGAATATTTCTAGATTGATATATTATTGTAATATTAGACTTCCTTATAGAATAAGGAAGGTTGTTGGAAATATCTCTATAAATATTCTAGGTCATGAGGGAAAAAAAATATGAGATGGAGATGGGCCTATAGAGACTATACGAGGTGGATAGAGATGTGAGGAAGAACGGGAGGTACCTGGTGGAGCGAGAGGGCTCGTAGTAAGGTATGGATACAAGGAGTGGGGAAACATGGGATGTTTCGGGAATCCAATAGTTGTACACAAGGTACTGTGATCATGATACCCAATGATCCAATTATTTCAGGGTGGATTCTAAGGACATTTATATCATGGTATTTTCAGGGTGGATTCTAAGGACAATTTTTCGATAACCTATCAAATCAGAGATAGCAAAAGAAACTTTACTATAAATTCTCTTTTTAAATGAGAAACATGCAAAGTTCTTGCAAGTTGCAGCTATGAAGATAACACTCAGTGGGGAAAGGAGGTTCTTTGTGGGAAGAAGTATGATATGGAATGTGAGAGAGAGCAGACAACAAGAAACAATGATGGAAAGATAGAAGAAAATGCAAGTGTACTAGAAGAAACATGCAAAGTTCTTGCAAGTTGCAGCTATGAAGATAACACTCAGTGGGGAAAGGAGTTATTGTTTAGGAATTATATAAAAAAAAAAAAATTAATTTTAAAAAAAAATTAAAAATAATTATTTTTAAAAATAAATTTCAAAGTTTATAAATGCATAATTTCCGTAAATAAAAAAAAAATTGCTAGTCTTCCCAAAATCACTTCTAGTCTTCCCAGTTTGCCCTTTTAAACCATTTTACCTATCAAACGAGTAGCCCACTCCTCCCCCTTCTCTCTTTTGAGAAAGGTAGCCCAATTCTAGGCATGGCTATGCAATAGTCAGCCCAGCACCATAAGGCCCAATAGCTAGTTGCCTACTTTGAGGCAAATGAGGCTTCCATTGGTGTTTCCGACGTAGGATCATAATGACTAATTATGCGGATTACAGCTTATATTTGTGTGCACTGCAGAACCAAGAATAGAGCCACCCATCATGGTCATCAACACTGTTTTATCAGTCATGGCTTATAATTATCCATCACAAAAACTATGCGTCTATCTCTCTGATGATGGAGGCTCAGACCTGACCTTCTATGCCTTGTTAGAGGCCTCTCGCTTCTCAAAACATTGGCTACCATTTTGCAGGAAGTTCAGTATCGAACCAAGGTCACCTGCTGCTTATTTTTCCACAAATCCCAAACCCCATGATAGTAATCCTCTCATGGCTCAAGAGCGGTTCTCCATCAAGGTATAACTTTCTCTGTTTCTTTTTCTTTGGATTCTATGAATTTTAGTTTAAGATTAATTTCCGTTTTAACATATTTGCACTATTTCCGTGGCTGGCCTGAGTTCATTCAACCTCCCCAATAATGGTTCTTCTTCCTTGCCATTCTTTTCTCTTTCAATTTTTTTAGTTTTTAAATTTTGCCTAAGGATATGCTTCCATGGCTGCTCTGAGTTGGTTGGTCGACCTTTCTAGTATTTGTTATAAAAAAAAAAATTGAATGAAGTTGGAATAAGACTCAGATGCAATGTACACAAATTGTTCGTTTCAAATTACCTAAGAAAGAAGCAAGAAGAAGAAAGCTGTCCTGTCATTGAATTTGTTTTCTGCTACAGACAATAAAGAGATAACATCCTCAGCCCTCTTCCATCATTGCTTCCCATATTCTTCCAGATATTTTTCCTTTCTAAATTATATTACAAGTAATGAACAGTCATGTTGGAATTCAAAGACAACACAGATTAGGTTTGAACCTTTTTTTTAGGATTATACTCGGATTCTGATCTTAAAATGCATTCTATTAAGTCTGTCACTATCACTACTATCATGAAAGAATTTTAACCAAATTATTTTTCATTAGCCTTTGTAGCTTTGGCAGTAAGTTTTACACTCACAGTGCATGAATTTTTCATCTTTAACCATTATAACTAAGGCCTTTTATCGGTTTTCTGGCTCCAGTGTAACACTTACTCTGTTTTCTCATTGTAGAAATCGTATGAAGACATGAAGAATAAAATTGAAACCACCACTAGACTGGGCAGGGTTTCAGAAGAAATAAGAAAGGAGCACAAAGGATTTCTAGAGTGGAACCATGTCTCTACACAGTATAATCATCAGTCCATTGTTCAGGTGCTTGAAAATCAAAACATTTATATTTGTGAGCTTCATCTTTCACTAATATAATATAGAATAACAGATACTAATTGATGGGAGAGAGGCTGTGGATGTTGAAGGCCAATCCTTGCCAACTCTAGTATACTTGTCCCGGGAGAAGAGACCCCAATACCACCACAATTTTAAAGCTGGAGCTATGAATTCACTGGTAAAACTTTGCTCTAGCCTCTACACACATGAATCCTAAATCCATAAAATCAGTTGAGCTTTCCTCCAATGCACCTCGGCCTATTGCATCATTTTTTATACGGGTGATTATGATTTGGGTGAACAGATAAGGGTGTCATCAAAGATAAGCAACGGTTCGATCATTCTTAATGTGGACTGTGACATGTACTCCAACAATTCAGAATCGGTGAGAGATGCTTGTGCTTTTTCATGGATGAAGAGAAGGGCCATGAAATTGCTTATGTCCAGTTTCCACCGAGCTATAATAATTTCACTAAGAATGACTTATATGGCACCTGCTTTAGGGTGCTTAATGAGGTAGGCAAAATTGGAAAAGAACTATGTATTCATTACTATTTTGGCTAGAGAGATCAAGGATTCCTAATGAATTTTATTGTCGGATGTTGTCATGATTGGTGAAAAAGGTGGACCTTCCAGGACTTGATGCTAATGGAGGGCCTTGCTATATCGGTAGTGGGTGCTTTCACAGGAGAAAGGCACTGTGTGGAATGAAATATAGCGAGGAATGTGAGAGAGAATGGAAGAGAGAGACCGACAGAACGGCAAGAGAAAGTGCAAGTGTATTAGAAGCATCGTGCAAGGTCCTTGCAAGTTGTAGCTATGAAGAGAACACCCAATGGGGAAAAGAGGTTCCTCTATCTGTCTCATCAATGCCATCGTTTTATTTTTTCCTTTTTCTTTCTTCGAGTAAGAAACTTCATGCTTATGTTGACTTGCAGATGGGTTTGAAGTATGGTTGTTCAGTGGAAGATATAATTACAGGATTATCAATACCATGCAGAGGTTGGAAATCCATCAGTTTCAGCCCAGAAAGGAAAGGCTTTGTAGGTGTTGCCCCTACAACACTATTGCAGTCATTAATACAACACAAGAGATGGTCTGAAGGCAACTTCCAGATCTTTCTCTCAAGGTACTGCCCCCTCCTATATGGGCATAAAAGGATTCCTCTCGAGCTTCAATTCTCATATTGTCCCTACCTGCTCTGGGCTCCAAACTGCTTGCCTACACTATACTATGTCGTTGTCCCATCCCTCTGTCTCCTTGGAGGCATCTCCTTGTTTCCAGAGGTATGAACTTAACATTACTAAAGCAAATTAATCCCAAACTCATCATTACTATTAAGAATTTGTTAGAATTTGAGAATTTTATAGATACTTAAAGAAGTCTTTTGTATCTTTTGTTAATAGTAGGATTAGTTGTAAAGGTGTGAAGATCCGTATTTTGTGGAATTTGTTTTTGAAAAAGCTAGATGTATTAGTTGGGTTTGGTATTGACTCAACAACAATGTGCCTAAAATTGTAATATTTATATATCAACTTATGAATGAAATTGTGGTGTGTTCACATGGTATCAGAGCCCCAAAAAGATCTTAATAGGACCTGTGAGTGAAAAAAAAAAAAACCACCAGCAAGGCTTTCTCAAAAAACCCTCATGGCTTCCAGCAATACGTCTGCTCTTTCAACCCCAGTTTTCAATGGTGAAAACTATCAAGTTTGGGCTGTTAAGAGGAAAGCTTACCTGAGAGGTCTTGGTTTGTGGCAGTGGGTTGAAACATAAAGGCAAGTACAACCTTTGGGAAACAATCCAACCCTCAATCAAATCAGGGCTCATGAAGAAGAAGAAGCTAAAGCTCCAAGAGCTTTATCTTACATCCATGCTGCTGTCTCAGAACCAATTTTCACAAGGATTATAGCTCGTGAAACACCAAAAGAGGCGTGGGACAAGCTCAAGGAGATGTATTTGGGGAGTGACAGAACTAGGCAAATGCAGATTCTGAATCTGAAGAGGCAATTTAAAGTTTTGAGGATGAAAGACAATGAGTTCATCAAAGAATATGTAGACAGGCTCATGGAAGTTGTTAACAAAATCCGGCTTCTTGGTGAGGATCTAACAGACCAAAGGGTTGTAGAGAAAGTTCTAGTGAGCTTGCCTGAAAGATTTGAGTCCAAGATCTCTTCACTTGAAGACTCAAAGGATTTAACCAAAATTTCCTTGGCTGAGCTTGTTCATGCTTTTCAAGCTCAAGAACAGAGGAGATCAATGAGACAGGAAGAAAGCAATGAAAAAGATTTTCTTGCACTGCAAAAAAGAAAAGCTTCTCAAGGCAAAGAGAAAAAGAAATCTGGTGAGAAGAAAGATAAAGAGAAGAATGAGGGCCAAGGAAGGAAAAGTGGTGGCAAGAAGAGATATCCTCCATGTCCTCACGCAAGAAACAGAGTCATTCAGAGAATTTTTGTTGGTATAGGCCAAGTGTACAATGTAGATCATGCAAGCAATTTGGTCATGTAGAGAAGGTATGCAAGAATAAAAATGATCAACAAGGGGAGCAAGGACAACAAGCACAAATGGCTGAAAATCAGCAGCAACAAGAGCAATTGTTTATTGTTACAAGTCATGCAACGAGCAGCTGTACAGAAACTTGGCTTATTGATAGTGGTTGTACAAACCACATGACTCTTGAGTTGAGCTGTTTCAAGGAGTTGGATCAGTCATATAAGTCGAAAGTGAAGATTGGAAATGGAGATTTGGTTGATGTCAAGGGCAAGGGAGTTGTTGCTGTTGAGACTCCAACAGGTATTAAATATATCTCAGATGTGTTGTTTGTGCCTGAAATTAGTCAAAGCTTATTAAGTGTGGGTCAAATGCTAGAGAAGAATTATTCTTTGCATTTTCAAAAAATGTCCTGCACCGTTGTTGATAATGTTGGTTGTAAGTTGATGACTGTAAAAATGAGAGACAAAAGCTTTCCAATTAAGTGGAAAGAGACTAATTTGCATGCCTATACCACTGTTGTTGATGAGTCTGTGTTGTGGCATAAGAGATTTGGCCATTTTCATTATGCTGCACTTAAACACTTGCATCAGAAAGGCTTAACACAAGGCCTACCCGTCATTTGTGATGAAAAAAATGTGTGTCAAGTCTGCCAATTTGGGAAGCAAAGTAGATTGTCGTTTCCTGTAAACAATGCCTGGAGAGCTTCAGAAAGGTTGCAATTGATCCATACTGATGTGTGTGGACTAATGAAGACACCCTCGTTGAATGGAAATAGGTATTTCATCCTGTTCATAGATGATAAAACAAGGATGTGTTGGGTTTTCTTTATGAAGCAAAAATCAGAAGTGGTTGGTGTGTTTCAGAATTTCAAGGCCTTGGTAGAAAATCAAGCAAATTGCAGCATTAAGGTAATAAGATCGGATAATGGGACTGAATATACATCAGACAAGTTTGACAGGTTTTGTGTTGAAGCTGGAATTGTACATCAGTTGACTGTCACTTACTCCCCTCAACAAAATGGAGTGAGTGAGAGGAAGAATAGAACCATTATGGAGATGACAAGGTGTTTGCTATTTGAAAAGAAAATGCCCAAGTGTTTCTGGGCAGAAGCTGTTAACACAGCTGTGTATTTGTTGAACAGACTTCCAACCAAAGCTGTGAAGAATAAAACTTCATTTGAGGCTTGGTATGGAGTTAAACCAGCTGTGGAGCACTTGAAAGTATTTGGGAGTTTGTGTTACACTCATGTGCTAGATGTGAAAAGAGACAAGTTGGACTACAAAGCTGAAATGGGAATCTTCCTGGGATATAGCTCAACCTCTAAGGGCTATAGAGTTTTCAATTTGAAAACAAAAAAAATAATGGTTAGCAGGGACATCAAAGTTGATGAAGCAGCAGTATGGAACTGGGAGAAAAATGAGATAGAAGTAGAAGGTGTTGATCAAATTGGGGTAACCATTCCCCAAATTCCAGAAGAAACTGAAGATGAAGTTGGTGCTGATAACTTAGATGATGTTCCAGTAAGAGGAAGAAGGTTACTTGATGAAATATATGAGAGATGTGATGTAGCATTTCAAGAGCCTACATGTTATGATGAAGCTGCTAAAGAAAATGGGTGGAGAGTTGCAATGGAGGAGGAGCTAAAAATGATAAAAAAAAAATGGAACTTGGGAGCTGGTTGATAGACCCAAAAATCAAAAGATAATTGGAGTTAAGTGGGTTTTGGGAATCAAATATAACTCGGATGGTTCTATAAACAAACTTAAGGCCAGATTGGTTGTAAAGGGCTATTCTTAAGAGTATGGTGTTGATTTTTCAAATACTTTTGCTCCAGTGGCTAGGCATGATACTATAAGGCTTCTGGTGGCTTTAGCAGCAAAGATGGGCTGGAAAATTCATCATCTTGATGTGAAGTCTGCCTTTCTAAATGGTGTGCTTGAAGAAGATATTTATGTTGAGCAACCAGAAGGATTTCAAGTTTCAGGTTGTGAAGATAAAGTTTACAAGCTCCACAAAGCTCTCTATGGCTTGAAACAAGCACCAAGAGCTTGGTATAGTAGAATTGATGCCTATCTGCTGTAGCAAGGATTTAAAAGAAGTGAAAGTAAAGCCACTTTATATGTGTTGAAGGTTCAAGAAGAAGTTCAGCTTATTGTCTCTTTGTATGTAGATGACCTGCTGGTTACAGGTTGTAATTCAAAAATCTTGAAGCAATTCATGGTGCAGATGGAAAGTGAGTTTGAAATGTCCAATTTGGGTGAGATGAAATATTTTTTGGGCATGGAAATTCACCAATGTGAAGCTGGAATCTTCATCTCACAACTGAAGTATGCTTTGAAGAAGTTTCATATGGAAAAATCCAAATCTGTAGCAACTCCTTTGGTTGTGAATGAAAAATTATCAAAGAATGAAGTTAACATAAAAGCAGATGCCTCTATTTACAGAAGCCTAATAGGTAGTCTGCTCTACTTATCTGCTACAAGGCCAGATTTAATGTTCTCAACAAGCCTACTCTCAAGGTTTATGAACTCACCTAGTAAAATTCATTTTGGGGTAGCTAAGAGAGTTCTAAGGTACATTAGAGGTACTTTTGACTATGGTTTGTGGTTTGTTAAGAAAGAAAGTAAAGAACTCCAAGGATATGCAGACAATGACTGGGCAGGAAGTTTAGATGATTCCAAAAGCACTTCTGGTTATGCTTTCTCATTTGGTAGTGGAGTTTTTTCATGGAATTCAAAAAAGCAAGAGGTTGTGGCTCAATCCTCAGCAGAAGCTGAGTATATTTCTGCAGCAGCAGCTGTAAACCAAGCTATTTGGCTAAGGAAACTGCTGATTGATCTGGGGCAAAACCAAGCAGATGCTACTGTAATTTGGGTTGACAACAAGTCAGCCATTGCTATTGCAAAAAACCCTATGCAGCATGGAAGAACCAAACACATAAATGTGAAGTTTCATGCAATTAGAGAAGCTGAGAAGAATGGTGAAGTCAATCTGGTGCATTGTTGCTCAGAAAATCAGATTGCTGACATATTAACTAAGGCACTTTCCAAAGCCAAGTTCGAAGAGCTAAGATCAAGGCTTGGAGTCTCTAAGAAAATTCTCAAGGAGGAGTGTTAGAATTTGAGAATTTTATAGATACTTAAAGAAGTCTTTTGTATCTTTTGTTAACAGTAGGATTAGTTGTAAAGGTGTGAAGATCCGTATTTTGTGGAATTTGTTTTTGAAAAAGCTAGATGTGTTAGTTGGGTTTGGTATTGACTCAACAGCAATGTGCCTAAAATTGTAATATTTATATATCAGCTTATGAATGAAATTGTGGTGTGTTCACAGAATTATACCCCTTTCAGATATCAAGCCTGTGGGCACTGCCCTTTGCCTATGTCATCATTGCCAAGTATGCATACAGCTTAGGCGAGTTTCTTTGGTTTGGTGGCACAATCCAAGGTTGGTGGAATGAACAGAGGATATGGGCGTTGAGAAGGACAACTTTCTACTTCTTTGCCCTCCTTGATACAATCTTGAAGCTACTAGGGTTTGCTGAGACCACTTTTGCAGTCACTGCAAAGGTGTCTGATGAAGATGTGTCTCGAAGATATGAGCAAGAAGTTATGGAGTTCGGCTCTCCTTCACCAATGTTTACCATTATAGCCACACTTGCAATGCTCAATCTGTTCAGTTTTGTTTGTTGTGTAAAGAGGGTGTTTGTGGGTATTCAAATTAAAACTTTGGAGTCAGTTGCACTGCAGGGTATCTTATGTGGGGTTGTTGTTCTCATCAACCTGCCTGTGTACCAAGGTCTTTTCTTCCGCAAGGACAAGGGCGCCATGCCAAACTCTGTCACGTACAAATCGGTTGCTTTAGCACTATTGGCCTGCTCAATAGCTTTGTATCAGTAAGCCAAGTGTCTCTTCACCACACCTCTCTATGTATATCATGTAACGCTTTGCAGAACTTTTGATTTATTGGAAATTAGATATTTATTTATAAAATTGATTATTTATTTATTTTTTTAAAAAAATAAATCACTTATTATTTTGTTACAAAGGATATTTATGTATATCATTTATTTTTTTTCATCTACAATCAACAAGAAAATTTTATAATTAATTTTTTACCTTTTTTTTTTCCTTCAAATATTCTTAACCAAACCGTGACATCAATTTTCAAAATCTTAAGTAAGAAGGCAATCTTTTATGTTCGAAATTATGAAGTGGCTTGGTTTTTTTATTGGTGGCTTTAGATCTTTTATTGGAAAAGAGGTGACTAAGCCTCCCAAAACCTCTCTTCTATGTTCTTTTCTTTTCTGTGTTTGAACTTGACCGTCAGATGAGACCTTGATCTAGAAATCGGTGCAAGCCCATATGCTGAAATGAGCTCCACAACCAGGAAGGCAGGAACCTCCAAATTTCCTCCATCAAGCACTCGTCTACCACCACCATGAACGTTTCGGAAACACTGCTGCCGAAGTTTGGCAGTGGAAAGGGAATTGTCAAATGTCGCCATCAAATGCCTGCTATTTCACGTCAAGGAATCCTCTGTATATAATTTATGTTGGAAAAATTATGTTAAAAAATTAAGCTTTGCTCCATGTAAGTTTACTATTTAAACCTAATATATAAAAAAAATATGAAAATTGAAAAAAATTATATGAATCTTTTATCTTTTCAAAAATGATTTACTATAAAAAAATAGAAAAATATTCATTTAAATTTTATTTATTTTGTAAACCTTAATAAAACTTAATTTAATTTAATGATTTGGAAAAAAATACACCATTTTTAAAAAAAATAAAAATAAATTATTATTATTATTATTTAAAAATCAAACATCTTGAAAAATATATATTTTTAAAATTATGTATGTAAAAAATAACTAAAAATATGTCAAAATTATTTTTTTAAAATAATATATTTTTAGAATATATATTTTTTTAAAATTAATTTTCTAAAAATAATAAATTTCAAAATGATTATTAAAAAAATTAAGATAAAAAAATTTATCAAATATTGTGATAAAAAATATTTAAAATAATTTTGAATGATAAATTGATATCTTCATATTTATATTATTTTTATCAATTATTTAATTTTTATTAGTCAAACTTAACTTTTGAACCAATGAATCAAAACACAATTATCCCGTTAAGGTACAAAGCTATACAGCCATTGTAAAAACAGCTTTTTAAGGGATGACTTTAAAATATACCATCAATCATGAAGGGAGAACGGTGAGGTATTTTTTTCTTTTTTATTATTATTTTGTTTGGAAAGAGGGAAAAGAGACAAAAGGTCGAAGATTGTTGAAGTTGTAGTTGATGTTTGATGGGATTGTTAAATGCAATTTAAATTAATGAGTGATGCGGGCTGGGTAGTCGGTGTAAGCTTCGACTATAATAGTAGAAAAATCCCTCCAATGATAAATCCCAACCTTATATCTCTGTGTAAGCTGACCCCGTGATTGATTGCTGAGAGAAAGCGAGAGACAGACAGATAGAGAAGAAGAAATGGGCAAAGAAGGCAATTTTCCACTATTTGAAACAAAAGTTGCTAAGGGTCGTAACCTCTTCAGATGCTATGCAGCATCAGTGTTTGTGGGTATCATTTTTATCTGTGTCTACAGGGCGATACACTTCCCAGCTGCAAATGGGCAAGTGCTTAGAAGATGGGCTTGGATGGGGTTGTTCTTATCTGAGCTGTGGTTCAGCCTCTACTGGTTTGTCGCTCAATTTTCTAGATGGAACCCAATCCATCGTTACACCTTCAAAGACAGGCTCTCTCAGAGGTCTTTCTTTTCTGTCTCCCTTTTCTTGGCTCTTATTTTCACTGGCTAATCGCCTATTTTGAAACTATATGTGCAGATACGAGAAGGTTTTGCCAGGTGTAGACGCATTTGTGTGCACTGCGGACCCAACGATAGAGCCACCCATCATGGTCATCAACACTGTTTTATCAGTCATGGCTTATAACTACCCATCACACAAACTAAGTGTCTATCTCTCTGATGATGGGGGCTCGGACCTGACCTTCTATGCTTTGTTAGAGGCCTCTCGCTTCTCAGAGCTTTGGCTACCATTCTGCAGGAAATTCAAGATAGAACCAAGGTCACCTGCGGCTTATTTTTCCTCAACTCCTCAACCAAATGATTGTAATCCTCCCATGCCTCCGGACTGGTTCTCTGTCAAGGTACTAACTCCCTTTGCGCACAGTCTTACTTCCCCTTTTTTCTTTAAGAAAATTATTATTTTTTGCCTGAAGATAAGTCTAAGTCTTCCATGACAGCGCAGTGTCCGATTCACCTCTGCAATTAATGTTAAAAATAAGAATATTAACAATAATAAAGTCCTCGGAATCACAAGGCCAGTTGTCATTTTATTATATGAATAGTTTCCCATTTAAGAATGAATCCACCAATAAGTGGGCCCTTCCCACTCTCTATTATAACCCAAGGACTTCAATAGTTCTTCTGCGTTTGATAAAAAAGTTATTTTCCTTTTCTCATTATAGAAAGCATATGAAGACATGGAGAATAGAATAGAAACCACCACTAGACTGGGCAGAATTTCAGAAGAAATAAGAAAGGAGCACAAGGGATTTCTGGAGTGGGAGTATGCTGCAACACGGCAGAATCATCCGTCCATTGTTGAAGTATTTCTTGTCTTAATTTCATCTTCATAAAGAATAGCAAACACCCATATTTGTGAGCTTCTTTTATTGTTGTTTTACTAATTTGATAAAGAATAGCAGATACTAATTGATGGGAGAGATGGTAAGGCTGTGGATGTTGAAGGACAACCATTGCCAACTCTGGTATACTTGGCACGTGAGAAGAGACCCCAATATCATCACAATTTTAAGGCTGGAGCTATGAATTCACTGGTAAAATTAACTTAATTTGCTTTAAACCTGTCTGCTATATCTTCTTAATGTGGCTGATAATCATTTTTGGATGCACAGATAAGGGTCTCATCAAAGATAAGCAACGGTTCTATTATTCTTAATGTGGACTGTGACATGTACTCAAACAATTCCGAAATAGTGAGAGATGCTCTATGCTTTTTCATGGATGAAGAGAAGGGCCATGAAATTGCTTATGTACAGTTTCCACAGAACTACAACAATCTCACCAGGAATGACTTGTATGGTGCTAATATGAGGGTAATTAAAACGGTAAGTAATATCAAATACAACTATACATTCATTACTGTATGGCCTAGAGGAGAGTACATTTTGATGAATTGTATTAGTTTTTTGGAATGCTTAATGAAACAGGTGGAGTTTCCAGGCATGGATGCTTGTGGGGGGCCTTGCTATGTTGGTAGTGGGTGCTTTCATAGGAGAGAAACACTCTGTGGGATGAAATATAGCAAGGAATGTGAGAGAGGATGGAAGAGAGAGTATGACAGAGAGAACAGGGAAAGTGCAAGTGTGTTAGAAGAATCATGCAAGGTGCTTGCGAGTTGTACATATGAAGAGAACACTCAATGGGGAAAGGAGGTTGCTCTCTCTGAATGTCATGCTTGTATGTTTTTTTTTCCCTTTTTCCTTTTCCTTAATGTAAGATTCTCTATATATATGTTGATTTGCAGATGGGATTGAAGTATGGTTGCGCGGTGGAAGACATTATTACAGGATTGTCGATACAATGCAGAGGTTGGAAATCCATCTATTGTAGACCAGAAAGGAATGGCTTCTTGGGTGTTGTTCCAACAACACTGTTGCAGTCACTAGTACAACATAAGAGGTGGTCTGAAGGCCATTTTCAGATCTTTCTCTCAAGGCACTGTCCCTTTGTATATGGACATAAGAAGATTCCTCTGAATCTACAATTCTCATACTCTCCCTACTCACTGTGGGCTTCAACCTGCTTGGCTACACTATACTATGTTACTGTTCCACCCCTCTGTCTCCTCGGCCGTGTCTCCTTATTTCCAGAGGTATGTACCTTACACCCCCCAAGTAAACTTAAGAGTTTGAAAAAATGTTCTACCAAAACTAATATTCAAGCAGACAATAATTCAAAAGCTAGAACTGTTTAGCAATGCATTATATCTCCCTTTCAGATATCAAGCCTGTGGATCCTACCCTTCGCCTATGTGGTCGTGGCCAAGTATTCATACAGCTTAGGCGAGTTTCTATGTTCTGATGGCACAATCCAAGGCTGGTGGAATGAACAAAGAGCTTGGGTGTACAGAAGGACAACTTCATACCTTTTTGCCTTCCTTGATACAATCTTGAAGCTACTAGGATTTGTGGAGTTGAGTTTTGTAATCACTGCAAAGGTGTCTGATGAAGATGTATCTCGAAGATATGAGCAGGAAGTCATGGAGTTTGGATCTCCCTCACCAATGTTTACCATATTAGCAACACTTGCGATGCTCAATCTGTTATGTTTTGTCTGGAGTGTACAGAGGGTGGTCGTGGATGTTCAAGACAGAGCATTAGAGTCACTAGCATTGCAGATTATCCTATGTGGGGTTCTTGTTCTCATCAACCTGCCCTTATATCAGGGCCTCTTTTTCCGCAAGGACAAGGGCGCCATGCCCACCTCTGTTACATACAAGTCTGTTACTTTAGCCTTACTGGCTTGTGCAATAGCCTTGTATTAGTCCTACCGTGTAAGAAAATTGTCTCCTTTCCGCAACTTTTTATATTTATGTAATGCCTTGTAGTTGAAGAACTAACATATATAAGCAGCCAATTTTTTTTTGAAGTTTTTGATGTTTTTGTTACGAAAAAGCTTATATGGTCGGTAGCAAAGCCAGAAAAGAGGCTTAGGTGGGCAATATGTGAAACTTATTTTAGAGAGCAAAACAACATCAAACTACTTACATAGTTTAGTGGTAGATAGCTACTTTTCTCAAAATTTTAGGTCAATTAAAATTCAAGGGATCAAATCCCATTAACCGGGATTTTTGCCCCTTCTAAACACTGTTTAGATCCACCCCTGTATATATGATTAACACCCACTTACATGTAGACAAACTTGCCTGACCTCCAATTAACCAAAGCTCCTCAAGGCTTGTGACCTGGAGATAGGGTTGCAACTTCGGTGGGTTAGTCTAGTTGATGACTAACTCAAGTTCAATATGAATTAAGAAATAATCAATTTAAGTTCAACCTAACTCAACCTTTAACCCAAGTCCAACTCAACCCCATTTCTCTAAACTTGGGTTGTTTAAGTTAGACTCATGCATAATTCAAAAGTCATCTATAAATATTTTTTTTTTTAAATATGACATAATATAATTTAATATTTTTTAAAAATATATATAAAATAAATATTATTATATGGGATGATATGCATTATAAATATTATAAAAATATTAAATCAAATTCAGTGAGGTTTGGGTTTTCCGACATAAACTCAACCTCAACCCAAATTGAATTCAAATTGAAAAACCTAAACCCAAATATTAAAAATAATTGTCCAAGCCTACTTAAATATTGAATTGAGTTCGAGTCAAGTACCAATCCACTTAGAGACAACGTGGGAAGACATCGTGGTCTCAATAAATTAAAAAAATGAACATGTGATGAGATGTTAAATGAAACTTTGATATCATATTGGATAACCTGTTTTCTTAAAAGTTTAAACTATTTGGATTTTAAGTATAATGAAACAACAAAGATTTTAGAGATACATAGAATCCTCTTTTAGATTATCCACGGTTTTAACCTTTATGGTTTTTTATTTGAATTTAAAGATGGCCTTGTATGGGATTGTTCTTACCATAGCTTTGATACATAGTCTAGTGTTTGACACTCTTTTGCCTCAGAAATAATCCAAAAATAAAAAGAAATAGAGTTGAATAGGGAAACAAAGAAAGAAGAAAAAGGTTAAAGCTAGTCAATTAAGATATTGTCTAAAAGAGGATTATTTCCTTGGAAATAATTTGTCCCTGAGACTAATTCCAATTTCCAAAAATAGGAAAACAGAGAGAAATAGTAATTATGAAGTAATGTTACTGTTCATTGAAATAATTTTATACTTGTTCTCATGAAATTTTGTTTCAACCCCTTCTTTGCAATTGAAAATAAGGCACTCACAATTGGAGAATGCCAATTTTTTTTTCCACCAAATATTTCTTTGGATTCTTCCACTAAAAGAAGAACCAGAGATGGCTAGCTGCAGGACGACAGTGACAAATGGCTACCTTTATGCGTAGAGCTTGATTCCACATGGTGCAAAACACAATTCCTTATACAAAGGAAGATTGAAAAGAAAAGGCTAAACAACAGAATTGCAATCTTCAAAACTGGTATTAAGTTTCCATTTCTAATGGGATATTATTACAAATGGAAAAGATTCATAAATTGAAAAGGAAAAAAAAAAAAAATGAGAACCTGAGCACAGTTGGCTCTTGATTGGGACACTTAAAACTTTGAATCAGATGTTCATATATTGACACCAAAGGGTTGGAAGTTGCTTGTTAGAAGTTAGAACAACATCAAGGTCATAGCTTATACAACAGAGGTAGTGCCTCTGTGGAAGATGGGAAGGGATGGTCATCTTCCTCTGTTTGAAACAAAGACTTCAAAGGGCAGAATCTTCTTTGGATTGTATGCTGTTTCAACCTTTGTGGGCATATGTTTGATTTGTGTTTACAGACTAACTCATCTACCAGAGGAAGTAGAAGTTGGAAGATGGCCTTGGATAGGATTGTTCTTATCAGAGGTCTGGTAAATACTCTACTGGTTTGTCATTCTGTCTGTTAGATGGAACCCCATCTACCGCTACACCTTCAAAGACAGACTCTCTCAAAGGTCTCTCGTTCTTTCTGTCACTTTTCTTCTTCTCCCATCTCTTTCTCCTGCTAATCCTGACCTTGAAACAGGTATGAGAAGGTTTTACCTGGGATGGACATATTTGTGTGCACTGCCAACCCCATAATAGAGCCACCAACTATGGTCATCAACACAGTCCTATCAGTCATGGCTTACGACTACCTGCCTGAGAAGCTGAGCGTCTATCTTTCTGATGATTGTGGGTCATGTCTAACATTTTATGCTCTCCTAGAGGCCTCTCAGTTCTCAAAGCTATGGCTACCACTTTGCAAGAAATTCAAAGTTAAACCCAGATGCCCAGAAGCTTATTTAAGCTCTACTCCTGAACCAAATGATGATGATCCACAAAAGGCTGAGGAATGGTCATCCATCAAGGTAAAGTCTGCTTATTTTATGTCCATGTCTTCCTTCACATCTGTCTGTTCTTCGTCCTGCAGCAATGGTAAAATGGATGATTTTCTCTTTTTCTATAAAGAGAGTCCTGCATCATCATTCAAAGAATGAGATTGTATGATTCCAAATGCTTAGATATAAAATGCCCATTTCCTAGTGAAGGTACTGTAAACAAAACAAATTCTTAGGAATATACCAAGCCGAACATCACAGTCAATTTTGATTGGCTCATATTCAGCAATGCCTGCATTGCCCAGAGTCCTTTTCAAGCTCTCCACCTCTCCACAGAAAATATGGTCCAGTTTCGATTGGGACAAATTTCTTCAACTGGACCACAACCTCCTATGATTGAAAAGTTCAAACCATTGATTGAAACATCGTTTGAAATTTGGGAACAAAAGTGGGGTATACACCATCTCCCATGTTCTTCAATTTTAAAGGCTAAAACCTTATCTTTTACTTATATATTTATTTGTCACAGAAATTATATGAGAATATGAGAAACCGGATGGAAGCTGCTATGAAGGTGGGCCAAATTTCAGAAGAAATACGCCAACAACACAGGATTTGGAGAGTGGGACTTTGTCTCTGATCCACGGAATCATCAAACCATTCTTCAAGTACTTCTCACTGTCTTTTCTATTTAACAAGCGTATCGTTTTATTCATACCTGATCTACAAGCATATCCTTTTCATTATCAGATATAGATCTTAGGATCTTATATCATGATGGGCAAAGCCTATCAGAGGAAACAAGGATGTAACAAAGAAGAGAATGAATAGTTCTTCCTTTTCTTGGAATGTTTGATCTTATTAATGATCATCTGCTAATTTCACATAATTGATGGGAGAGATGGCAAAGCTATGGATGTTGAAGGCGTTTGCCAACTCTAGTATACTTGCTACTCTTCAGTGTAAAATTTCTATGATCAAGGTGGAGCTAGCAGGTATTGATAGCAATGGAGGGCCTTGCTATGTTGGCACTGAGTGCTTTCACAGGAGGGAGACTCTTTGTGGGAAGATGTATGATAAGGAATGTGAGGGAGAGCAGACAACGAGAAACAATGATAGAAAGATAGAAGAAATTAAGTGCAAGTGTACTAGAAGAAACATACAAAGTTCTTGCAAATTGCAGCTATGAAGATAACACTCAGTGGAGAAAGGAGGTCTTCCTCTCTCTCTCTCTCTCTCTCTCACACAGACACACTCCTTAAGTCACATACACAGATATGTAACTTCATATCTATTCATTTGCAGATGGGTTTGAAGTATGGTTGTCCAGTGGAAGATGTCCTTACAGGGCTATCAATACAATGCAGAGGTTGGAAATCAATCTGTTTCAAATTTTCAACTCTACTGCAATCACTGACACAACATGAAAGATAGTCTGATGGTAATTTTCAGATATTCCTTTCAAGTTACTGTCCCTTCACATATGGGCAGAAAAGGATTCCCCTTAAACTTCAAATTTCCTACTGTCTCTCCCTATTGTGGGCCCCAAACTGCTTGTCTACTCTATACTACTTCGCTATACCATCGCTTCGTCTCCTCAAAGGCATCTCCTTGCTTCCAAAGGTAAAAGCCTCAAGTTATTAAATAGATGCTACATACTTTAATTATTAAGAAATTAATCATCTTGTGCCTTCAGATTTCAAGCCTATGGATTCTACCCTTTGCATATGTCATCAGCAGCAGCTGTGCATACTGTTAAAATCTGGAGAAAAATAAGGAACTAAAACTTTCAGAAAATATTAGAGTACTGAGTTGGAGAAAGACACACACAATATTTCACTAAAGAGAATGCCTATTTATAGGCTTACAACCAAACTGAAAATGCTAAAAACTCTCAGCTGCTATGACTACTTCTACTAACAGAAAAACTAAAAATCGGAGATAGCAAAACAGAGACTAAGTCTAACTAAGACATTTTCAAAAGGCAAACTCAGGGCTATGGATGACAAGAACGATTCATGGTAGTGAGCTCAAGATTTATTGCCTATGCGTTTGTCATCAACTTCATGATTTATTGCCTATGCATATTAATCAGGATGAGCTCAAACCATGGTGGATGACAAACACATAGGCAATAAATTAGGGTATAAAATTTGTTTGAATTTAAATTTATTTTTCATAAAATTTTAAATTGGAAAATTATCACCCAATTCATCCACATCTTTTTTATGTACTAAACCAACAATATGGTTACCTCACCTATAAGCACAAAAATTTTCATAAAACATACTAAAAAAATTATACTATTTTGTTTCTTTTTTATTACATAATCACTCAACTATTATTATTATTGTTGTAGAACCTTTATATGTACTAAAGCCCCACCGTAAAAGCAATGGAAAAAAATAAAGAAAATGACAAAGATACATATAAAATCACAATAAGTGATTCTAAATCCCATTGTCTGTCATTCACCACTTGCATGTTATCAAGGAAAATTAACGTTATCTTTAATTTAAATATTAGTATTTATTTATTTATTATATATTAATTTAGAAAATGTGATGTTTTCAAATATCTTTTAATGTTTTCACTTTTCACTAATAATTATTTTTAAATAATAATTATAAAAATATGGAGACTGGTTTAAAATAAAGGATAATATATATATATATATAATATTTAAAAACATAGAAAATATGTTAAAAATATTTCAGGTTTCTAAATAAATTTTTATTTTACAAAATATCATAAAATAATTTTTGAAGACCATTTTTCACAATTTCTTTCTAAACCCAAATAAAATACAATTTTCTGAAAAATGGTTAATATGCAAACTGTTTTCCATGCTACCTAAATATCTATTATGAATATTCATAATTTATTTTGTTAAAAGAATTCTATTAACGATACATATAAATAATGTAGTAAAACCCTTTACCCCAAATATGCACATAATGCATTCAATTCATTTCTTGCAGGGATTATCATCATGGAACTTTTGTGGCATCAGCTATTAAAACTACAATATTTTAATGCAATTATGTAACTTTTGATGTTTAATATAAACCATAACAAAAACATAGAGGAATCTAACTAGTGACATAATTATTTTAGTTTATTGGGTTAGTTTGATGTTAAACATTCGGATTTCACATGTGAAATCACCATGTCCATGCATATTCACAATTTATTTTATTAAAACAATTCTATCAATCACATGAATTTTACAAATCAGTGCATCAAAACCCTTACTTTTAAAAGAGAGGGATTGTGAGAAAAACATTAATTAGCATATATAACATGCATATTATCAACACTTCCATATTTCTTTTTAATAATATGTAGAAAATAAAAATACATATTTTAATCCATTAAAGATATTTTGACAACTGTTTTTTAAAAATGGCCCATTCTTATGTGATATCGCATACAAAATCTGAAGTTGTACCTTGACATGAGCATGCACCCAGCATGGAAGAGGCTTGTCGAGAATGAGAACCAATCCATGACCCATAGATTAAAGGATTATTTGATTAAAATAGTCATTGGAAACACAATTTTTAAAATTTTTTATCATATTTTTATAAAAATTCTCACTATTTTTTATTTTTTTGCTAAAAATAATTCTTTTTTTAAAAAAAAACATACACATAAATACTAAAAATGATAAAGGATAATTATATCAAACATGAGTTATTTTTCAAGTAAAAATATGAGCAAAATTATATTTACAATTATAAGAATTATTTCATCTCTTTTAACCAAATTTTAAATAAATGAATCAAATTCTTTTCAAAAAAATGTCAAGGTTTTGATTAGACTATAGTTGACAATGAGTTTGGATATTGACTTATTGTGACCTGTTTTCCAAACTTGCCCTATTAAGGACTAGACCCATCCAGATACCAGCCCTATGAATGATAACGCTATTAAGGAAATTTTTGTATAAAAATGTGAAGTATAAATCTATGAGTTACTTCTTTTAAAATAAGACCAGAGTGATTTTAGTGTGTATATAGAGTACTTTTATTAATTATAAACTATTTTAACAAGGATCATTTATGTTTCAAGAAAGTTATAATAACGAAAGAATAAAAAAAAAATGTTTTCTTATATTTAGTTTATTAAAAAAAAGGTCAAACATAACTAGAATTAATTAAAGAGTTACATGTTTTTAAATTATTAAATCTTTTAGAAAAAAATAAATGAAATGAGTTTGAAGAAATATGTAAAAATAACTTATTATTATAAAAATGAACATAAGTTAGCTATTTGTAAGGAACCCTCTAAAGACTTCCCAATGTGCCTATAAATAGATAAAGTCCTCATTTGGCCAAAACACCAAGCAAGTGAGCTTCCTAAGCACTTGTAAAGCATCTTTAAGAGCAGTAAAAACTTTTATTCTTTAAGTGTTGCCTACCAACCTTCTAAATCTTCGGGAGTAAAGCTTACTTAGCAACATCAAATGTCTTGACTTATCTAAATGTCGCACAAGCTTAGGAAAAAACTAAACCCATGACAATTGGTATAAGTGCACGACTACGAAGCGAGCATAGTGAAGGAAGCATGTCAAGCTCTAACATTGAGGGGACTAACGAGCAAGCCCGTGGAAGGGAGACCGAGCTTGTTGCACATGACAGGGTCAGAAAGCATAAGTCTCCTAATGCCTTAACCAACATGGAGGCAAAGCTAGCCAAGGTGGAGCTAGCAATGGTGAACACTTGAAAAGAGGTGGACTTGATCGAGCAAAGCATGAAGAAGGGTTTAGAGGATCTAAGGGAGTAAATCCAAGACCTTCAAGAAGGGTGCATATCTCACAAGTTCAACCGACGTCACACGATGAGGTCATGTCCTTCCAAGACAAGGACATGAGCATGCTCATTAATATAGAGTCGAGAATGGAGGCCTTGGCTTCACACATGGAGGCCTAAGATCAAGAGGTTCGACAAGAGCTAGCCATCTACAAGACTATTGTTTTAACACATATAATGGCCACTCATGAGGCACCAAGAATGGAGGTATCAAAGCCACGCATGTTCAATGACAAGAGGGATGCTAAGGAATTAGACAATTTCTTGTGGCATATGGAGAGTTACATTGAAGTTATCACACTAATGGATGAAGCCATTAAAGTACGCACCGCGACCCGTTACCTCACTAATAATGTTACTCTATGGTGGCATTGGAGGTTTGTTGATATAGAAAATAGGACATACACTATAGACACATGAGATGCCTTTAAGGAGATCAAAAGACAATTATGATGTGGCTTATCTAGCAAGAAAAAACATAAAACATCTCAAACACACAGGCTTGATTCATGAATATGTCAAAGTGTTCTCTAAACTAATGCTTGAGAATTCCAACATGCCTAAAGAGGAACTACTATTCAACTTCATGGAACACCTATAAAGCTAGGTTGAGAAAGAGTTGAGGCAACGTGGGGCCCAAGACCTAGCCACGACCATTGTCGCAAAGGAGTCATTGGTAGAATGTAGAATGATAAACTGCTCCAAGCCCAAGCCATTGTCCAAGGGTAATCATGCCAAAGGTGAGGAAGACAAGGGATCAAAAGGTTATACTCCTAAGAAAGGATCAAGTAATGACCCAAGTGACAACGATGGTAAGGTAATAGAGCAATCAAGAGGTATTTTCAGGGTGGATTCTAAGGACATTTATATCATGTCTATACCCTTCATTAAAAAGTAAAAATTAAAATAGGATACATTTGCACAATTATTTTAGAAATTAGATTTTAAAAATGAAAAAGGAGATAATAATACTAATTATGGGAGAGAAAGTTAAATTTTTTATTCCTTTAACAAACTAAATATTAATACACACACACATAATGAAATAAAATTAAAATCAATATTTTTTAGCTTTCTTTTTTGTGGAGATTGTATGAAAATTTACTGATCTTATAATATTTCATTGAAATCAAAACATATTGCTATATTTTGTAGGCAAAAATGAATTTGATTGTATGTTTTTATACTCTTTTTTATTTTATTTTTTATTTTTTATTTTTATAAGTGGAACTTACTAACTAATAAATGATAGCCATTATTAATGTCCTATCTTGCTTACTAATATTTATACGAATTATTAAAAAGAAATATAGAAGTGTTGATAATATGCATGTTATATATGCTAATTAATGTTTTCCTCACAATTCTTCTCTTTTCAAAGTACTGATTTGTAAAAATCATGTAATTAATAGAATTTTTTTAACAAAATAAAATGTGAATATGCATGGACATGGTTTTAACAAAATTAAAATTTGAACTAGGTAACATATTGAAAAGGCGCAGGTTATTGTTCACATCCAAAAAGAAGGCAATTTCCCTCATGGAGTATCGGATCGTGTCCTTTTACGGAACTTAACCTTTAAAAAATATGAACCTTTGGGATCGAGAGCATCGATTTTGAACAAAATAATGGATGCATTCGGAGATGATAAGATCAAGATGATTGGAGTGTGGGGGATGGGCGGCTTGGGCAAAACCACACTAGTTGAACAAGTAGCCAAACAAGCCAAGCAAGGGAAGTTGTTCACAACACAGAAGTCTACATATGTATCCTGGACTCGAGACCCGGAAAAACCTCAACAAGGAATTGCTAAAATTCAACAAAAAATTGCAGAGATGTTACACTTGGAGTTTACGAGGAAGGATGAATCCACAAGAGCAGTTGAACTGAAGCACAGACTGAAGAAGGAGAAGATCCTAATTATATTAGATGATATTTGGAAGGAGATTGATCTGGAGGAAGTTGGAATTCTATGTAAAGATGATCAGACAGAATGCAAAGTAGTGTTGACGTCTAGAGATCTACACATATTAAGTAACGACATGGGCACAGAAAAATGTTTTCAAATTCAACAATTACCACAAGAAGAAGCTTGGAGTTTATTTAACAAGTAATCTTGAACTACGACCCATAGCAATGAAGGTAGTTGAAGAATGTGAGGGTATACTAGTTGCGATTGCAACAATTGCAAAGGCATTAAAAGGTGGGAGCGTGGCTGCATGGAAGAGTGCCTTGGAAGAACTGAGAACATTCGCACCAACAAGCATCAGAGGAGTGAGTAAAAATGTGTACGCATGTCTTGAGTTGAGCTACAAACATTTGACAAGTGTTGAAGTCAAGTCATTGTTCTTACTCTGTGGTTTGCTGGGCAATGGCCATATTTCATTGGATGACTTGATGGGATAAATATAAACAATGCACAACCAAGTTTTATCCCCTTTTATGAGAACCTAATTGGAATCAATTAAATAGAGCAACAAGAATTCACCCAATCAACAAGTATATGAACACTAATAATTTTTAGTGTGGAAAACCTTCTCCAATATGAGAAGTAAAAACCACGGGACCCTTAGGCCACTTAAAAAACTTCATTAATATAATCAATAGGTTACAAAATTCTCTCTAAATAAAACTAGAGGCATACATCAACCATATCTCAAGACAAATTAATCTTGGCAATTTCAACAGCTTTGGATAAAAACAATGGAGAGATCTCACCAAACACACCATTGTTCTCGGACTGAAATATAACTGTTCTGAACTACAAATCCAATCTTCACCATTCAGAATAAAGATCAATGAGTTTTGAACGTGCTCTCCAAAAATCGGCTCAATCGAACCACGGATTAACCTTGATCGGAGCTTATGATCAAAACTGTCCGGATAGAAAATGCATCAAAATAGAGGCTCTATTCTCGGATTGAAAGATGACCGTCCGGATCTCCAAATCCGATCTCCACCATTCAGATTGAAGATTAATGAGTCACAAACCTCTCCTCCAAATTTCAGGTCGATCAGCCCATAGATGAAGTGGGTTAAGATCTTTGATAAAATCTGGGCAGTGAAGAAAAATTGAATTTTTCTCTTCAAAAATGGTGGTTCTCCCCTTCTCTTTTTTTTTTTCCTTCTACTCTTTTTTTCTTCTACCTCCGGTGGCTGCAAAAAAATTGGAACAAGAAGAAGAAGAAGAAGAGAGATTCTTATTCTAACCCTTTTATATAAAGGCCTAAGAGGCCTTAAGTTTTGGGCTCTTAATTTTAGGCCTTCCACATGAGAAAAAACCCAACAAATCTTTCCCTTTCTGATTATGTAAAGGGACTCGCCATCCCGACGATTGAACAACAAGTTTCAAGCTTCTCCTTTGGTAAGGACTTTGTTAACATATCTGAGCCATTGTGATCGGTATGTATCTTCTCAAGTTCAAACAAGTTGTCATTGAGAGCATCTCTCATCCAATGATACCCCACATTAATGTGCTTCGATCTTGCATGAAAGGTAGAATTCTTACTAAGGTGAATGGAGCTCTAGTTATCACAATATACCACATAGCGTTGTTGCTTAAACCCAAGCTCATGTATGAAACGCTTCATCCACAACAACTCTTTACATGCTTCTGCTACTGCAATGTACTCTGCCTCTGTTGTAGAAAATGCAACACATTTCTATAGTTTTGATTGCCAAGACACAACACCTCCTGAGAATGGCATCAAATAGCTTGAAATAGACCTTCTATTATCTACATCCTCTACCATATCTGAATTAGTGTAGCCAACAAGTACTGGTTTCCCACTTCCAAAAGTGAGTTTCAATTTGGAAGTGCCTCGCAAATATCTCATAATCCACTTGATTGCCTCCCAATGTAGCCTTCCTGGATTAGATAGAAAACGGCTAACAACACCAACTACATAAGCTATGTTAGTCTAGTACATATCATGGCATACAGCAAACTTCCTACTGTTGAGACATAAGGAACTATTCTCATGTCTTCCTTCTCCTTATCTATAGAAGGGTTATGTCTGCTGCTTAGCTTAAAGTGACTAGCTAGAGGAGAACTAACCACTTTAGCTTTGCTCATGTTAAATCTTTCAAGCACATTTTCAATATATTGCTCCTGTGACATATACAGCTTCTTGGATGCTCTATCTCGCTCAATTCTAATACCAAGAATTTTCTTTGCTGACCCTAAATCCTTCATGGAAAATGATTTACTTAACTGTTTCTTCAGCTTATCAATTCTTAAAACATTTCTACCAACAATCAAGATATCATCAACATAGAGCAACAATATAACAAAATCATCATCAGAGAATTTCTACACAAATACACAATGGCCAGAAGTAGCTTTTCGATAGCCTTGCTCCCCATAACTAATTCAAACTTCTTATACCACTGCCTCGGTGCCTGCTTTAAGTCATAAAGACTTTTCTTCAACTTACACACGTAATCCTCTTTTCCTTTTATTGTGAAACCCTCTGGCTGTTCCATATAAATTTTTTTTTTTTTTAAATCACCATGGAGAAATGCAGTTTTAACATCTATCTGCTCAATCTCCAAATCAAGACTAGCTGCCAAGCCCAAAACTAAACGAATAGACGACATCTTAACAACAGGAGAAAAAATCTCATCAAAATCAATACCTTTCTTTTGACTGAACCCTTTGACAACCAATCTAGCTTTGTAACGCGGCTGTGAAGTCTGTTATTCTTGCTTCACTCTGTAAACCCACCTGTTCTTCAAAGCTCTTTTTCCCTTTGGCAACTTGACAAGCTCAAAAGAATGCTTCTCATGCAATGACTTCATCTCATATTACATAACATCAACCCACTTCATCTTATTTTCATCTCTTATGGTTTCCTCATAACTTTCAGGTTCTTCCCCGTCGGTTAGTAATACATAATCATCAACAGAATATCGTGTGGAAGGATGTCGGTCTCTGGTGGAGCCTCTACTATTGGTGACTACTCATGAACATCATCATCCATATCAACCTGTGTGGAAGTTTCAATATCACCAATGTCAGGTTGGTCATCATGTGCTTCATTTTCAACCTGTGTAGGAAGATGTGTCAAAGGAACTGGATCTAAGTCAATTAGATTATCACTATACTGAAACTCTGTTGCATCAGTCTTCTCAATGTCCTGTATGGTATGATCTTCCATAAACATAGCATCTCGACTTCTTACAAGCTTTTTTTGCATTGGATCATAAAACCTATAACCAAGCTCATCCTGACCATAGCCAATGAATACACAAGGTCTTGTTTTAGCATCAAGCTTAGACCTCTCATCTTTTGGAACGTGCACAAAAGCCTTGCATCCAAAGACATGCAAGTGATCATAAGAGATTTCATTATCTGACCAAATTCTATCCAGAACATCAAATTCTAAAGGAACACATGATGTAAGATTGAGAACATGTACAACAGTATTCAAAGCCTCACCCCAAAAGGATCTTGGCAACTGTGACTATGAAAGTAAATATCTCACCCTTTCAACTGGTGTCCTATTTATTCTTTCAGCCAACCCATTCAACTGAGGAGTCTTAGGAGGTGTCTTTTGATGTCGAATACCATGTTGTTTACAATACTCATCAAAAGGACCATAATACTCATCCCCATTATCAGTCTGGTTGCATTTCAATTTTTCACCAGATTGTCTCTCAATAAGAGCATGAAACTGCTTAAACACTTCTAACACTTGGTCTTTTGTTTTCAAGGTATACACCCAAATCTTTCTTGAATGATCATCTATAAAAGTCACAAAATATAGAGATCTACCAAGTGTTTTTGTTTTCATAGGACCACACACATCAGAATACACTAAATCAAGCATGCCTGGCTTCCTTGTATGACGGTGTGTTTTGAATGCAACTTTGGTCTGCTTTCCTGCTAAGTAATGAGTACACATTTTCAAAGATCCCTTCTTCATACCAGAAAGAAGATTCTTCTTAGCCAAAATCATCAAGCCTTTCTCACTCATGTGACCGAGTCTGTTGTGTTATCATCATCCACTACATTGATACTAGAATCAATTACCCTTGCCTGCATCAAATACAATGAGGAACACTTCTTTCATTTTGCTACCACCATAGAACCTCTGGTGAGCTTCCACTGACTATCACGAAAGGTGTTGTAGAACCCTTCATCATCAAACTTACCTATGGAGGTTAAATTCATGCGGATATCCGGAATGTGTTTGACATTCTTCAAAATCAACATAGTACCATTACTAGTCTCCAAATGCACATTTCTCATACCAATGGCTTTAGTTGAGCCATCATTATCCATCCTAACACTTCCAAAATCACCGGATGTGTAGGATGTAAAGAAATCTTTCCGAGGTGTAGCATGGATTGAGGCACCACTATCAATCACCCAACTGGTCTCTTGGCAAGCAAAATTAACAACATCACTATCATAAACAATAAGGAAATCTGAAGTGGTAGTGACAACTCGATCATCTTCACCACCATTGTCATTCTTCTTATCTTTCACTTGTCATTATTTCATATCTCTCTTCAATTGGCGACAATACTTCCTTATATGCCCTTTCAAATGGCAATAATGACACTTAACATTAGTAAACTTGTTAGTCTTGCTTTTGCTTCTGTCTCTGTTCTTCGGACCTCTACTCTAACTCCTACCCCTCTTTTCAGCAACTAGGACATCTGACTGTGAAGAAGAACCCTGTGACTTTCTTCTCATCTCTTCATTTAGAACACAACTCTTAACCAAATCCATATTCATAGTACCATATGGGGCCGAGTTAGACAAAGAAGTTCTAAACATCTCCCACGAGTTCGACAATGTACCAAGAAGCCACAACCCTTGCACCTCTTCCTCAAACTTGATATTCATTTCAGCCAACTTATTAATAATACCTTGGAATGTATTCAAGTGATCTGTCATAGGAGTTCCATCTTGATATTTCAAGTTAATCATCTTCTTGATCAGAAACAATTTATTGTTACCAGTCTTTTGAGCTTGTTCCATAGACTCTGTGCATGTTTCTCTTCACTAACATGATTGAGAGCATTATCATCTACCCACTATTTGATATAACCACAAACTTGCTGATGAAGTAAATTTCATTCTGTGTTAGTTTTATTTTCTGGCTTTTCAGAAGCAAACACGAGCAAATAATAATCCTTCACATGCAATAAGTCTTCCATCTTTCCTTTCCAAACATGATAATTGGAGCCATTTAGAGTAATCATTCTACTTGTATTGCTTTCCATTGTTCTACACAAGACACAAATTATCTTGAACCAATGCTCTGATACCACTTTGATGGGATAAATACAAACAATGCACAACCAGGTTTTATCCCCTCTTGTGAGAACCTAATAGGAATCAATCAAATAGAGTAACAAGAATTCACCCAATCAACAAGTATATGAATACTAATAATTTTTAGTGTGGAAAACCTTCTCCAATATGAGAAGTAAAAACCACGGACTCTTAGGCCACTTAAAAAACTCCACTAATATAATCAATGGGTTATACAATTATCTCTAGCTAAAATTAGAGGCATACATCAACCATATCTCAAGACAAATTAATCTTGGCAATTTTAATAACTTTGCATAAAAACAATGAAGAGATCTCACCAAACACACCACCGTTCTCGGACTGAAATATAATTGTTCTGAATTCCAAATCCAATCTCCACAGTTCAGAATGAAGATCAATGAGTTCTGAACGTGCTCTCCAAAAATCGGTTCAATCGAACCACGAATTAACCTTGATCGGAGCTCATGATCAAAACTGTCTGGATAGAAAACACATCAAAATATAGGCTCTGTTCTCGGACTGAAAGACGACTGTCCGAATCTCCAACTCCAATCTCCACCGTTCAGATTGAAGATCAATGAATCATGAACCTTTCCTTCAAATTTCAAGTCAATCAGCCCACAGACAAAGCTGAATTAGACCTTTGATGAAATCTGTGCAGTGAAGAAAAATTGAGTTTTTCTCTTCAAAAATGGTGGTTCTCTCCTTCTCTCTCTTTTCTCATTCTATTATCTTTTTCTTCTACCTCCAGGTGGCTGAAAAAAATTTGGAAGAAAAAGAAGAAGAGGGATTCTTCCTCTAACCCTTTTATATAAAAACCTACGAGGCCTTAAGTTTTGGGCTCTTAATTTTAGACCTTCCACATGAGGAAAAACCCAACGGACTTGTTAAAATATGTCATGGGTTTGGATTTGTTTGGTTACATCCATTCATTGGAGCAAGCAAGAAATAAACTACTTACCCGGGTGGAAATCCTTAAAGCCTCGAGCCTGTTGCTTGAAGTTGAAGATGGACGCAATCGTGAAGCTTAGAGTTTGTTTTTTATGGAGGAAGGTAATGGGTTTGTTAGAATGCATGACGTGGTTCGTGATGTTGCCAAAACAATTGCATCGAAAGATCCTCATCATCGATTTATGGTGAAAGAAGATGTTAGATTACAAGAATGGGAAAAGAGGGATGGTGAGTTGAGAAATTGTACTGGCATATCTTTGCAATGCACACATGTCCATGAGCTTCCAGAAGGGTTGGAATGTCCCAAACTTCGATTCTTTTTGTTGAATGGTAATGATAATTTCTTGAAAATTCCAGATATCTTTTTCAAAGAAATGAAAGAAGTCAGAGTTTTAAGCTTGTTTAGGATTGATCTTGTTGGGCTTTGTGGAGCCTAGTTTTGTTTGATTTGGTTTGACGACCTAACTCGAATAATATTGCATGGTTTTTTAATGGGAGATTTACTGAGGCCTGTTGGGCCCGTTTAGCCCATTGTGGAACCACCTTTTGTAATTAGAATTTTTTAGTGTGGTGTGGTTGTCGTGTTATATATAGAGAGAAAATATTGTAGCCGTTGTGGTTGTACTTTGTATTCTTCCCTGATAATAGAGATATCCCTGTAACTCCATGTACGTAGGCAAATTGACGAACCACATAAATACTGTCTTGTGCGTGTGATTATTTTTTCTTTGGCGTGTGTTTTCTCTATTTTTTTTTTGTTTCTCACGGGTTGGGAATTCGGTTTAATTCCCTACAACTCGGTATCAGAGCTTAGGGTTCGGTTTGAGTAAGAGCAATGGCAGAGGAAGCAGGAAAGGCGTCTGGAATAGAAAAGTTCGATGGCACAGACTTTGCATATTGGAGGATGCAGATTGAAGATTATCTCTATGGGAGGATATTGCATCTGCCTCTTTTGGGGACAAAACCTGAGAGTATGAAGGCTGAGGAATGGGCGCTTCCTGACAGATAGGTTCTAGGAGTTATTAGGTTAACTCTGTCTAGGTCTGTTGCACACAATGTTGTAAAGGAGAATACCACAGCAGATCTGATGAAGGCTTTGTCCGGTATGTATGAAAAGCCGTCCACAAACAATAAGGTACATCTGATGAAGAAATTGTTCAATTTGAAAATGGCAGAGAATGCATCAGTAGCACAACATCTGAATGAATTTAATATAATCACAAATCAATTGTCGTCTGTAGAAATTGATTTTGATGATGAGATTCGTGCTCTGATCGTCTTGGCTTCTTTGCCAAACAGTTGGGAGGCATTAAGAATGGCAGTAAGCAATTCTACAGGAAAGGAAAAACTCAAGTACAATGATATACGAGATTTAATTCTGGTTGAGGAGATTCGCTGAAGAGATGCAGGCGAAACCTCAGGATCTGGTTCTACCCTAAACCTTGAGACAAGAGGTAGAGGTAATGATAGAAATTCAAACCAGGGTAGATCAAAATCCAAAAATTCTAATTGGAACAGAAGTAAATCTAGATCAGGTCAACAAGTACAATGCTGGAACTGTGGGAAAACAGGTGACTTTAAAAGGCAATGCAAAAGTCCTAAGTAGAAGAATGAAGATGATTCTGCTAATGCTGTAACAGAAGAGGTACAGGATGCATTACTTCTTGCAGTAGATAGTCCACTTGATGATTGGGTTTTGGATTCAGGAGCTTCGTTTCATACCACTCCACACCGAGAAATCATACAAAATTATGTTGCATGTGGTTTTGGTAAGGTGCATTTGGCTGATGGTTCAGCCTTGGATGTTGTGGGTATGGGAGACGTCCGGATATCGTTGCCCAATGGGTTTGTTTGGTTACTGGAAAAGGTTCAACATATTCCTGACCTGAGGTGGAATCTGACTTTTGTTGGACAACTTGAAGATAAAGGACATGCAATACTATTTGTTGGTTGTACTTTGAAGGTTACAAAGGGAGCTAGGGTATTGGCTCGTGGAAAGAAGACGGGTACTTTGTATATGACCTCATGTCCAAGAGACACAATTGCAGTTGCTGATGCAAGTACTGATACAAGCTTATGGCACCGTAGACTTGGTCACACGAATGAGAAATGGATGAAGATGCTGTTGTCAAAAGGAAAACTACCAGAATTGAAGTCCATTGATTTTGACATGTGTGAAAGTTACATCTTTGGAAAGCAAAAAAAGGTAAGCTTCTTGAAAACTGGCAGGACACCGAAGGCTGAAAAATTGGAACTAGTACACATTGATTTGTGGGGGCCTTCTCCGGTTGCATTCCTTGGAGGTTCAAGGTAATACATCACTTTTATTGATGACTCAAGCAGAAAAGTATGGGTTTATTTTTTGAAAAATAAATATGATGTATTTGAAACTTTTAAGAAGTGGAAGGTCATGGTTGAGACAAAAACAAGTTTGAAAGTAAAATGTTTGAGGTCAGATAATGGAGGAGAGTACATAGATGGAGGGTTCAGTGAGTATTGTGCTGCATAGGAAATTAGGATGGAAAAGACTATTCTTGGGAGACCACAACAGAATGGTGTGGCTGAGCGCATGAACAGAACTTTCAATGAGCGTGCTAGAAGTATGAGGTTGCATGCTGGACTACCAAAAAAATTTTGGGCTGATGTTGTTAGCACTACAGCTTACATGATAAATCGAGGACCATCGGTTCCCATGGAGCTCAAACTTCCTGAGGAGGTTTGAAGCGGTAAAGAGGTTTTCACATTTAAAAGTTTTTGGTTGTGTTTCTTATGTTCATATTGATTCTGATGCTCGTAGTAAACTTGATGCAAAGTCAAAAATATGTTTTTTCATTGGCTATGGTGATGAGAAATTTGGCTATAGGTTTTGGGATGAACAAAACAGGAAAATCATCAGAAGTAGAAATATGATATTTAATGAACAGGTTATGTATAAGGACAGGTCAATTGTAGTGTCAGATGTTATAGAGATAGATCAAAAGAAATCTGAGTTTGTCAACTTAGGTGAATTGACTGAAAGTACTGCCCAAAAAGAGGGTGAAGAAGATAAAGAGAATGTAAATTCACAAGTAGATCTGAGTACACCTGTAGCTGAAGTTCGTAGATCTTCTAGGAACATTAGACCTCCGCAGCGTTATTCACCTGTTTTAAATTATCTCCTGTTGACTGATGGTGGTGAGCCAGAGTGTTATGATGAAGCCTTGCAAGATGAGAATTCAAGCAAGTGGGAGTTAGCCATGAAGGATGAGATGGATTCCTTGTTAGGGAATCAGACATGGGAACTGACTGAATTGCCAGTAGGAAAGAAGGCTTTGCACAACAAGTGGGTATACAGAATAAAGAATGAGCATGATGGTAGCAAACGTTACAAGGCCAGATTAGTTGTTAAAGGGTTCCAGCAGAAGGAGGGCATTGACTACACATAGATATTTTCTCCAGTTGTGAAGATGTCAACAATCAGACTTGTACTGGGAATGGTGGCTGCGGAAAACTTACATCTTGAGCAATTAGATGTGAAGACAACATTTCTTCATGGTGACTTGGAGGAAGACCTTTACATGATTCAGCCAAAAGGGTTCACTGTTCAGGGACAAGAGAATCTAGTCTGCAAATTGAGAAAAAACTTGTATGACCTTAAACAAGCTCCTAGACAGTGGTACAAAAAGTTTCACTGTTGTTATGTTAAGTCTTTTGACACTTCTTACATCATCTTACTGTTGTATGTGGATGATATGCTTATTGCAGGGTTTGACATTGAGAAGATTAATAATATGAAGAAACAATTGTTTAAATAGTTTGCAATGAAGGATTTGGGAGCTGCAAAGCAAATCCTTGGTATGAGAATCATTAGAGACAAGGCTAATGGTACATTGAAGCTTTCACAGTCAGAGTATGTGAAGAAAATTCTCAACAGGTTCAACATGAATGAAGCTAAACCAATGAGCACACCCTTGGGGAGTCATTTCAAACTAAGCAAAGAACAGTCACCAAAGACATAAGAAGAAAGGGGCCATATGAGTAAGGTGCCCTATGCCTCAACTATTGGCAGCTTGATGTATGCTATGGTGTGTACAAGGCCAGACATTGCACATGCAGTGGGAGTTGTGAGCAGATTCCTGAGTAGGCCTGAAAAGCAGCATTAGGAGGTAGTCAAGTGGATTCTAAGATATCTGAAGGATTCATTAGATACATGTCTTTGCTTCACAAGTGCAAGTTTGAAACTGCAGGGTTATATAGATGCTGATTTTGCTGGTGATATTGATAGTAGAAAGAGTACTACTGGGTTTGTTTTTACTCTAGGTGGTACAACTATATCATGGGCTTCAAATCTACAGAAGATTGTTACTTTGTTTACTATAGAAGTTGAGTATATTATAGCAACTGAAGCTGTAAAGGAGATGATTTGGCTACATGGTTTCTTAGATGAATTAGGTAAGAAGCAGGAGATGGGGATTCTACATAGTGACAGTCACAGAGTGCAATTTGTCTTGCCAAAAATTAGGTTTTTCATTCAAAGTCGAAGCATATACAAACAAAATGCCACTTTATCCGTTATCTTGTTAAAGATAAACTAGTAATACTTGAGAAGATTTGTGGATCTAAGAACCCAACAGACATGTTGACTAAGGGTGTCACTATTGAGAAGTTGAAGCTATGCGCAGCTTCAATTGGTCTTCTAGCTTGAGGATAGGAGGATGAGTTGCAGGGATGAGGGATTGTTTCTTGGAGGATAGCGGTTTGATGTTGGTGATTGAACTAGTCTCCAAGTGGGATATTTGTTGGGCTTTGTGGAGCCTAGTTTTGTTTGATCCGGTTTGTCGACCCAACTTGAATGATATTGCATGGTTTTTTAATGGGAGATTTACTGAGGCCTGTTGGGCCCGTTTAGCCCACCTTTTGTAATTAGGGTTTTTTAGTGTGGTGTGGTTGTCGTGTTATATATAGAGAGAAAATATTGTAGCCGCTGTGGTTGTACTATGTATTCTTCCCTAATAATAGTGATATCCCTGCAACTCTGTGGACATAAGCAAATTGCCGAACCACGTAAATATTGTCTTGTGCGTGTGATTGTTTTTTCTTTGGTGTGTGTTTTCTCTAATTTTTTTTTTGTTTCTCATGGGTTGGGAATTCGGTTTAATTCCCTACAGATCTTACACAACTGCCTTCATCACTTCACTTTCTTTCAAATCTTCGAACATTGTGTCTACACCGATGTAGGGTGTTGAAAGACATAACAATACTTGGAAAACTAAAGAAACTACAAATTCTTAGCCTTGTAGATTGTGAGATTCTAGTGTTTCCCAAAGAAATTATGCAATTGACTGATCTAAGGATGTTGAATTTGATGGATTCCACAATTCTTGATCCAAGAAATGTGAAATCAAGTCTATCTCAGTTAGAGTATTTGTGTATGAGGATTAGTTTTGATCCATGGGAGAGCGGAGGAGTTGATGGTGGAAGGAGGAATGCTTGGCTTTCTGAGTTGAAACACTTGTCCTGTTTGAGGGCCTTGCAATTGCAAATATTACGTTCAGGTTTGCCTTCGGAAGATGTATCCTTTGAGAACCTCACTAGATATGATATATCTATAGGCTATCGACCGTGCCAGTATGGGGAGACGAAGACCTCAAGAAGGTTGAAACTATATAAGATCAAAGGCCCAGATATGGTGAAGTGCTTCTCCAAACTGTTAAAGACAACTGAAGTCCTAGCATTGGACAGATTGGGTGATACCAAACATTTTGTTTATGAGTTAGACTGCGACAGTTTTCTTCAACTCAAGTATCTGTATATCTCTAGGAGTGATGTGATGCAATACATCATGAATACAATGGAAATGGAATGGGTCGACCCACCACATAGTGTCTTTCCTCTCTTGGAGGAATTACGGCTTGCCTTCCTCCTCAACCTGGAAGCAGTATGCCATGGCCCAATTCCGATGGGGTGTTTTGCCAACTTAAGAGTTCTGATAATAGAGGAATGTAACAGCTTGAAATATATCATATGGCTTCCTACAACACAAGCAAGGGAATCAATACAAGTGTTTCCTCAACTGGTATCCTTGAAACTGGAACGTCTGCCAAATCTCATTAACTTCTACTCCATAGGAACCAGTGGCAGCCAGGAGCCAGATAGCTATTTTTTCAATCAGGTATGTTTAATTTTCATTTTCAATTTCTGCCATTCAGCTCTTTTTAATTTTCAACTTCTCTTGTAAACAAATTAATCACGTACATTAATTAAATCAGTAGTTTCCTAATGGTAGTATGTACTACTAAGAAAGCCAAATAGCTAATCACAAGATTTGTCCCTCCTCGTCATTTTCTCTCATAAAATTACATAACTAAGCTTATTTTGCTCATGTATCCTAATTTAAGAAAATAGATTAATTTTTTCCATGAGTAATCTCTTATTAAGAAAGTGGATAGTGAGATCCCTCTATCATTTGTATTTTGCCTCTCTTTCCCATACCATTTCACTCTTTTATATTCATTTTTTTTTAAAGCTTATAAACATATTTATATTATTGAGCCCACAAATATGTATATTTTCTATTTCAATTTTTTAACTTGAAAAGTATCTATATTGTTTCATCCACAAATGTTCTTGATATAACAAAATTTCAAAATATATTACTCAAAATCCAAAATTTAACTATCCTCTTTATCCTTTCCTTTTCATTTTTGTTTTTTTTTTTTTTTTTCATTTCTCAAATAATCACACTTTTATTTTTTCCATTTTTGTTTCTATGTACAATTTTACTCCAATATCTCATGAGCCTCCCATGCTCAATCTCAAAAATTAACTCTTCAATCATGTTTAATTTCTAATATCAAATAAGAGGTGAATTTTGATTCTTCAATTTTATCTTGCTCTTTTTTCTATTATTACTACTACACTTTTTTTCTTAACATTCTTTTCATTTTTTTTTAATTCCTTTTGCAAACCTCCATAGTTTTTCAAATATGGCATTTATTTTTATTATTTTTGCACGAAAAATATTTTATTTAAGTACAAATAAGCTTATTCAACAAATTAAATATTTTGTTTAATAACTGTTAACACACATTGTACAATTATTTACCCTTTTTTGCTTTTTCTTTTTGAGCAATGTTATTCACCATTCAAATGATTTTGATTTCATTTTAGAAGAATAAAAAAAATGAATTTAAAAAAATAAAAAATATAAAAATATTAGGGCAAAATTAAGAATAAATAAAGATGGAAGAATATAGAGTATGACTCACCTCAATTGAAAATTATAGCTTAAAAATTTAAATAATGTGAAAGAGTCACATTATTTACTTGTTTTATGGTATTATAAGTTAATAAAAATTATATTGGAGAATTATCATTGAAAAATAATAAAATAAAGGCATTAAATAATGATAATCTTAATAGTTTTAATCAATTCATAATGATTGAGTACCCTATCAATATTGAATCATTAATTTCAATACTTCTTCAAATTTTAAAATGTAAATAATAAAATAAAATAAGCTGTAAAAAATATACAAATAAAAATAGTGAAAAAATTACAAACAAAGGGAGTGAAAAAATTAAGAAAAGATCATACGTTAAAAATTGGAAGAAAGAGATGTCAATATCAAACATGAGGTGCACGCTAGTGCAGTAATTAATTTGTAATTAGATGAAGAAAAGTATTTATACAAATATCATTTTTTCTATTCTTTATTTTAATCTACAAAGCATGGTAGAAGGGTTGATTTAATTTTTTTTTTACAAGGCTATGGAATATGAAAAAAGAGATTGATGACTATTATGGCCACTTCTACATGATCTACAATAATTTATCAAATGATAAAAAAAAAGAGAAGGAGATGCAAAAATTGGGATCATTCTATTGCCTTAATTGAAAGAAAATATTTGGTACCAACTTCCTTAAATTTATAAAAAAAAAGATGAAAAATGGGATCTCTTATTTTCTCATTTAAAAAGAGAATTTATAGTAAAGTTTCTTTTGCTATCTCTGATTTGATAGGAATCTATACTGTCCTTAGAATCCACCCTGAAACATGCAAGTGTACTAGAAGAACTATTGGGTTATCGAAGAATCAAGACAAAAACACTTACAACACATCTCTATTAAAGAATCACACAAACAAATCAGATCCAAAACCCAATCTTAGAACATGGGTATGAATGTGTTCATCTTCAAGCACCGAACTAAGGGTGGAACAAGATTTTAGGACAAAAGGGTATGTAACATCACTCGGTTTAGCGCTGTTCCGAATCATTCAGAGATAGAGAGCCAGGGAATTTTGTGGAGAGCCTTGGAGGGTGCCGGCTCTAATAAAGGAGTTCCAAGAGAGAAATTAGTGGGAGAAGGGGTTTGATCAAGGATGAAACAAGTATAATCGATTGAATTGAGGTGGATAAGCTATGAAATGCGACGGGTTTGAATTGAGAGGCCATGGATGACGACGGGTGATGGAGGTGGTGGTTCAGAGGAGGGAGGTAACGGAAGTTTAAAAAATAACCGCTTACGTTTGGCACATTCGAAATGGTGTCGTTTCACAGAAGTGGAATGTGATAGTAAGGAGGATTTTTTATTTTTTATTTTTATTTTTTAAAAAAAACTTTATAAGAAAAAGACTTTTAATTTAGGACTAAAAAGCTAAGTATTTCTTGGAAAATAGAAAAATATAATTTTTTTCTTTAATTTTAGAAATTTAATAAGAAGAAATTTTTTTATAATCCAATTATGCCATAATATATAGAAGAGAAAGAGTGTATAGAAACAAATTTAATATTAAAAGGATACCAAAAAATAGCAAAAAAATAAGAAATAAAAAAATTCACGTGAAAGTGATATAAAACTATTTTTAATAATAAGTTTACCAAAAAGTTATTATATTATTAAACTATTTATTCCATATATTTATTTTCTACTAAGATTATCAATTTCATAGCAAAAGAAATAAATAAGTTACATTTTTAGTGTCATCAGCAAAATCACTCGTACTCTTAATTGCTCTATTACCTTTTCTGATAAATTTGTGTACCTTGTGACCTGGTATCATGAGCTCTATATCATGTCTATACCCTTCAAAATACATTTTTAGTGTCATTTCTCTCAAATCATGTATTCATCAGTGATTTGAGAGAGTTTGTTCATTTCTTATATCTTTCCCATTGGAGTTCGGTTTATTAATGATTAGAGCATGTGTATTAAAATAAAAAAAAAGATGCAGTGATATGTTCGTATATGGTATCTTGCTCTATTGGGCACTTATGTCACCTTTTGAGGTCTATTTATTGGATGTATTTGTCATTGTGGATTCTTGTGAGATTTTTATATGAGTTTTCACTCATTGAGCCACTCTTATTATGCATTTAGAGTGTCAAGGGTTCATGTGAGAGTTCTATGAGATCCTATGCTTCTTGGATCATGGTTGATATGTATTAGATATGAGAAATGAGTAACTTTTTACTAAGGTCTCCGGATCATTGTCTTATCCACCATTCCATCATTGGTGATATGAATTTCCCTTGTTATACTGATATGGGTTGATCATCATTCATTCCACTTTCTTATTGCCTTAATTTGTAAATCATCACCTTTTTCAAGATCTTCGTTCCACCTTTTATCCATTTCTTACATATTGATACACATTTCTGATTCGATACTTTCTTCACATCATTCACATGTTTCATTGATGGTTTGACCACTTATCCTTTTTCTTGTTCCGCCATAGACATTTCCTTTGGTTACCTTTAGGTCCATGGCTCATGAGATTTTTCTATGCATTACATATTGTACACAAGGGTATGGGTTGGATCATTGGGTATTTGAGCCTAGTTTCCCTTCATTTCTTTCACCCTATCATCTTGGCCTACATTACGTCCCGTGTCTTAAGACCACCCTGAGGCCATGAGATCAGAAGCTATCTTTGACAACCTCTACTTAGGCTGGTGTTTGGGATTTGGTTGACATATAGATGTCGTCCTGTTTCTTCTTCTAGGAGATGCTTCTTTAATTCTTGGAGGTGATTTAGTGAGAGATATAGATGATTGCTTCATCTTATGGATGAAATTTGACGTTGCCTGGCTTCCCATTCTATTATGTATCAGCTATCATACTAGGGCATATTCCCATTTCACTTGGTTGAGATAAGCCCCTACTTTGAACTTGGGCATTTTCACCGATCAGAGATCCTTAATGGAGTATGTTGAGATGATATCAGTTCTAGTGGAGCATTGTTGAGCTCATTGACCTTTTTCATGATTATAGGTTCCATTTGTGGAGTATTTTTGAGATGGACTAGTAGATTATTGTTGAGCTGGAGATAGTTGATTGATGATGTTGGATTCTTTCTTTTGTTGTGTGTTAGATACTCACACTGGGGCATATTTCCATCTTTCTCTGAGGTTCCTAGTTGTTGTTGGATGACATGGATATCCTTATTCATGGTTATAGAGATGTTTGATTGATTTTGAAATATTCTTTATTATACATCAGATATCTATACTGGGACATATTCTCCTCTCCTTGTCGAGATTTTGTTTACACAGTGGTATGAGGATGGATGATAGGAGTTGGTTATTTACCTCATGACTTTGACATCAAATCTTATACTAGGGCATATCTCCCCATTTTCTTTGGGTATCCTTGAGATTGGGAGAGTGGTCAGCTTGGCTTTAGATTGAGTATTAGTATGGGGCTTCCGACGATTGACTGTATTAGGACCACCCTACATGGATTTGTTGAGATAGAGATGGATCACATTAGGTTTCACCCGAGGAGCATGGATAGATCCTTTAACCAGATGCTCATGAGATAGATTGCTTTCGTCATTGATTACCTTGCAGATTGGGTTATCCAGATGAGTAGTATTTTTGTGCACTTTAAGATTTGCTTTAAGATGAATCGTGATATACACACTATGAGATTTACCTTTTGAGATTCGTCGACAGAGTAGCTCTTGAGACATAGATAGTTCTTTTAGTTCAGATTTTTGAGAGGTTCATCATGATGCATCGGTTTCTAACTTGCTGATTTCAATAGATGATTGATTCATTGGTTGTTTCAATAGTGCGAGCACCCTAGATACTGGGGTATATTTCTTTTCCAAAGTTCAGTAGTCTGACCCTCGACATTTCAGGTATACAACTTTGAGCCCATTTGCTTCCTATCCACTTTCGAGTTGTTCCTCTTTATCTGTTCCATTTAGAGCCTAGAGCTCACGACCTAGAGTCGTTTTTCTCATTTATGACCCATAGTAGTTTCTTTTCCCTTTAGAGCCCATAGCTCATGACCCAGAGTCTTTTTTCTTATTTATGACCCAGAGTCATTTCTTTTTCATTTAGAGCCCAGAGCTCACGACCTAGAGTTGTTTTTCTTCTTTATGACCTAGAGTCATTTCTTTTCCATTTAGAGCCCGAAGCTCACAACCCAGAGTCGTTTTTCTCATTTATGACCCAAAGTAATTTCTTTTCCATTTAGAGCCTAGAGTTCACGACTCAGAGTCATTTCTTTTATTTATGACCCAAAGTCATTTCTTTTCCATTTAGAGCCTGAAGCTCACGACCTAGAGTCATATTTTTCATTTATGACCATGAGTCATTTCTTTTCCTTTTAGAGCCTCGAGCTCATGACCTAGAGTCATTTTTCTCATTTATGACCTAGAGTTATTTCCTTTCCATTTAGAGCCCAGAGCTCACGACCTAGAGTCGTTTTTCTCATTTATGACCCAAAGTAATTTCTTTTCCATTTAGAGCCCAGAGCTCACGACCCAAAGTTGTTTTTCTTCTTTATGACCTAAAGTCATTACTATTCCATTTAGAGCCTAGAGCTCACGACCCAGAGTCGTTTTTCTCATTTATGACCTAGAGTCATTTCTTTTCCATTTAGAGCCTGAAGCTCACAACCTAGAGTCGTTTTTCTCATTTGTGACCCAAAGTCATTTCTTTTCCATTTAGAGCCTAGAGCTCATGACCCAAAATCATTTTTTATTTATTTATGATCCAGAGTCATTTCTTTTCCATTTAGAGCCCTAAGCTCACGACCCAGAGTCGTTTTTATCATTTATGACCCAGAGTCATTTCTTTTCCATTTAGATCCCAGAGCTCACAACGTAGAGTCGTTTTTCTCATTTATGACCTAAATTAATTTCTTTTCCATTTAGAGCCTAGAGCTCACGACCCAGAGTCGTTTTTCTACTTTATGACCAAGAGTAATTTCTTTTCTATTTAGAGCCCAGAGCTGATGGCCTAGAGTCGTGTTTCTTTTTTATGACCCAGAGTAATTAATTTCTTTTCCATTTAGAGCTCAGAGCTCACGACCTAGAGTCGTTTTTCTAATTTATGACCCAGAGTCATTTCTTTTCCATTTGTAGCCTAGAGCTCACGACCTAGAGTTGTTTTTCTCATTTATGACCTAGAGTCATTTCTTTTCCATTTAGAGGCTTGAGCTCATGACCTAGAGTCATTTTTCTCATTTATGACCCAGGGTAATTTCTTTTCCATTTAGAGCCCACAGCTCATGACCTAGAGTTGTTTTTCTCATTTAGGACCCGGAGTCATATCTTTTCCATTTAGACCCTAGAGCTCATGACATAGAGTCGTTTTTATCATTTATGACCTAAAGTAATTTCTTTTCCATTTAGAGCCTAGAGCTCATGACCTAGAGCCATCTTTCTCATTTATGACCCAAAATCATTTCTTTTCCATTTAGAGCCTAAAGCTCACAACCTAGAGTTGTTTTTCTCATTTATGACTCAGAGTAATTTCTTTTCCATTTAAAGCCTTTAGCTCACGACCTAGAGTCATTTTTCTCATTTATGACCCAAAGTCATATCTTTTCCATTTAGAGCCCAGAGCTCACGATCCAGAGTCATTTTTCTCATTTATGATCTAGAGTCATTTCTTTTCCATTTAGAGCCTAGAGCTCACGACGCAGAGTCGTTTTTCTCATTTATGACCCAGAGTCATTTCTTTTCCATTTAGAGCCCACTCAACCTTTTTTTTCCTTCTCTTTTTTTAACCATCTTTTTTTCCCACTTTTCTCTTTTTTCTTTTTCCTTCTCTTTTTTTTTCTCCCCCTTTTTTTCTCATTTTCCCTTTCTTTTCTTATCCCTTTTCTTTTCTTTTCCTTTTTTTGTCCATTTAGAGCCTAGAGCTCATGACCCAGAGTTGTTTTTTTCATTTATGACCCATAGTCTTTTTTTTTTCTTCCATTTAGAGCTCGGAGCTCATGACCCAAACTTGTTTTTCTCATTTATGACCCAAAGTTATTTTTTTTTTCCATTTAGAGCATGGAGCTCACGACCTAGAGTCGTTGATTCGTGCCCACTTGGTGTATCAGCTGATTCATGTCCAGCTGGTGCTCCTTGATTGAGGGAGTTATCAACAAAATTTATAACCTATTACACCATGAACTAGGGTAGCAAAGACAAAGCTACTATAGCATAGTGGCTCTAGGATCGTTCACTGGGAAGGGTTTTCAATTCATAAATGATACCAATTCAAAGTGAATTGGTGCTTTTTCATTTCAAGGTTAGCTTAAGAAATAAAACATAAACTTTGATTGAAAAAGGTTTAGGTTAAAGCTAACGGCAAAGGAAGTAATGGAAATTACTTATGAAAAAAAACATCCCTTAGAGGTTTGGGTTCACAGGGGAGGTTCCTCGTGCAAAAACAGAGCTCCGGTCATTTGGTTCATTTCCTCGCATTAGAGAATTAACATATAGTCAATTCTCTAACCGATGTTGTACAGATGCTTCCCTTTAATGGGTTCAAGCACTAAATCCCTCTCACTGATGCACCTTGTAATGGCTCATACCTCTCACCTAGCATTTACCATTCAAGGTGATCTTTAACCTTGGATTACCCGTCAAAAGCTCGCAAGAGATAACTAATGGATGTCTCCTTGGAGTCCAAAAGCTTACCAAGTGTTGGCTATTCTAGAAAATCCTACCTTCAAACCACCTCCCAAAGGCTCGCAAGAGATAAACTAGTGCATCTCAATGGATGGAGATCACTTGCCTTATCAAGTGTTGACCTAGGTGATTTAAAGGTGTTTTAAGTTAACTAAAAAGATAAAAACCATTAACGGGTCACACTTTCTCTTCATTAATGGCTGAAACCACAAAGTTACTAATTCTTGCACTTGGAACCTTTCCCGACAACCTTAACTCCAAGGAACTAAAAGTCTAGCCACTCATTCTCTGAGGAAACATCCTCAGAGTTTGTTTGGCTAGTAAGAAAATACAATTAAAATGAGAAGGTAAAGTAGAGCAAAGTTCTGTATTTTTTTCTTCCTTTGAAAAACTATACAAAAGTTCCGTCGTCCCTTTGGGAACAGGCTCCCGAGAGATATTTATATGAAAATTACAATAATAATATATAAAAGGTTATTTATCCTTTTTCCAAACTTAATAACTAAGAAATCCTATAATTGGCGGGTTACAAGGAGATTTTGGGGATTTAGATAACAAATATCTAAAGCAAAATATCTCAAAATATCCCAAAATGTCGGTCACAAATATCGGGAAGCTTCAGGAGAACACCGCAACACTGTGCAAAATGGTTGCTCTCCCATCCGGGTAGGCGCTATTAGATGATCCGGATACGTCTGTCCGGAGAAGTTGAAACATCCTCCTCTCCCATCCGGGCGTCATGCGCCGGATGCAAAATATTCGGATGGAATGGTGGCGAAGCAGAATTCCGGATGTAAGACATCCGGGTGGAATGGCGCCGGGAGCAGTTTCATCCGGATGTGAAACATCTGGGTGGAAATGGCGTCCGGATATAATGTAGAACGTTGTCCGGGTAGGATGGCGGTTGTGATACATCTGGATGTGAGACATCTGGGTGGAAATGGCGTCCGGATATAATGGCGGCGCAGCAGCTCCATCCGGATGTCACACATCCGGATGGAATGTCGGGGAGCAACTCCATCCGGATACACGACACTCGCGAACATCACACCCAGACGATAGCATATCCTATCCGGATATGTTGTCCGGATGCCCTCCGATGGTGTGTCCGGACGCTTTGTCCCTTGCCATGGATTCCAAAGAACTCTCCTCAATCTTGGATTGCTTTGGTGATAAAAAAGCTATCAAAACACCAAAACTTAACACAATTTGATTAGAATTGATTGCAAGGGTCCTTAACATGCTAATTGAGTTAAAAGGTGATAACTACTACTCAAAAGTGTTTAAAAGAGTTAATTACAAGCTATCAAATAGCACTTTTTGAGTAGTAATCACTCCCCCCAACCGACATATTGCTAGTCCCTTAGCAATGAAGGAGAGAAAAATAAAAATAAACAGTACTATAATTTACAACATCATGTTAATCAAAAAACAATTTTCAAGTGGCATGATGATCTAACTCTCACATGTAACATTAAAGAAATAAAACTCAAACTTCAACAAGAGTTATCAAATAACTTATCTAATCACAATTCTTAAAGAGAAGGCATTATGCAAATTTAAGCTTTAAAAGAGTTTCCACTTCCAAAGAGTCAAACCTTACTCTTCCACAAAAATCTAAGTGTTTATTTATTAGTTTCCGAATATAGTATGTTGAACTAATCTCTTCCCCCAACCTAGTTCTTTTTCAAAGCTTAGCAAACTGGTCAACCTCCAATAGGCTAAGAACGCACCTCTTTTTTCACAATTTTTTTTTCATTGTAGGAGTACAAGGCTTAAAGGTATTTTTTTCTAAATTGTCCATGTAACGGGGGTCCATCGATGACTCCCAACCAATTAAGGTTTAGGGCATCAAGTTTTAAGGATTTTTCAACCACTAACTCCTTGGATTTTACCCTGAACTTGTGAGAAATAATTTTTAATACCCAACCAATTAAGGCTTAGGGCACCAGGTTTTAAAGATTTTCACCATATACCCTTTAGACCTTGCTCGGGTTTCAAGGCAAGCAAACATTTTTCTTTCTTTCTTTTTTTTTTCTTTTTTTTTTTCAAAGACTCATTGGCCTTTTACAAGGTGTCCCAACACTATTAAATGAGGTCAAAGGTACCAAGTCTAAAATTTTCCTAAGTCAAGAGGGAAATAGTTTTTCATCTTATAATCGGAACTTATTGTGCATAGTGTGTGAATAGCTTAAAGTGGAAGAACTAAGGTTGAATTCCATAGAAATTTCAACAATTCATCAACTTTAGTAAGCATAATGCAAACTCTAAGTCAAGTAAAAAGACAAAAATTCAATTTCTCCGTTTTCATTTTGAATTTTTTTTTCTTAATAACCATGGAGATTAGAGTAAAAACTTAAAAAAAATTTTAAAATTAAGCAAAAAGCAACTAAATGACCAAAATAACTTAGCATTTAGCATTAATAACAAAACTTACTTCCTTATCTCTCCTCCCAACCAAGCTGAACATTGTCCTCAATGTGACAAAAGCGATTAAAAAAAATAGGGAGGAAGTGGTACCTCCTGAGTGGTATGAAGTTCAAGTAGAATAGGAGAACCCACATGTTTCAAAAAACAATAAAAGATATGAGTGGAGGAATTAAAATAATATAATGCTAAGTGTGCTTCCAAATGATAGAGATTTGTATTACTTGATGGTAGTACAATTTTATATAAAAAACAAGGAATACAACCAATCCCACTATATATTACCAAAAAGATGGGATTTCATAAAGGAAATACATAAAGTAAAGTATGTAAATGATCAGAAATGGGGAGGATGATGCTGGTAAGCTGATGGAAGACCCAGATGGTGCTGCAGCTGCCTTAGAATGGCAGTGTGCTGAGTCTGGGTGGTCAAAATCTACTCCTGGTGAGCACGAATAGCTGACATCTCCTAAGCAAGGCTGCTTTGAGTCGCGGTCAGTGTCTGCAATGTGTGGCATAGATCTCTATACTCTGAAAGGGGTATGGCCATCCTAGGCTCGGCTGAAGTAGAGGGCTCTGAAGTAGCTGGAATAACTGGAGGGGTGCTGTGGGTGGCAGGAAAAGTAGAGGGTATACCCTCATGTATGGGCTCTGTTGATGCTCTCCTGGCAGCTGGTATTTCAAGCTGGCTGTGGGTCCTCTGGCTGTTGTGGTGTGGAATCTCTAGATGCTCTGCTCTATATGCTGTCATATTGGTCCACTTGTCGAGAGTGAATACTTCTCGGCATATACGTTTGCGCTCCAGTTGGGGGTCTGATGGATACACCAGATGCTCCAAAATTTGGCATAGCAATCTCGGGAAAAGAAGTGGAATAGCATTCGCTCGCAGCAGCTTCTTCCTATGCACCTTCTCTTCAAAGTAGAGAAGGGCAGCCATAATTAGATGGTGAAGGCCAAAGAAACATCCCTCTAATATCCTGAACAGAGCCTCTAGCAGAACTCCTCTCCTCTGCACTCAATGCTGAAGTGGATAAATGTCGTGGCGCAAGAGTGCATCAATGAAGAACATGCTTGGAGGAAGTTCATTCCTTAACAGATATGGATTTGTGGATGTTCCTCTGGACAAACTATGAACCATTTTAAGTTGGGAAGGATTAGTCCATACTCGGTAATCCTCTAGACGGGCTGGCTCATATGGAATATGCAAGGCCTCTGCTATGTGGCGAGCTCCTAAAATACCATGACGTTCGTCAATGGTGAAGTGAATAAGAGTAGGATCTCTGGCCTGATTAGTAGTCATGGAGTGATAGAAGTTCGTTGCTACTCGGGGATAGAAAAAATCCCTGGGGGTCAGCAAATGCTCGATGCAATATCTGTGTAGTAGATGGAATGAGTCTGCGAGCTCCGGTTGAAGCTTCAAGGTGGCTGTGTCAAAACTCAGCTCAAAGTGAAATGGTCGAGCCCGGCAATCCAAATTCCCCTCAATGGGCGGCTGAGGCTCCGCCGAAGGTTCTGAAGACGGCGCCGGAGAGGGCTCTGGAAAGGGCTCCGTTAAGTCGATTGGCTCTGAATCTACTACTCTGGCTTTCTTTTGCGGGGGACGGCCACCTGACCTGGTCTGGTAACGCCTCGTCGGAGGACTCAACGGCGCGGGTTCGCGCTGGAGGTGGTTGATTCATGCCCAGTTGGTATATCAGCTGATTCGTGTCCAGCTGGTACTCCTTGATTGAGGGAGTAATCAACAAAATTTATAACCTATAACACCATATACTAGGGTAGCAAAGAAAAAGCTACTATAGTATAGCGGCTCTAGGATCGTTCACTAGGAAAGATTAACAAGCTATCAATGATACCAATTCCAAGTGAATTGGTCTTGTTTCATTTCAAGGTTAACTTAAGAAATAAAACACAAACTTTTGTTGGTAAAGGTTTAGACTTAAACTAACTAACACAACAAGTAATAGGAATAACTTAGGAAGAAAAACATTCCTTGGAGAGTTAGGTTCACTGGGGTGGTTCCTCATGCAAAAGACATAGCTCCGGTCAGATGGTTCATTTCCTCGCATTAGAGATTCAACATATAGTCAATTCTCTAACCGGTGTTGTACAGATTCATCCTTCAATTAGATTTCACTTTAATTCTCTCACTGATGCAACTTGCAATGGTTTAAGCCTCTCACTAAGCCTTAACCATTCAAGGTGATCTTTATCCTTGGATTACCCGTCAAAAGCTCGCAAGAGATAACTAATGGATGTCTCCTTGGAGTCCAAAAGCTTACCAAGTGTTGGCTATTATAGAAAATCCTACCCTAAAGTCACCTCCCAAAGGCTCGCAAGGGGTAAACTAGTGCATTTCCGTGGTTGGAAATCACTTGCCTTACCAAGTGTTGGCCCAGGTGACTCTAAGGTGTTTTAAGTTAACTAAAAACATAGAAATCACTAAAGGATTTCACTTCCTCTTCATTACTTGTTAAAACCACAAAGCTTTGCATTCTTGCACTTGGAACCTTCCCCGGCAACCTTAGCTCCAAGGAACTAGAGGTTTAGTTACTCATTCTCGGGGAAAACTCCTCAGAGAGTTCATAACTTAGTAATAAATAAAAAATACAAAGTGAGAAGGTAAGGCAATACAAAGAACTGAACTTTACTTGTTTACCCAAAAATTTACAAAAGGATCTCCTCCCTGAGAACAGGCTCCCGAGAGGTATATATATGAACATAATATAAAACTAATTATTACATAGATATTTTCTTTTTTTTTTTACTAACTTAAAAGCTAAGGAATCTTGTAATTGGTGGCTTACAAGGAGTATTTTGGGATTTAGACAACAAAAATCTGATGTAAAATATCTCCCAATGTCGGTAGCAAATATCGGGATGCTCCAGGAACCATTTCGCAAGAGAAAATGGTGTCTGCGAGATTTCGCAGACACTCAAGAGGGCTGCGAAATCATTTCGCAACAACATGCTATCTTCGCAGGGCTGCGAAGTTGGCTTCCAGCTTGAGGTTCCCAGCTTCCCTCTCGCGGTATATGTCGGGCAACTTCAGAAGGAAATACACTCTACTGTACAAAAAGGCTGCGGAATCACTTCGCAACAAAAGGGTGATTTCGCAGCACTTTGCAAAATGCTTCCTTCAGCTCGGAGTGATTGGCTTGTAATGGCTGCAACTTCTTCGTTTCAACTCCGAATTGCACACTGTTTGAAGCATTGGATTGTTGACTTCCTGAGCTTTGAAATGGTATATAGCATGCATCAATTGGACTTCAGAAAGTGCTCCAAAAGTGGCTGCTACGACTGTCATCAAGAATATGCTTCATGGTAGATTCTCTTTACTTTTTCTCCTTGCAATCCGGATTTACTCTTGGCAAATGACTTCTAAGCTTTGCCCAAGATTCCTCATAACTCTCCTCAGTCTTGACTTGCTTTGGTGATCAAATTACTAACAAAAACACCAAAACTTACACAAAGTAATTAAAATCCCTTTCAAGGGTCCTTAACATGCCAATTGAGTTAAAAGGCCTAAACTACTACTCAAAAGTGTTTAAAAGGATTAATTATAGGCTATCAAATAGCACTTTTTGAGTAGTAATCACTCCCCCCAACCGACATATTGCTAGTCCCTTAGCAATATAGGAGAGAAAAATGAAAATAAAAAGCAAAATAATCTAAAATTTACAACATCATGCTGATCAAAAATTAATTCTCAAGTGGCACGATGATCTAATTCTCTCATGAAACATTAAAGAAATACAAACCCAAATTTCAACAAGAGTCATAACAAACTATGCTAAACACTGTCAATCAAGGGAATGCATTATGCAAACTGAAGTTTTAAAATCATTTCCACTTTCAAAGAACCAAACTTTAATCTTCCACAAAAATCTATGTGTATTGGTTCCTTAGCTTCCGAGAATAATAAGCTAAACTAATCTTTCCCCCCAACCTATCTCTTTTCAACACTTAGCAAATTGACCAAAACCAATAAAGAAAGAACAAACCTTTTTTTTTTTTTTTTTTTTTTTTTTTTTTACAGAGGCTTTATGGGGTACTCTTTCTGACATGTCCATGTAATGGGGGTCCATCTATGACTCCCAACCAATTAAGGTTTAGGGCACCAAGCTTTAAGGATCTTTCAACCACTAACTCCTCGGATTTTTCCCCGGACTTTTAAGAATGAATTTCTAATACCCAAGCATCTACCATATGCTAGCTCTACCTATTCACCCTTATAACGAGCATTGAGGTCGGTGACTCCCAACCAATTAAGGCTTAGGGCACCAGGCTTTAAAGATTTTCACCATATACCCCTCAGATCTTGCTCGGGTTTCAAGGCAAGCAAACAACTTTCTTTATTTCTAAGGTTCATTGGCCTTTTGTAGGGTGTTTCAATTTTATCAAATGAGGTCAAATATACCAAGTCCCAAAATTATCCTAAGTCAAGAGGGAAATAGCTTTTCATCTTATAATCGGAATCTAATGTGCACAGTGTGTGAATAGCTTAAAGTGGAAGAACTAAATTCAATTTCAATAGAAGTTTCAACAATTGAACCACTTTAGTGAGCATAATCCATATTCTAAGTCAAGTGAAAAACAACAGTTCAATTTCTCTTGGTTTAATTTGAAAATTTTTCCTCAAAATTCATGGAGAATAGAGTAAAAAGAGTAAAAAGTAAAAACTACAACTAACTAACCAATATAATTGCATTACCAAAAAGATTTAGCATACTTCCTTCCTCATTCCCTCCCAACCTAACTGAACATTGTCCTCAATGTGATATGAGTGACTGTAATTAAAGGGAGGAAGTGGTACCTCCTGGTTGATATCAAATTCGAATATTGATTGGAGAAACCACATGTTTCAAAAAGAATAGAATATGTGAGAAAAGGAAATAAGGATAATTTAATGCTAACTGTTAACAAGAAATATTAAACTTGCATTACTTTTAGTCTATTCGAGTACAATGGAAAAGAAAAGTAATACAAGCAATCCCAAATATAGTACCAAAATAATGGGATTTCTTTCCAACTAAAAAAAAACAAAATACATAAAACAAAAATAGTAGATATATAATAGTTTGATGAGTGGGTGGTATTGGGGCTAGGCAGATGGGTCTGCCTCTTCAGTAGGTGCATCAGCTGGGGCTTGGGGCTCTGGAGGATGAGACTCTGAGGGATGAGAGTGTGGCACTGCTGGAGTAGAAGTGGAGGGCTCTACAGCTAGTGGCAAATCGAAATGAAGCTGGAACTGCCTTAAGATGGCAGTGTGTTGAGCCTGAGTGGCCAACATATGCTCTTGGCATGCTCTAATGGCTGCCATCTCTTGAGCAAGACTGCTCTGAGAAGCTGTGAGAGTCTCCAATGATCGGCACAACTCTCTATACTCAAATATAGGAATGGCCATCCTCGATTCAGCTGAAGTGGATGGCTGAGATGAAGCTGGAGCAGCTGGTGGAGCTCTGGGAATAGCAGGAGCAGCAACTGTTATACCCTCAGGTATGTGTCGTGGGGATGCTCTCCTTGCAGCTGGCTGTGGTGGCTCTTGCTGATCAACTTTATGGGTCGTCATGTTGTTCCATTTATCAAGAGTGAATGGCTCACGGAAAATGCGCTTTCTCTCCAACTGAGGCTCAGAAGGATATCCCAAGTGCTCCAGAATTTGGCATAGCAACCTTGGAAAGAGGAGGGGAATGCAATCAGCTCTCTGAAGCTTCTTTTTGTGCACCTTCTCTTTGAAATAGAGAAGGGCTGCCAGGATTAGATGATGAGGCCCAAAGAAAAATCCCTCTGACATCTTGTACAGGGCTTCTAAGAGGACTCCCCTTCTTTGAGTCCAATGCTGCAATGGGTAGAGATTATGACGCAAAAATGCATCAATCAGAAACATGACTAGAGGAAGCTCCCCCCTCAACAGATGTGATCGATTTGCAGCTCCTCTGGAAAGGGTGCGCACCATCTCTAGCTCAGTAGGATTGGTCCAAGCTCTAAAATTATCGAATTGGGTTGGCTCATAGGGAATTTGCAAGGCTTCAGCTATATGGCGTGCTCCCAATATGCCATGCCTCCCATCGATAGTGAAATGAATTAAAGTTGGATCCCTGACCTGGTTGGTTGTCATGGATTGATAGAAATCCATGGCTATCCGGGGGTAGAAAAAGTCTCTCGGAGTCAGCAGGTGCTCCATGTGGTACCTTCTCAGCAGGTTGAATGACTGTGTAAGCTCCGGCCTCACTTGAAATGCCGCTATGTCGAAGCACAGCTCAGAGTGGAATGGTCGAGCTCTACAATCCAAATTTCCCTCAATTGGGGGCTGAGTTAGCATTGGCCTCCTGATTACTTCTTCCGGAGCTATTTCAGCTGGAATTTGGGGCTCGGGAAGTGGCGCTTGAGGCTCCTGAGATTTTGCTTGCGGTGCCGGAGATGGCACCGCGACCGAACCGGCGGCGAGAAGATACCGGAGATGGAACCGGTGATGGTCGGAGATGGAACGGCACGCTCTGTGTGCTCAGTCAAATCGATGGGCTCTGAGCTCTCAACCCTTGGTCTCTTTTGCAATGGCCGACCTCCTGACCTAGTTAGGTAATGTCTCACCGGCGGCTTTGGCGGCGCGGGCTTCACCGGAGGAGGAATTGGTCTTGACGGCGAAGGCTCAGAAGCAGGATTTGGAACTACCTCCTTTCGCAGGCTTTTCTTGCGGCTCGAAGGAGATGAAGACTTAGCCCCTCTTGTTCGCGCCATTTCGGGTTATCGAAATTTGGCCGAAGCTTCTGATCGGAGAAGATGACCGGAGACTTGCACGGTGAGGCTCAAGGACGAAGATGAACAGCCTGCGAGAATTGCGCGCTCTGATTTTGAAACCCTTTTTGCAGCTCAAATGACCGGTATAAATAAGAAAAACGGAAGACTAAGGGTCAGTTTGAGTTTCGCAACAAAACGCCAATTTCGCAGCAAAATGCCATTTTCGCAGCCACTTCGCAATGCGTTTCGCAGCTGCGAAATTAATGTTACTGTGCTGCGAAGTGGCACTCGTGTGCCAAAATCACTTTCGCAATTGCGAAATACCCTGCGGAATGGGACTTTTGTTGCGGAATCAGGCTTTTCCTCTTCGCAATGCGCTGCAGCTGCGAAACAGATGCTCCTATGCTGCGAAGTGGCACTCGTGTGCCATACTCGCTTTCGCAATTGCGAAAATTCTCGCAGAGACTTCCAAAGTGTTGCGGAATGATTTGGCAACAAAATGCTCATTTCGCAAAAGTTTTCTTCAGCCTGCGAAATTTCGCAGAGCTCTGTTTTTCCTCTGTTTTCACTCTGTTTTTGCTTCGATTTCAATCCGATTTTTTTTTCTTTCAATTTCCTTGCAATTTCTTCCACCTAGGATCATTCAAAAAGATTAAAACACACCTAAAAACATGATTTAAGATCGAAAATTAAGATCTAAAGTATGGAAAAAACTTCAAAATTTACAAAATTTACAAAAATTCTGGACTGTGGTAAAACCACGTCCAGCAAACCCTTCTTTGCTTAGACTTTTTGAGGCTCAAGGAGGTTGATTTCCTCATTTTCTGGTTTGAATGGCTCCATGAATGGCTTGAGACGATATCCATTGACTCTAAAGCTGTCCTTGCCATTGGAATTCAATAATTCCACCACTCCATTGGGATATACTCGATGAATAATGAACGGGCATATCCACCTTGACTTGAGCTTCCCAGGAAAGATATGGAGTCTGGTGTCATACAATAAAACTCTTTGCCCTTCCTGAAATTCCTTGTTGGAGATGAGTTGGTCATGCCACTTCTTCATCCTCTGTTTTGCAACTTTGGAATTGATATAAGCATTATTTCTTAATTCCTTCATCTCATTAAGGTCTAGATATCTCTTTTCTCCTGCCTTGATCAAGTCCATGTTCAGCTTCTTTATTGCCCACCAAGCTTTGTATTCAACTTCCACAGGGAGATGGCATGCTTTGCCATAAACAAGACGATAAGGAGACATCCCAAGAATAGTCTTATAAGTTGTTCTATATGCCCACAATGAATCATGAAGCCTAATAGACCAATCTTTTCTGCTGGAATTCACCACTTTCATCAATATGTTCTTTATTTCCCTATTAGCTAGCTCAACTTGCTCGGAAGTCTGAGGATGATAAGGTGTAGCCACCTTATGCTTCACTCCATACTTGGATAACAGAGCTTCAAAAGGTTTGTTACAAAAATGAGCACCTCCATCACTGATTATGGCTTTGGGCACCCCAAATCTTGAGAAAATGTTCTCTTTAAGAAACTTGAGAACCACCCTGTGATCATTTTGTTTACAGGGGATTGCCTCAACCCACTTAGAAACATAATCTACCCCCAGAAAAATGTAAGAATTACCAAAAGACATTGGGAAAGGTCCCATGAAGTCAATGCCCCATACATCAAATAGCTCAACTATCAGAATGGGGTTCATAGGCATTTGATTTCTTTTTGTTAGCTTTCCAAGCCTTTGGCATCTATCACAACTCCTACACATGATGTGGGCATCTTTGAAAAGAGATGGCCAAGTAAACCCTGATTGCAATACCTTCATGGCTGTTTTCTAAGAGGCAAAGTGGCCTCCACATGCATTCTCATGACAATGAGATAGAATCCCTTGCTGCTCATCTTCGGGGACACACTTCCTAATGATCTGATCTGCACAATACTTAAAAAGAAAGGGCTCTTCCCAATAATAAGCATGAATTTTGACAAAGAAGTGTTTTCTGTCCTATGCATTCCACTCACTTGGAATTTCACCAGTTACTAAATAATTAGCAATATAAGCATACCAAGGAGTTTTCACTAGGAACATGAGTGATTCTTCAGGAAAATCATCATTGATAGGCAAGGGATGGGAATTATGTGCTATAACTAACCTTGAAAGGTGGTCAGCTACCACATTCTCCACTCCTTTCTTATCTTTGATTTGTAGATCGAATTCTTGTAACAAAAGAATCCATCTAATCAACCTTGTTTTTGCATCTTGCTTTGTCAATAAATACTTCAAAGTTGAATGGTCAGTAAAGACAATGATGAAAGACCCCACTAAATAAGCACGAAATTTGTCCAAAGCAAATACCACAGCTAACAATTCTTTCTCTGTAGTTATGTAGTTCTTTTGAGCTTCATTTAGTGTTTTACTTGCATAGTAAATCACATAGGGCTTCCCATCTTCTCTTTGGCCAAGCACAGCTCCTATAGCAAAGTCAATGGCATCACACATCAGTTCAAAAGGTAATTGCCAGTTAGGGGCTCTCACTATTGGAGTTGTTGTTAAAAATTTCTTCAATTGATCAAAGCTATTTTGACACCTTTCATCCCATATAAACTTAGCATCCTTAGCTAACAACTCACAAAGAGGTTTTGAAAGACTTGAAAAACCTTTTATAAACCGCCTATAAAAACCTGCATGGCCAAGGAACTGCCTTACTCCTTTTACAGTTGTTGGAGATGGTAATTTGACAATAAACTCCACCTTGGCTTTATCAACTTCAATGTCTTTTTCAGAGATGATATGGCCAAGGACAATTCCTTGACGTACCATAAAATGGCATTTCTCCCAGTTAAGCACCAGGTCTTTTTCAATGCATCTGTGAAGAACTGCTTCCAAATTAACTAAGCATTCCTCAAATGTACCTCCATATACGGTGATGTCATCCATGAAAACCTCCATAATTCGCTCCACCATATCACTAAAAATACTCAACATACATCTTTGAAATGTAGTAGGTGCATTGCATAAACCAAAAGGCATTCTCCTATAAGCATATGTTCCAAATGGACATGTAAAAGTGGTCTTTTCCTGATTTGCCAAATCAATTTCAATATGAAAATACCCTGAATACCCATCCAAGAAACAATAGAATGGATGTCCAGAGACTCTCTCCAGCACTTGGTCAATAAATGGCAATGGAAAATGATCTTTTCTGGTTACAACATTCAGCTTTCTATAATCAATACACACCCTCCAGCCTAAAGTGAGGCGTGTAGTAATTTCTTCCCCTTTTTCATTCTGAACCACTGTGATCCTTGACTTCTTAGGTACCACTTGAGTAGGACTCACCCAAGGGCTATCAGATATAGGGTAAATGATTCCTGCTTGAAGTAGCTTCAGCACTTCAGCTCGCACCACCTCTTGTAGATGGGGATTCAACCTTCTTTGAAATTGACGAATTGGCTTTGCTTCCTCCTCCATATATATATGATGAGTACAAACTAAAGGACTAATGCCTTTCAAGTCAAATATTTGCCATCCTATTGCCTTCTTACACCTCTTGAGAACTTCCATTAAACAATTCTCTTGATGACTGGTCAGAGATGAAGATATCACAACAGGACATTGCTTATTTTCTTCAAGATATGTATATTTCGACTCCACAGTAAAGGCTTCTGATTGAGTTTTGGAATTTCTTTTTCAGCAGTTGCCTCCTCTTCTTTATTGAACAAAGGTAGAATCTCTTCTATCTTTCTCCAACTTTGTAGAGTAGCAAGCCCAATAGGAGATTCAGACAAACCTTCTTCAAAATCCACAAGACTTTTATTCAACTTGTCTTGCATATTTTGATTACAGTGCTCTTCCACCAAAGTATCAATAATGCACAGCTCTTCTGGACCCTCTTCTTCTTCCGGAGTGATTTGATTTTTAGACATATAGAAAATATTGAGATCCAGTGTCATGTTACCAAAAGTGAGTTGCATAAGCCCATTCCTGCAGTTGATGATTGCATTTGAGGTAGCAAGAAATGGCCTTCCAAGGATGATAGGAACTAAATTAGCTTCCTTTACAGTAGGATCTGTATCAAGAACAATAAAATCTACTGGATAGTAGAAATTATCCACTTGAACCAAGACATCCTCAATTACCCCTCTTGGAATTTTTACTGATCTATCTGCTAGAGATAGAGTGATTGCTGTTGGCTTCAACTCTTCAAGTTCCAATTGCTTGTAGACGGAATATGGAAGCAAATTCACACTTGCTCCCAAATCTAGCAAGGCTTTTTCTACTATCTTTCCTCCAATCATAACTGAAATGGTAGGACTTCCCGGGTCTTTGTACTTCAAAGGAGACTTACATTGTAAGATTGCACTTACTTGCTCAGTCAAGAAGGCTTTCTTGTTTACAGTCAACCCTCTTTTGATAGTACATAAGTCCTTTAGGAATTTTGCATAGGTTGGAACTTGTTTAATCATATCCAGCAGTGGGATATTAACTTTCACTTGCCTCAATACTTCAAGGATTTCAGCTGCATTTCTAATCCCCTTTTTCCCATGTAATGCTTGAGGAAAAGGTGGAGAAGTTGATTTCTTCAGCATTTCTTCTTTCAGAAGCTCCTTCTCTGGAATTGCTTTCATTGTTGAATCAGAGTCCTTTTTTTCTTCACTGATCTCACTCTCTTTATCTTTCATTTCCTTCCCTTTCTTTATCTCTTCTTCTTTCTCAACATATGGCTCGAGTGTTGGCTTCTCAATTTTCTTACCACTCCTTAGAGTGATCAAGGCTTTCACATCCTTCACCTGTGATGATTCTCCCTTTTGGCTTTCCACTTCATGGACACCTTTGGGATTTTGGTGAGGTTGAGAAGGAAATCTTCCCTTTTCTTACAGTGTATTCAAATTTGTAAGCCTTGAAATTGAATATTGGATGTTATCAAACTTTTGGTTCATATCATTTTGCATTCCATCCATCCTTTTATTCAACATACTTTCTACTCTATCAATTCTTTGATTGACTTGAGCATTGGTGGCTTCTTGGTTTCCAACAAAATCTCCCAATACCTTGCTGAGATTAGCTATTGCTTGTTCAAGACTTGAAGATTGTTGAGATGGTGGATCCGACTGTTGGTACTGAGTTGCTCTGGCCTTCCATGAGAAATTTGGATGATTCCTCCAATTTGAGTTGTATGTATTTCCATAAGGCGCATTGTTATTGGGCTTAAATTGTCCAACAACATTTGCTTGATCTCTAAACATTTCCCTTTCAGTTGAAATTGCAGGGCATTCCTCCACCAAATGTTCATATGATTGACAATTGGGACACAGCTTCACTTGCACTGGTGCTTCAGCAACAGCTTGCACTTCATGTATTCTTTTCAACTCCAGCTCCTCCAATCTTCTTGTCATAGCTACCAACTTTGCTTTCATATCATCATCTTCTTTCAAGGTATACATTCCAGCCTTTGCATTGAAAGCATTCAGCTGAGACTTCATCTTTCCCACTTCTCCTTTAGTTGGTTCATCCCATCCCCTTGAAACTTCAGCCACATAGCTCAAGAAATCCATAGCTTCCTCTGGATTTTTGCTCATGAAATCTCCTCCACACATTGTCTCGAGGAGTTGCTTCATTGAGGAGGACATACCATCATAGAAATAACTCACCAGTAGCCAAGTATCAAAACCATGGTGAGGGCAAGCATTTATAGCTTCCATATATCTTTCCCAACACTCATAGAATTTCTCATTCTCTTTAGCTGAGAAATTTGAAATTTGCCTTTTCAAGCCATTTGTTCTATAAGTGGGAAAAAATTTCTTGAGGAATTCAGCTTGTAAATCAGTCCAAGAACGGATACTCCTTGGCCTTAAAGAATTAAGCCAAATTTTGGCCTTATCCTTTAAAGTAAAAGGAAATAACTCTAAGCCTCATCAAATCAATTGAAGCTCCTCCCTCTTGGAATGTATTACAAACATCTTCAAATTCCTTGATGTGTGCATACAATTCTCACTCTCCATTCCATGGAAAGTTGGTAGGAGTGGAACAAGATACGGTCTGATCACTAGCTGCTCGGTAGGGGGCACTATACATGATGGTGCACTCATACGAGGTGGATGCATACGGTCCCTCATTGATCTGAATTCATTGAGATTGTCTTGACGACCTTGGTGACTATGCTGATCTTCAGGTGTAGCTTCCATGATATTCAAGCTCAATTCAAATTCTTCTTTCTGAGGTGTATCACACTTAACAAGCCTTCCTCCACTGTCTCGTATCCACTTTGGCATACACAACTAGTATCTATCTACAACTTAAATGAAAATAAAGGACAACAAAAGAAACAGGGCTACAACAATAAAATTAAACTAGGCTAAATTTTAGAAGATAAACTTAGATTATGAATAAATAAAGAAAGAATGAGAATTAGTAAAGTGAAAGAAACGTTACCAACTTGTGATGAAAATCACAAGTGCTCAAAAATGGTATCACTATAAACTTGACACTATTCCCCGGCAACGGCGCCATTTGATTCATGCCCAGTTGGTGTATCAGTTGATTCGTGTCCAGCTGGTGCTCCTTGATTGAGGGAGTAATCAACAAAATTTATAACCTATAACACCATATACTAGGGTAGCAAATAAAAAGCTACTATAGTATAGCAGCTCTAGGATCGTTCACTAGGAAAGATTAACAAGCTATCAATGATACCAATTCCAAGTGAATTGGTCTTGTTTCATTTCAAGGTTAGCTTAAGAAATAAAACACAAACTTTTGTTGGTAAAGGTTTAGACTTAAACTAACTAACACAACAAGTAATAGGAATAACTTAGGAAGAAAAACATTCCTTGGAGAGTTAGGTTCACTAGGGTGGTTCCTCATGCAAAAGACATAGCTCCGGTCAGATGGTTCATTTCCTCGCGTTAGAGATTCAACATATAGTCAATTCTCTAACCGGTGTTGTACAGATTCATCCTTCAATTAGATTTCACTTTAATTCTCTCATTGATGCAACTTGCAATGGTTTAAGCCTCTCACTAAGCCTTAACCATTCAAGGTGATCTTTAACCTTGGATTACCCGTCAAAAGCTCGCAAGAGATAACTAATGGATGTCTCCTTGGAGTCCAAAAGCTTACCAAGTGTTGGCTATTCTAGAAAATCCTACCCTAAAGTCACCTCCCAAAGGCTCGCAAGGGGTAAACTAGTGCATTTCCGTGGTTGGAAATCACTTGCCTTACCAAGTGTTGGCCCAGGTGACTCTAAGGTGTTTTAAGTTAACTAAAAACATAGAAATCACTAAAGGATTTCACTTCCTCTTCATTACTTGTTAAAACTACAAAGCTTTGCATTCTTACACTTGGAACCTTCCCCGGCAACCTTAGCTCCAAGGAACTAGAGGTTTAGTTACTCATTCTCTGGGGAAAACTCCTCAGAGAGTTCATAACTTAGTAATAAATAAAAAATACAAAGTGAGAAGGTAAGGCAATACAAAGAACTGAACTTTACTTGCTTACCCAAAACTTTACAAAAGGATCTCCTCCCTGAGAACAGGCTCCCGAGAGGTATATATATGAACATAATATAAAACTAATTATTACATAGATATTTTCTTTTTTTTTTTACTAACTTAAAAGCTAAGGAATCTTGTAATTGGTGGCTTACAAGGAGTATTTTGGGATTTAGACAACAAAAATCTGATGTAAAATATCTCCCAATGTCGGTAGCAAATATTGGGATGCTCCAGGAACCATTTCGCAAGAGAAAATGGTGTCTGCGAGATTTCGCAGACACTCAAGAGGGCTGCGAAATCATTTCGCAACAACATGCTATCTTCGCAGGGCTGCGAAGTTGGCTTCCAGCTTGAGGTTCCCAGCTTCCCTCTCACGGTATATGTCGGGCAACTTCAGAAGGAAATACACTCTACTGTACAAAAAGGCTGCGGAATCACTTCGCAACAAAAGGGTGATTTCGCAGCACTTTGCAAAATGCTTCCTTCAGCTCGGAGTGATTGGCTTGTAATGGCTGCAACTTCTTCGTTTCAACTCCGAATTGCGTACCGTTTGAAGCATTGGATTTTTGACTTCCTGAGATTTGAAATGGTATATAGCATGCATCAATTGGACTTCAGAAAGTGCTCCAAAAGTGGCTGCTACGACTATCATCAAGAATATGCTTCATGGCAGATTCTCTTTACTTTTTCTCCTTGCAATCCGGATTTACTCTTGGCAAATGACTTCTAAGCTTTGCCCAAGATTCCTCATAACTCTCCTCAGTCTTGACTTGCTTTGGTGATCAAATTACTAACAAAAACACCAAAACTTACACAAAGTAATTAAAATCCCTTTCAAGGGTCCTTAACATGCCAATTGAGTTAAAAGGCCTAAACTACTACTCAAAAGTGTTTAAAAGGATTAATTATAGGCTATCAAATAGCACTTTTTGAGTAGTAATCAGTGGGGTGGCTACTTGTCACGGAGGCTCTGATGTGGAGCCTTGAACAGGCGCCTCTCGCGCGACTCTCTTGCGGCCGGACGAAAATGATGACTTTGCTCCTCTGGTTCTTGCCATGGTGGACTGAAGAAAATGGTCGGAGGTGATGGCCGGCGGCTCGCGCGGCTTCGGGCTCAGATGAGAGAGCGAACGGACGAGTTGCTCTGGTGTTCTTCCTTTCTAAACCCTTTTGGCAGCTTAAATAACTGGTTTTTATCAAGGGTCGATTTGATTTTCGCAAAAGAAGGCCGATTTTGCAGAGGCTTCTTTTAGGCTGCGAAATCTCGCATACCACTATTTTTCCCATGTTTTTACACTTTTTATTGCTCCAAATGACCTTCCTTCGATTTCTTTGCAATTCCTCCTACATGAGATCATTCAAAAAGACTAAGTTACATAAAAATACACAACTTAAGACCAAAAATTAAAATCAAAAGAATTGATAAAGCTTTGAAATTAACAAAATTAACAAAAACAAAAAAAAATAAAATTATGGACTTTGGTGAAACCAAGTCCATCTAACCCTTATTTGATTAGGCTTTCTGTGGCTTAAGGAGGTTGATTTCCTCCTTTTCTGGTTTGAATGGCTCAATGAATGGCTTGAGACGATGACCATTGACCTTGAAAATGTCAGTGCTTTTGGAATTCAGTAATTCCACCACTCCATTGGGATGCACTTGGTGAATTAACTGTGTTTTTTCTTTTAAATTATCAGACATATGTTGTCTAACACTATATGACACTTCTACCGATACACATGGACATCCTTCCATTTGTCCGGATATATGTGCGATGTGTTACTTTAATCTTGTTATACCACTATGTATAACTTTCCCACAATATTTACACTTTGTGGTTCTTCTACTACCACCAACTGTTTCTGCATGCTCCCAACTAATATCATGTTTTGAAGCCATTTTGAAATTTTAACCTAACCATGTTTAGAAAGAAAACAACTTACTGTTCAAATTAAATATATATAAACACATTTATAAAATAATTGTAATAATCAATTTTCCACTCACTTATATGTTTCATATTGTTACCATATAAAAATAAATTCTACTAAAAAAGCAATCAACACGATCTCACCTAAGTTCACAATCTTTTATTTTCCACTTATTTATATGTTTTTTAATTAAAATAAATAATAGTTAAATACATGAATATTTTTATAAAACAAAATTCTTTTAAAAAAGTTTGTTTTGATAATTATTTATTTCCTATTGTAATTTAATTGTAGAATATTATAAAATAAAAAAGCTAAATGATATAATGAAGTAAAATTGATTCAAATATAAATGTAATTTCTCTATATCATGTAAATGCATACCCTTCAATCCATATTATTAAATCATTACTTTAACAGTTATGATTATTTGAAAAAAAAATTGTTTTAAATAATTATTAATTTTCTAGTGTAATTTAATTTTATAATATTATAAGATAAAAACATAAATTAAAAATACAATATCTATACCATATAAAGTTTACCATATAAATGTATTTTATATTAAGAAATATAATTTCTATACTATACAAAAAAATTTAGTGAACCAATTTATTGTTTTGATAATTATTGATTTCCTATTGTAATTTAATTGTAGAATATCATAAAATAAAAAATTTATATGATATAATGAAGTAAAATTGATTCAAATATAAATGTAATTTCTCTATACCATGTAAATGCATACCTTTCAATCCGTATGATTAAATCATTACTTTATAGTTATGATTATTTGAAAAAAAATGTTTTAAATAATTATTAATTTTCTAATATAATTTAATTTTGCAATATTATAAGATAAAAACATAAATTAAAAATACAATATCTATACCATATAAAGTTTACCATATAAATGTATTTTATATTAAGAAATATAATTTCTATACTATACAAAAATAATTTAGTGAACCAATTTATTGTTTTGATAATTATTGATTTCCTATTGTAATTTAATTGTAGAATATTATAAAATAAAAAATCTACATGATATAATGAAATAAAATTGATTCAAATATAAATATGATTTCTCTATACCATGTAAATACATACCATTCAATCCGTATTATTAAATCATTACTTTTATAGTTATGATTATTTAAAAAAAAATTGTTTTAAATAATTATTAATTTTCTAATGTAATTTAATTTTGCAATATAATAAGACAGAAACATAAATTAAAAATACAATATCTCTATCATATAAAGTTTACCATATAAATGTATTTTATATTAAGAAATATAATTTCTATACCATACAAAAATAATTTAGTGAAACAATTTAATATTATAAGATAAAAAATTACATAATTTAATAAATTAAAAACATAATCTCTATATAAAAATAATTACATATAAATATATTTAATATCATCATAATATTATCATTATGAATTCTCCAATTTCATAACATTACATCTAAACATTACTTTACACTGCATACATGAATTTCCTAATTTTACCAATTTAAATACATGTAAATCAATTTAATATTATAAAATAAAAATTTACATAATTTAATAAATTAAAAATATAATCTCAACATAATATAAAAAGATTACTTTAAAAATGTATTTAATATTATAATTATCAATACCCCAATTTCATATAAATATTACTTTCCAATTCCACAATATAATCAATCAAAACTAATACTAACCAAGTATATTTCAAATGTACCAATAATAATTTATAACATAACCTTCGTGTATCCTCAAACTTATCTTGTACTTACTATAAGTTTATATCCTTTCATTTTAGGTTTAAATTTTATACATTCTTTACAAGGAAGGATAACAATACAAAATAACCAAGTGAGTTTTCATCCTAAAACCACAACAATTGTTTATACAAACATGGAAAATGTATTAAATAAAAATCATAATGTAACCTCTCATCAAATTAACAAAGTAGAAGCACAAAAGGATAGTATAATTAATGATTACTCAGAGCAATTAAGAAATACAGACAAATTAAAAACCTTATATTAGAAGTAGAAAAAATAGGAATTATAGGAGAAGATCCACAAAAACATTGGAATAAAAATAAAACAACCTGTAAAATACCAATTAAAAATCAACTTTTCCCATCAACATCAACAGTTTGCTATAGTGTGCTATTCATAGTCAAGATAATAGCAGGAGTTTTGAAATCTTCATTCAAAATGAAAGTTATAAATTCAATTAGAGTGTGAATGCATTTATTATCCTTATTATTTTAATATAAACATTTTCAAACACTTATTATTTTAATATATATTTAACTTAAAACTAGTGTGAAAGCAGTTATGACATGAAAGTTAAAATTTTAAAGATCGGCTATTTGAAAAGTTTAAAGAATAATCTCAAAATTTTAAAACATCACTTTGTGTCAAGGTGATAGCCCCTTCCGACCAGACAAACTCTCCTTAATACGCCAATTTTTCGGTAAAAATGGGTTGAAAGTCAAAGGTTAAGACTAAAGACTCTAGTTTTAAAACCTGATTTTACACTCAAAACTTTCTAAATAACCCAATCTGATTTTTATTTTTTTTCCTGGGGATACTAAGTCTAAATATACAATATTTCCTATTGAATTTATAGTATTTTGGTTTAAAAATCTAGTTATTTTAGAATTTTGAACTAATTGTTTTTTGTAAGGTGTTACTTTATTTACTGCCTTTTTTTAATTTTTTTTCTTCAATAAAGTCTTTTACATTATCTTTGGGATTTATGGCTTCTACTATTTACATGGTTTTATTGCTAAACTTTTTGGTTCAAAAGGATTTATTTTTCTTTCTATTCTAATTACTGGTTTTTCTCCTAAACTAAAGTTTTCAAATTGTTTTAAAAGGTTATTTAATTTTTGTTCTTCTAATGATCCTATATTTCTTTGTTCTAAAAGTTTATCTACCTTTTTGTTAACCTTTTCTAATGTTTCTTTTAAATTTTTTTGTTCTATTTATTTTCTAACAAATTTTTCTTCCCTAACTAATTGTTCTTTAATATAATCTAGGTTATTTCTTAGCAACTTATGGTTCTAAATTCTTTACGTTGAGCGTACAACCTATTATTAAATTCTTTTATATGATCATAATCTATATTATATATACCAGGAGGACAATGAATGAAAGACATCAATTCATATCAAATAAGCATACTAAATAAAGATGCAAAATAAATCAAGCAAATATAATCAGACTTTTAATGGGGTAAAATAAAGTTCGGTACTCTGAAAAATAATTTGAATCAACAATCTCATTTCTTAATTAATATACTAACAATATACAACAACTCTAATACCAATTTTTCCCATCAACATCAATAGTTTGCTATAGTATGTTATTCACAGTCAAGGTAATAGTAGGAGTTTTGAAATTCTCATTCAAAATGAAAGTTATAAATTCAATTAGAGTGTGATTGCATTTATTATCCTTATTATTTTAATATAAAAATTTTCAAACACATTATTTTAATATATATTTAACTTAAAACTAGTGTGAAAGCATTTATGACATGAAAGTTAAATTTTTAAAGATAGGCTATTTGAAAAGTTTAAAGAATAATCTCAAAATTTTAAAACATCACTTCGTGTCAAGGTGATACCCCCCTTTCGACCAAATAGTCTCCCTAATATGCCAATTTTCCGGCAAAAACGGGTTAAAGGTCAAGGGTTAAGACTAAAGACTCTAGTTTTAAAAGAAGCTGGAAGACTTTAAGAACCATAACTTGCTAAGAAATAACCCAGATTATATTAGAGAACAATTAGTTAGAAAAGAAAATTTTGTTAGAAAAAAAAAATAGAACAAATAAAATTAGAACAACAAAATTTAAAAGAAACATTAGAAAAGGTTAACCAAAAGGTAGATTAACTTTCCAGAACAAAGAAATATAGGATCATCAGGAGAACAAAAATAAAATAACCTTTTAAAACAATTTGAAAACTTTAGTTTAGGAGAAAACCCAATAATTAGAACAAAAAGAAAAATGAACCAAATAGTTTAGCAATAAAACCATGGAAATAGTAGAAGTCATAAATCCCAAAGATAATGTAAAAGAATTTATTGAAGAAAAATTAAAAAAGACAGTAAAGGAAGTAACACCTTACAAAAAACAATTAGTTCAAAATTCTAAAATAACTAGATTTTTAAACCAAAATACTATAAATTCAATAGGAAATATTGTATATTTAGACTTAGTATCCCCAGGAAAAAAAATAAAAATCAGATTGGGTTATTTAGAAAGTTTTGAGTGTAAAATCAGGTTTTAAAACTAGAGTCTTTAGTCTTAACCTTTGACTTTCAACCCATTTTTACCGAAAAATTGGCGTATTAAGGAGAGTTTGTCTGGTCGGAAGGGGCTATCACCTTGACACAAAGTGATGTTTTAAAATTTTGAGATTATTCTTTAAACTTTTCAAATAGCCTATCTTTAAAAATTTAACTTTCATGTCATAAATGCTTTCACACTAGTTTTAAGTTAAATATATATTAAAATAATGTGTTTGAAAATTTTTATATTAAAATAATAAGGATAATAAATGCAATCACACTCTAATTGAATTTATAACTTTCATTTTGAATGAGAATTTCAAAACTCCTACTATTACCTTGACTGTGAATAACATACTATAGCAAACTATTGATGTTGATGGGAAAAATTGGTATTAGAGTTGTTGTATATTGTTAGTATATTAATTAAGAAATGAGATTGTTGATTCAAATTATTTTTCAGAGTACCGAACTTTATTTTACCCCATTAAAAGTCTGATTATATTTGCTTGATTTATTTTGCATCTTTATTTAGTATGCTTATTTGATATGAATTGATGTCTTTCATTCCTTGTCCTCCTGGTATATATAATATAGATTATGATCATATAAAAGAATTTAATAATAGGTTGTACGCTCAACGTAAAGAATTTAGAACCATAAGTTGCTAAGAAATAACCTAGATTATATTAAAGAACAATTAGTTAGGGAAGAAAAATTTGTTAGAAAATAAATAGAACAAAAAAATTTAAAAGAAACATTAGAAAAGGTTAACAAAAAGGTAGATAAACTTTTAGAACAAAGAAATATAGGATCATTAGAAGAACAAAAATTAAATAACCTTTTAAAACAATTTGAAAACTTTAGTTTAGGAGAAAAACCAGTAATTAGAATAGAAAGAAAAATAAATCCTTTTGAACCAAAAAGTTTAGCAATAAAACCATGTAAATAGTAGAAGCCATAAATCCCAAAGATAATGTAAAAGACTTTATTGAAGAAAAAAAATTAAAAAAAGGCAGTAAATAAAGTAACACCTTACAAAAAACAATTAGTTCAAAATTCTAAAATAACTAGATTTTTAAACTAACATACTATAAGTTCAATAGGAAATATTGTATATTTAGACTTAGTATCTCTAGAAACAAAACATAAACTATTAAAAAACAAAACTGATAAATAATGCATTTAGGAATAATTTTAATAGGAATAATAAGACTCCATCGTAAAAAAATTGTAGCACTTATAAATATTAACCTTTTAGATACTAGAAACAATACAATAGGATGAGCTCTTTTAGCTAGCACTGAAGTTAATATGAACCAGAATTATGTAGTTATTGGTTGTATACCTCAATTTTGTATAGATCTTAAAGAATTCATAGAAAAAATAAAAATAACTGTAAATACTAAAGGTTGTGATATGGAATTAGGAAGTAAGAACCTTAGTATAGCTATAGGATTTATAGGAAAAACCACCAATGCTTTAAGTTAAAAATGTATGATGGAATTTGATGATATAGTAAAAACCTTTGGAAGTAAGACTGTAAATATGATAGAAGCAAAACCCATAAATATAGATTATTTGTTAGGGCGAGAGTGGGAATTACCTCAAATAAAATATCCAACATCTAGTAGTTTATATGAAAATCAAGATGGAAGTGCAAGTATAACTTTTGGAAATTATAAAACTGTAAATGTAGAGGTAGAGTTAGATAGTGAGATAGAAACTGTAAATGTTATACAAGAAGATATTTTACTTAACATTGAAACAGTAGAAAACTTATATAAAAACTCAGAGCTAGTTAATATAATGTTAGAAGAATTCAATAACCCAACGTTACTAGAAGAACAGGTAGATCAAGAAAACTTTGTTGATATAATGTGTAAAAATTATACAGATGAGCAAATAATAGAACAACTTTATAAAACCAATTTAATAAAAAAACTTATAGATATAGAAACAATAAATCAATTTACTATTTAACCAAAAGTTAAAGAAAACCTAGAAATAGTCTCAAATGAGACAGTAAATACAATAAATGAAGAAAAAGAATTTGTAAATGTAAAAAATGAAATAATAAGGTATAGTAAGTCGTATAGTAAGCCAAAAGGACCTCAATGGAAAACTAAAACAGAGCCTTCTAGTTCTTTACAACCAATTTATGAATATGAAACAATATTAGATATAGATAACACACAAGATCTTAGAAAACCATAGAAAATTAGGAACAATCTTTAAATTTAGCAGGTGTAGTAGTATCTTTTGAAAACCAACAAGAAATTTATGAATTTTGTAAAAGCACCTTTAGAGGAACCGTATTACAATTCTTTAGAAACATGGAACAAGAAAACAGTAGTTATTTTCAAGAAGTTAGAAATAATTTTAGCATATCTGTATTTATGAATTTAATAAAACTATATTTTTTTTGGAACAACTCAAGAAGATGTAAAAGAACCCGCAATATATCTCCATAAGTTAGAACAATTGAAGTTATATAACTTTTCTTATATAAGAGAATATGAACAAAAATTTAGGAAATATGCAATCCTTGCTAGAGTAGATAGAACCCCTAAATATTTAAATAAATATATATTAAAAATACAAGGACCTGTAGGACTTAGACTATGGAATGAATTTATAACCTCCGAATATAAAAAACTCTCCTTATGTAGGTGCTAGAATAGAATTTGTAAAAAGTTTGTTATAAAGAGAATGTGTAAGTATAGGAGAAAGAATCCAAATAAATAAACAAGACATAAATCAACAACTTTGTAGAAAATTACATATAGGAGAAAATTTAGATATAGGATGTAGAGAATATAAGTTTAGAAAACCTAAGAACTATAATAAATTTTTAAGAAGAAAGTCAATAACCTTTTATAAAAAAACAACCTTATCAAACAAGATATAAAAAACCTGGAAAGTTTTGGATAAAGAAAAAAAACTACAAAAGGAAAAAGATAGTGTAAATGTCATTTGTGTGGTTAGGAAGGCCATATAAGACCTGAACTTAAAAAACCATTATATGAACAAAGTAGAAAAACCCAAGTAAAAATAAACCTAATAAACGAGTATCAGGTAGATAGTGAAGAAGAAGAACTCATTAGTGAATTAGATTTTGAAAGTGAAAACTCAAGTGTATATAGTATAGATGATAGTGAAACTGAAAAAAGAGGAAATTTATATGATCATTGAGAAAGAGGAAAATCAACCTAAGAAAACCCCTTTAAATTTAGAAAACCTTGTACAATCTTTAGAAAGTACAATAAAACCTTATAATATATGGAAAGATTTACAAATAATAATTAAAGGAAAAATCTCGGAAGAAGAGGAAGGCAGTTGTTCAAACCCTAAAGAAATAGAAGAACCAAAAAGTCTTGAAAAAGAAATAAAAAAACCAATAAATCCTAAAAAAGCAACCATACAAACAATAGAACAAGTAAATACTGCAAATAAAGTTAAATCTATCATTTTTCCAACAACAATTAAATTAAAAACCATAGAATTAAAGGTAGATGCAATGTTAGATACTGGAGCCAGTAAAAACCTTTTATTTGAAACCTTAGTGCCTCAGGAAGATCAGCAAACATTAGTTCAACCAGTAGAGTTAGTTCAATATAATCAACAAAAACTAATACTAACCGAGTATATTTCAAATGTACCAATAATAATTAATAACATAACCTTAGTGTTACCTCAAACTTATCTTGTACCTACTATAAGTTTATATCCTTTCATTTTAGGTTTAAATTTTATACATTCTTTACAAGGAGGAACAACAATACAAAATAACCAAGTGAGTTTTCATCCTAAAACCACAACAATTGTTTATACAAACATGGAAAATGTATTAAATAAAAATCATAATGTAACCTCTCATCAAATTAACAAAGTAGAAGCACAAAAGGATAGTATAATTAATGAGTACTAAGAATAATTAAGAAATGTGGACAAATTAAAAAACCTTATATTAGAAGCAGAAAAAAATAGGAATTATAGGAGAAAATCCACAAAAACATTGGAATAAAAATAAAACAACCTAAAATACCAATTAAAAATCCAGATTTAACAATAAAAACAGCAGATATAACGTGTAACCTTATAGATACAAAGGAGTTTAAAATTCAAATAGAAGAACTATTGCAGAATAACCTCATAAAACCAAGTTTCCGTTCCCATAAATCCTCAACCTTTTTAGTTAGAAACCATAATGAAGAAAAACGAGGAAAAACTAGGATGGTTATTAATTATAAAAGATTGAATGATAATACATATGATGATGCCAATAAAATTCCAAATAAAGATTCTTTAATTAATTCTATTCAATGATGTAAATACTTTTCTCAACTAGATTGTAAAAGTGGATTTTGGCAAATTAGATTAGAAGAAGATAGTAAACCATGGACAATGTTTTCATGTCCTTGTGGATTATATGAATGGAAATGTAATGCCATTTGGACTAAACAAATGCTCCTTAGATATTCCAACGAATGATGGATAATATTTTTGGTAAATATTCTTTTATTCTTGTATATATTGATGATATTCTTGTTTTTTCTTATACATTTCAAGAACATATAAAGCATTTGGAACTTATTTTTGAAAAGCTAATTAGTCATGGATTAATAGTAAGTAAAAAGAAACTAAAATTATTTAAAACCCAAATAGAATTCTTAGGATTAGAACTAGAGGATGGAAAAATAAAACTACAAGATCATATAGTACAAAAAATAAATAATTTTCCAGATAAACTCAAAGATTTAAAAACCCTTCAAAGTTTTTTAGGATTATTAAACTATGCTAGACCATATATTAAAAACCTTAGTAGATTAGCTGGACCTTTTTATAGTAAAACAAAAAACACAAGGTAGAAATATTTTAACCAATAAGACATTAAACTTGTACAAAAAATAAAAGAACTTGTGAAGCATCTCCCAACCTTACATTTACCCTTAGAAAGTGAATATAAAATAGTTCAAATTAATGCTAGCCAAACAGGATGGGAAAGTATACTTTTAGCAGTCGCTAATATAGGAGAAGAAAAACTTTGTAGATATTGTAGTGAAACTTTTAATGATTATCAAAAGAACCTTAATTCTACAAACTTAGAAATAGAAGCAATAATATTAGTCTTAGAAAAATTTCAATTATTTTTAAACCAAGAACAATTTACTTTAAGAACTGACTATGAGAATATTAAAAAAATTCTTTGAAAATAAAAATTCTTCTAAATTATCCACCAAAAGATGGATAAAGTTTCAAAACTCTTTAATTGGTTTTAAACCTAAATTTGAACATATTAAAGGAAAAGATAATATATTAGTAGATTGGTTAAGTAGGCAAATAATTAATAATGTTAACAATGCTAACGATTGATTTTATGTTATAAGAACATGGCTCAAAGAAAACCCACTAAATTTAGAACCTTTCAATATGGAACCATATGTTTGAACGAAGTGTTGAATCCAAATTTGAGGTTTAACTCTTTATTTTCTCAAAACCTTTTTGAAGAACATAAGGTTATTGTAGATAACTTTTGGTCTCTAAAACCTCAAAGTTTTCCAAACCAAAATTTAGAATATGCTTACGGAAAAACCGTGTCAGCTTTAGCCCAACATTTACAAAACCTTCAAAACCAACTAATTGCTTTAGAAACCCATAAATTTCAAAACCTCAAAATCCAAAAAATTAGGAAAAACTGATAAACGATTTGAAAACTAGAACAATGTCAATCAGTTAACCCATTTGTTCAAATGGTCAACCTGAAATACTTAGTTTAATTAAGAAATCAACTCTTTTGTATGAACAATATGACAAACTTGTTGTCAAAAACATAATTGGAGCTGATAACTATTATTTAGTTGAAACCTTCTTTCTGCAAACCCGATATAACAAAGTGTTTAAAAATCAAGAACTTTTATATAAACATTTTAAAACCAAAAATGTCGGGATAAAAACAGGGTATATGGCATATCATGACCCTGGATTTTTCTTTGTGATATGTTTAGCCTATTTGAATATGTCCACTGTAAATAAAGAAATCTTTGATTTAGTACCTCAGTTCATGGATTAGGGAATTTTAAAAAATGTTTTTATGAATCATGTATCTCAAATCCCTGAAAATTTCCCAGAAAAATTAAAAGATATTTTAGCATATCTTTTCAAATTGAAAAACAAATAGACATTTCTTTTGAAACCATTCCATCTTTATTTCAAACTGATGGATCAGTAGTACCAGCCTATCACCATGTATATATAAAACACAATAAAGAACCACTCATCCCTCAACAAGAACCATAATGGGAAATGACTCGTTCAAATGAATTTCTAGAATTTTTTACTCGCTTTAGAGCTTTCCACATTTATGATCTTAGGCCAACCCGGAACAAATTATTTCATCTCATTGGTGACACAAAAACTATGTCCATATGGAGAAACAAACCTTTAGAACACATCATTGTTCCAAAACCTTTTATTACTTCTGAAGAACAGGATTTTATAACCGAACTCAGTGTAGAAATACCAGAACCATCTTCTTGCCTCAGTGATGATGTATTATTTTGGGACAACCTTGATGATGAAAGTCATTACAATATGCAAAATGCAATGGAAGGATGATGTAAGCAATGATGATATTGAAGCAGTAAATACATCTCCAACTACAAGAATTTAATGTAGCAGTAGAAGTTTAGAACTAATAAAGCCATGTACAAGCCACGTATTCTACATGTGATAGAAAAGAAAATAAAAGAAAAGAAGGAAGTAACCAGACGGATAGTAAAGAGAAACAAAAGTCAAACCTCATAAAGACTTTACCATCTTTGTATCTATTTTGTATTTATTGTTAACCAAACCTCTAAATACTTTGTAAATATTTGTCCTACCATCCATCAACTGCCCCAACTACTCAAATTAAATTTCATTTGTCGTTTATAAATCCGTTTGTCTATAAATAAGTCATAAGGATAGAAAGGTGTGTGTGGAAGAAAGTGTACGAGAGAAGTGTGTGGAAAAAAGTGTGGGAAAAGTTGTAAGAGAGTTGTATCTCCAGTCTTGTAAATTTCTACGATCAACAATAAGAAAGTAAGAAATTCCTGTTAAATTTTTGCTCTCATTTTATTTTCGAATTTATTTTATTTTGTGTCTTTTTTCTTTTCCTTAGGGGGTAAAAGGGGTAAAAAGATAAAGTAGGAAAATGAAGGTTATTTGATTCATATTTCAGTTTTCTTTACTAGTTAATATCTGCAATATACATGGATCCTTTATATATATAGTGTTCCCATCAAGTTAAAAAAAAAAATTCAAATCGGGTTATTTAGAAAGTTTTGAGTGTAAAATCAAGTTTTAAAACTAGAGTCTTTAGTCTTAACCCTTGACCTTTAACCCATTTTTGTTGGAAAATTGGTGTGTTAGGGAAACTTTGTCTGGTCGGAAGGGGGGTATCACCTTGACATGAAGTGATGTTTTAAAATTTTGAGATTATTCTTTAAACTTTTCAAATAGTCGATCTTTAAAAATTTAACTTTCTCTTATATGTAATTTTCTACAAAGTTGTTTATTTATGTCTTGTTTCTTTATTTGGTTTCTTTCTCCTATACTTACACATTCTCTTTCTAACCAACTTTTTTCAAATTCTATTCTAACACCTATATAAGGAGAGTTTTTATATTCGGAGGTTGTAAATTCATTCCATAGTCTAAGTCCTACGGGTCCTTGTATTTTTAATATATATTTATTTAAATATTCAGGGGTTCTATCTACTCTAACAAGGATTGCATATTTCCTAAATTTTTGTTCATATTATCTTATATAAGAAAGGTTACATAACTTCAGTTGTTCTAACTTATGGAGTTATATTGCAGGTTCTTTTACATCTTCTTGAGTTGTTCCTAAAAAAATAGTTTTATTAAATTTATAAATACAGATATTCTAATATTATTTCTAACTTCTTGAAAATAACTACTATTTTATTGTTCCATGTTTTTAAAGAACTGTAATACGGTTCCTATAAGGGTGTTTTACAAAATTCATAAATTTCTTGTTGGTTTTCAAAAGATACTACTACGCTGCTGAATTTAAAGATTGTTCCCAATTTTCTATGGTTTTCCTAAGATCTTGTGTGTTATCTATATCTAATATTGTTCCATATTCATATCGATAGACCTAAAATTGATCGAAACTTATAAAAATATAAAATAAAACTTTTAGAAATGAAATTAAAAGTGTGATAGACATTTTAAAGTTGTTTTGTTGAATAAATTTATATATATATATATATATATATGTATATATATAATATTATACGTGTCAATAAAAAATATAATTTTGATAAGTGTAGATTGATTATTAAATTATATCAAATATTATTTGATGATTATATTGTGATATTTGATTATAATATATTTCAGTGGATATTTTGATACAAAATATCGGTAGACCTAAAATTAATCAAAACTTATAAAAATATAAAGTAAAACTCTTATAAATGAAATTAAAAGTATAATAGACATTTTAAAGTTATATATATATATATATAAAATATAAATTTGATAAGTGTACATTGATTATTAAATTATATCAAATATTATTTGATGACAATATTATGATTTGTGATTATAATATGTTTAAATTATAATATGTTTAATTTTAAAATCTATTTAATATTAAAATTATGATACATTATAAAATAAATGATGATAAATGTATAAATTTTTAATATTTAATTAATATATTAATAATATTAAAAGCACTATGAAGAAAATTATGATATATTTTTACTAATCAATTAAATGAAATTTTTTCATTCAATTATAAAATAGTTATAATTAATTTGTTCTTTAAAGTTTTTTTTTTTTTTAATATTTTGTTTATATCCTAACTTTTGATATATATATTTTTAGTGCAAATCATATATCAAAGGGCAAGCTTACCCTAGTGGCGCCTGTGATAAACGCTGAACCTTTTGTTAGGGGTTTGAATCCACCCAACAACAACAAGAAAACAGCTCAGTTTTGAGCTTTGATCGTGTTGACCAGTCGTTGACTACCGATATATCCATGGTATATATCATTTCGACACCCACTGACACAGATATTTTTGCGATATATTGCCTAAATATCGTGATATTTTCTTCACTGTCATCCACCATACTCCCTAATTTTACTAATTTAAATACATGTAAATATACCTATTTAAATACATTTAAATAAGGTAAATCAAATTTTACCTTTACCAATATATCTTCAATTTCCTTTTTGTTGGCTTGTCTTCCCCAAGGACCCAACACACCACGATTTGCTGGCTATTTTCCCCAACACACCACGTTCTGCAGATTGTCGGACCTTCGCCAACACACCCACACTGCCACACATAGTCACATGTTTGTAGCAGTCATGACACCACACAACCACAATCAGAGAGAGGAGGGTTGCCTTGCCAGTGTCTAGTCACCTCTGCAGCACAGACGACACACCAAAGATCTACACTCCGACAATGGTAAATTTAAGGTCAAGTAAGTAAATCTTTAACTGTGTTTGTTGATTTTTTTATTTTGAAAGGGTCACGGGTTTGTTTCAAACTTGTTTTTTTTTTCTTCTTCTCGTTTGATGTTGTGGTTGAAAGATTGGGTTCATGAATCACAAATTCACGAGTGTTTTCTTTTGTAGAAAAATCTCTGATTTCTCTAAAAATCTTTGATTCTTATTGTGATGGGAAAGAAGAGGGAATCTTTTGATTGAGGTTTTTTTTTTTTTTTTTTTAATCGAGTCTGGGTATAAATCTATATCTTGTATTGAACTCATTGTGGCTAGCGTCGAGGCGGATACGACTCAACCGAGTCATACCAGACTCGACCGATTTTTTGAATCTTGCGTGGAAATGAGAGTGAGAATGAGAAAGAATAGAGAAATTTTTCTCTTTTGTTTTCTACTTGTTTAAAAATGTGCTTGTGCAGAGAAAAAAGGAGAGAGAATGAGTGGGTGGCAAGCATGGGAAGTGAGGCTATCGAATGTAATGAAGACGAGTCTTGGGCAACCTAAAATATGGATTGTTGTAGGGAATGGGGCGGTTTAACAGGGGTTGTACTAAGGTGCATTAGGCAACCAAAAGGTGGGTTGCAACAGGAGAATGTGGTGGTTGGTGAAGAGACTATGCGGTGTGGGTATGAAGTGTGAGATATTGGCTTGATTATGGTGTCCTAACAGCCACAAAAGTGAAAATGGACAGCTTGTGTAGGATATCTTGCAAGTGCAACTAGGGTGCTAGGGTTCTTGTCTTGATATGACATAAGAGGCTTGTGAATGTATGACTTGTATGGGCTGCTATTACAAAGGAATGGTGCATGAAATGGTATTGGGTTGATGGCCTACGAGAACATTTGATGAACAACTAGTTAGAATTGATGGGTGTGGGGTGCTTGATATATTAAAGATTAAATAAATGTTTTAAAGAAAAAAAAACAAGATGAGAGATATGAAAATATATATAATATATTTTCTATTAAGTATAAGAATAAATCATTTTATGCTTTAAATCATGAACTCAATAAATGTAATAAATCTAAATCCTCTTTTTGGTTCGTAATTCATAAAATATCAAATATCATATTAGTGTTTTTTTAATTTTTGTATCAATTCATACTTCATGAAAAATTAAAAATAAGTTATCATATTTTATGTTTCAAAATATGCATTTAATGACAATAGTAAAAATTTTATTTTAAAAACCTTTTTTTTAGTTATATTTATTATATGTTTTATTATTATTATTATTATTATTATTATTATTATTAGTTTAAAGAAACAATTTATTTTACTTTGTATTAAAACAATGATTTAATATTCTTGTTTTAATTTTTGGTTAATGATAAGTTTGAACAATTAGAAAACCTTAAACTACAACTTTAGAGGTTTGTGTGATCACATCAAAGTTCCGTAGTTTATCCTCCAAGAAGCTCTCGAAGAAGAATCGAAGACTACAAGTAGATGATTTACGATAATTTACCAAGAGTATAACCTATATGGGTCAAGGGTAAAATGAAGGGTCTACATAACCCCATTATTTATCAAAAACTAAAATCCAAATTAGAATTAATACTTATTCAAAAACTTAATTCCATTATTCATCAAAACTAAAATGGATGAAAACAAGTTTTAAAATAAAAACTTTAACACATAAAAGCAATTTTACCAATGGATTGAAATAACAAGAAGAGAGAGAGAGAGAAAAAAATAATAATAAATTGAAGGAATAAATTAAAACTAAAATAAAGCAAGTTTAAGAACATGAACTTACCTTTCAAATCAATGCATGGGGGTTGTTTCATAATCCAAAGGTGTAAACTATTTTCTTCTCCAAAATGGCATGATGCTGGAGATGTGTAGGGTCTTCCCACTTCTTAAAAAAAAATGATCTTCCATGAATATATATGCAGCCATGTTGGTGTGAGTGGTGTGTGGTAAAGGCTCTTAAAAATGCATGGATTGCAACCTCCTCAATGGTGAGTAGATATCAATCCAATTTGGGCATGGAGCATTGGACGACAGTCAAGCATATACTTAAGTATCTACAGAGAATGGGGGATTATATGTTGGTGTATCATTAAGATGAGTTTTTACCCATTAGGTACATAGATTCAAACTTTCAATTTAATATAGACTCTCACAAGTTTACCTCCGAGTTTGTGTTCACTCTAGGTGATGGAGCTGTTAGTTGGAGAAGTGTGAAACAATCTTGTACTATTGAATCCACTATGGAAGTTTAATATGTTGTTGCTTTTAAAGCAAGAAAGGAAGTTATTTGTCTTTGGAAGTTCCTGATGAGATTCGAGGTGATACCCTTGGTTGTATTTCCCCTAATACTATTTTGTGATAACAATGAGGCGATGACATGGTCTAACAAACCAACAAACCAACAAATCACTAGATGGGTAAACACATTGAGAAAAAATATCACTTGATATGTGAAATAGTAATGAAAAGAGATATGACTATGGAGAAGATTGCTTCTGTAGAGAACCTACCTGATCCTTTCACAAAGACTTTGTCTACTAGAGACTTTGATGGTCATAGAGGTAACTTAGGTGTCAGATGGTTCCCAACATGCTTTAGGGTTAGTAAGAGTTTGTTGGGATTGAGACTTAAAAAGCATGACATGATGTAACAGATTGAAATTCATTTATAAATTTATCTATTTATGTGTTTTGGTTTCCCTTTATTATCTCAAATGCATTAATTTGACATATGAGTATACACATCTATATCTTTTACATTGTACACGACTTAGGTTCATTAGGAGTTACATAGAGGATACAAATCATGAGTCGCTTATAAGTAAATAAGTTATTCACAGTCAATTCATGGATTGGTCAATCTAATAGGGACTATAGTGCACTACCTCCTAATTAGAGAGATGACTTGTTGTAGACCCCAAAATTTGTCTCAGTTTTATTTTTACATTAATTTTGGACTCAATTTTATTAATAAATTTCAAACCCGATTACATTTGATTTTATTCACCCACCTACCCCCTTTAAATCTTAATTTTTGTTATTTTGTATTTTGTATTTTGTATTTTATTTTATATTATATATATTTATTATTATTATTATTTTCATTTTATTTTATTTTTTCTTCATTTTTTTTCATTTCATTTATTTTATTTCCTTTCTTATCTTCCTTCACTTTCTCATTTCCTTCCCCAACTACTCCACCTACTCTCTCTTTTGCTCATACCACTCTTCATACCCCCACGTCAAAAGACCCATCACCCCTTCCTCTATTTCCTCTTCTCTCTCTTTCAAATTTTCTTTTCTTTTAGTTTTTTTTTTTCCCCATTTTGGTGGCTGACCCAATTTATTTATTTATTTTTCTAGATTTTCTCTCTCTGCATCTCTTCTTTCTTTTTTTCCTCCCACACACTACCACACCACACCTCCACTTCCAGACGTCACTCATTGGAAACCCACACGACCCCATTTTTTTTTCTTTTTTTCTTCCATCTTCTTCATCTTTCTCACTTCAACGACACTTCCAACACACACCACACAATACCCACACCATCATCCCCATTTCCCTCATTTTTCTCCATTTATTTTATTTTATTTCATTTTTCTTTTCTTTTCTTTCTCTTCACCCAAACCCATTGCACCACTCTACTTGTCGGCCAATTATTGGCCAGTTGCCGACGACGCCCCCTCAACACATTGTAATTCCCAATATTCCTTCCATGGTCTCAAAACAAAAAATGATGTAATTTTATTTTGTTTTATTATTATTATTATTATTATTATTATTATTATTATTATTATTCTTACTTTATTTTAATAATAATAGTTTGTGAAAGTTGGGTTGGTGATTTAATTTGGAATTTTGGTTCATTTGTTGTTGTTGTTGAATTAATATGAAATTTGGGCTCATTTATGGTTAATGAAATTTGTTGAATGGATTTATGGTTGATATGGATTTTAATTTGGCATGAGACAATTGTTATATATTTTGGATGTGGGTTTTCACATTAAATTGGGCTTGATTTTGATTATGAATTTGAGTTTGTATATTAAATTAGGTTTGGATTATGGGAAATTAAGTTTAGACCTAATGAAATTTGTTTTAGTTTATTAAATTTTAGGTTTGGTTAATTGTGTTTATATTTTGGTTATTAATTTGAAAATTTTAGACCAGGGCTTATAACATGTAAGATATTTGTGTTGGGTTATATTTACTAATAATAGCTCATTTTTAATTAATGAAATTTATTGGACTAATTTAAAGTTTGAATTTGAGCTTGAATATTTATTTTGAACTTTGCAAATTTCTGGATATTTACACTTGGGTTATTTTTGTTTTTGCATGGATCCAATCTGCAATTTTGTTGGCTAAGTACGAATTTATGACACGTGATGCATGAAATTTAATGGAAGAAAGTGAGACTCGAAAAGCTGGTGGAAGACATTGAACTTGTTGTAATCTTGTAAGCTTGTTTGGGTACATATTTTATTTCCCACTACTATTTAGTTTTATTTTTATTGGTTTTTGTAAATATTTGTTTGCATATATTTACTTGTATACAAAATTGAACATCGAACAAACTAGAATTTTGTTTAAATAAGAGGAACAATTCAATAAACATGTTTTAATAAAATAATAGTTCACAAAATATTCTTCTTAATAAAAAAAAATATATTAATAAAAATTCAGAAAAATGCATTTAGAAAAATCCAAAAAAATTGTCTTTAATATAATTTGAAAATTTTTTTTAATAATAACTGTCCAAAAATTTATTTGTTTAATAAAAATTGTCCAAAAATTGTTTTGTAAATAAAGCTGTCCCAAAAATTAATTTAATAAAATTGTCCAAAAAAATGTTTTTTAAAATAAATTATTTTTCCTTAATTAAAATGGGATTAAAAGTAATTTTTAGAAATAGGAGATTTAAATTTTTCTTTTTAATTAAAAATTCTTTTGCAAATAGAGTTTTTTTTTATTTGTATAAATCACTTTTTTTTTTTAAATGAAAATAAATCAAAATATTTTTGTAAATAAAATTGTAAAAATTCATTCCTTTATGGTTAAAGCGTGTAAAAATAATTTTTGTTGTCAAATTGAAATTTTGTAATAAATTTTTTTGATACAATAAGTGTAAATAACTCTTTTTTAAAATTGAATACAAAAGAAATTAAATCAAATCACTTGAAGAAAATATTTTGTAAATAAATAAATTGAAATCATTAATTCAAAATTGTTTTTAATAAAATCCTTTGAAATTTCTTGAAAACTATTTTTTAATATATTTTTTTATTTAGTTCAATAAATCATTTTGCTTAATTTTCTTGTCATTTATCTTACATACTCTTATAATTTGATTTCATCCTTATTTTTGTGTATATTGATTTGTGACATTCTTTTTCTTGATATCCATGACTAATTAATTAATTGTCACAATTCCTTTAATTCGTTTAATAGAGACCATATGTATACGGGCTTAGAGGGGTGTTACGGCTTACCACCACATCTTCCCAATAGGTAACTTGATCCTCATATTCGGATTTGGTTTTTCACATACCTATTTTTTCCTTCAGGAGTCACACTTAGGGTTTTTTTTTTCTTATTTTGTTTTTCCCTTTTAAAAAAAAACAAAAATCAGTGGCGACTCCAAGTCTTTTCTAAAAATCACATTTTTCACCAAATAAAAAGTGAGTCTCATCGTCAAGTAGGGACGCACGTGAAAAACGTGGGTCCACACTTGTATTGGTTGTTAGGATGGGTTTACTATGGTTAATGCACTAGTGTGTATGTTTATATATTGGATAGGATCTACGGTGAGCCATGGCATAAGGCTATTGAGTAGTCATGACTCCACTAAGCTGATATATTGTATTTGTTAGGATAAAGCCTTTAAAAGCATGACATAATGTAATAAACTTTTAGATTTTATTATTTATTAATAAAATTTTCAATTTACTCTTATCTATCATCATTCCATGCTTTATAACTTGTAAGAATTCTAACATGTATCTCTTACATTTTATGTGACTTAGGTGCATTACGAACTACACGAAATATCTAAGTCATGGGTCCCTTGTAGTAGATGATTTATTCACAACTAGTTCATGGGCCTAAGCAACCATTAGAGGTTGTAGTACTTTACATCCTAATTGGAAGGATAACTGATCTTGGCCATCAAGATGGGTTTCCTATGATGAGTGTATTAGTGTGTATGGTTACACATTAGACAAGACCTATGGTAAGTCATGACATAAGGTTGTAAAGTTTTTATGACTTCACCAAGTTGTTTCATTATGTTATCTCTTCTCCTTGAGAGAATATTGAGTTTGTGCTAAAGTTAATAGTGACTTTAACCTATAGGTAAGATCGTAAGTTGATCAAATATTCCCTATGGATTGGATCACTATTGATGGAAGTTGATAGCAATAGGTATTCTCAATGGATGCACCATGATATCTCATGAGATTAAGACAAAGTGTCCTCTTGGGTGATCATAAGGAGGTGTATTCATGTAAACTATTGTCATAGTAGTTCCTTAAGTGACATTTGACATAAACTCTTGAAGAACTAAGATATGTCAATTGATCACATAATAAGAGGATCTGTAACTCAAGGATAGTAGAGGTAGTCTTAGGAGGTTGATAGCTTTCACCTTGTTAGACTATGGACACCAGTTCATAGGGGAATTAAACACAATAGGTAGCATGTCACAAACTCAAACATTTAGTGTCTTGTTACTATATACATTAGGTACTAAAGTATAGTTGACTCTTTGTAGTGGGATGTTGAATCAACTTCATAATTGGATTCTGAGGGAGCTAATATTGTCCTATGGGTTTTAGTGGTTCTTGCTCAAGCTCATATACCTTGATGCCATGGTTTATGAGGGTTAGATTGACTCTTGGTTCACTTATATGAATAAGGGCATTTTGTAATTACACAAGGTTGCATAGGGGGTTAGTGAATGACATTTCTTAATTGGGTTAATTAATCCCAATTTGGGCTAGATTAAGTGAGCTAAGCCCATGTTGACTCAAGCCACTTAAGCCCAATTAGGATCCCTATAAATACTCCCTTAAAGAGGAGAGAATAGAGAGCCCTAGTCTCTAGCCTCCCAAACTACCCACCGTTTGTGTGCTAAGGAACGAAAGATAGTCATCAAACAAAATATCTTGGGTGTTCAAGACTTTTAAGGACATCAATTTGATTCTTCAACACTTAAAATTTAAGGTTTGGGAACATCCAAATCTAAAGGTTAATATTTTAACCCCAAAATAAGTTTGTTTAGAAAAGTAGTATTATTTTTGTTGCATATATCTAAGATGCTAATAGAATCAAATTTAGAATTGGATTTCAGGAGGCCAATACTTTCTTATGAGTCCTAATGGTCCTCACTTGAGCTTGTATACCTTAATGGCACGGTTTATGAAGGTTGGATTGACTCTTGCTTCACTTATGTGCATAAGGATGTTTTGGTAATTTCAAAAGGTTGTAAAAAGGTTAGTGAATAGTATCTCTCGATTGAGCTAATTGATTAATTAAACAACTTTGTTGGGTCAATTAACCAATTAGAACATTTTTTGGGTTAGATTAAGTGATCCAAGCTCACGTTGGGTTCAAGTCACTTAAGTCTAGTAGGAACCTTATAAATACTCCCTTAAGGGTTGGGTTAAGTCTTGTTCCACTATTCTCCACCTTTCAGAGAAATAGTCTTAGTCTCCACCCTTTAAACCCCTCATTGTTTAAGTGTCAATGTTCAAGGAAGAGTCATCGGGCAGAAGATCATGGTTCTACAAGTCTTACAACGACCTCAAATTTGTTCTTCACTAAAAGTAAAGTATTTAGGAACATTCAAATCATTGGTAAGGTTTTTTTTATTCAAATATCTAGATTTTTTTTTTGTTTAAAAATGTGTTTTTTCTTCCGTTGTTCAAATCTAGATGCTCTATGAGTTAAGAGCATGCCACTTGACCTTGGAATAGGGAACAAAGTAATTTGCAATTTCCTACAATTGGTATCAGAGCCCTAGGTTAGGAAAAAGTACGTCATATTCTTTCTAGCGTGAGTTAACCCTTTTTTTGTAAGGTATTTTATTCATCCCATGGCCCCATGGATGAATATGTATGTACATGTGATTATGTGATCTTTAATATGATGATTATATATTGTGATTGTTGTATTATTTGGATTTGTTTTTATTGATCTCTAGATGAGTTGTACCCCATAAGAGGTGTAGGATTTTTGTTTAATGTAAAAATCCATTTTTTATTATTCATAGATTGCTTTGAAAACTCCAAATTATAAGAGTATAGGATTTCGATGTAAAAAATTAATTTTTTTTTATCAATCTATATAACCTACAGAGAATATGGAAGCATTCTAAATGATCATAAGCCAATTTTGCACATTTTCATACTAGAAAAAAGAGTTCCCATGGACGACGACCCAAGACGTAGAAACTTGTCATCAAAATATGGAATTCTACAAGAGTGCTTAAGTAGCTAGATTAGTGCTTGAGCAATCACAATGCTTAGGCGTTCCTTCCAATGCTCAAAGTTGCATCAAGTACTCAAAACATTTCAAGCATCCTTTCCAATGCCCAAAGTTATTTCAAATGCTTCTAGTGACTCCAATGGCCCTTGTTGGGCAGTGTCCCAAATTCCTAATCAATATTAATTCCTTTTCATAAAGAATATTTCCTAAGTTGATATGTCATTATAATTTTTTTTTTTAATAAGGAAAGTTAATAGGAATATCTCTATAAATATCCTAGGTCATTAAGAGAAAAAATTTATGAGATGGAGATGAGCTTGTAGAGACTATACAAGGTTGATAGAGATGTGAGTGAGAACGAGAGAGCTCGTAGTTCAGGTTATAGATACAAGGAGTAGGGAAACATGAGATGTTTTACCCAGTAGTTGTATTTGGTTCTCTTTTCTATAATATTCTTTATTGTATAATGGAATGATTCTCTATTAAAACCTCGTGCACTTTTGTGTTGATTATTTGATCTTTGTATTCTTGATTTAACATTGTTTGCATTAAAGTTTCCACTGGCACAACAACCCTTTTAAGGTTTTTTAGGGTTATTTTTGGTGTTTTGTAAAACTCCTAACCTTATTTTTGTTTCTTAAGGCCATGAGGTTCCCTTTTATTTTATTTCCTTTTATACTTTCATATTAGATTGCATGTAAGAAATATATTTAAACGATTTTTCAAAAATGGTGGTTTTGGATTTTCTTATAGAAAATAAATTTTCATGAGGATTATTTCCAAATATTATTAATTTAAGAATTGAATGTTTCTATTTTGGGTCATCATTCCTTTTGGAACTTTCCTGTTATTTTGGGATAGGTGGTTCTCTAGGCTCTCCCTCTTTGAGAGAAGCAAAACAATACTTAGTGTGGTTGAGACATGTAAGGCTAAGCTTGTAGCGAAGGGTAATAGTTAGAAACCTAGTTTCAACTATGTGAAGGCCTTCTCACTAATAGCCATCAGGATACTCCTATCCATTACGACACATTTCAATTATGAGATATGACAAATGGATGTTAAGATTACATTCTTGAATGTCAATCTTGACGAAAACATCTATATGATGCAACAAAATGGTTTCATATTAAAGGACTAAGAGCATATAGTATGCAAGTTTCATAAATCCATTTATGGATGAAAGTAAGTATCTCGCTCATGGAACAAACATTTCGATTAGGCAGACAAGACTTTTGACTTCGATCAAAACGAGGATGAACCTTATGTGTACAAGAAGGTGCAAGGAAGCATGGTGGTCTTCATGATCTTGTACGTTGATGAGATTTGACTCATTGGTAATGATGTAGGACTATTGTCATTAGTCAAGATTTGGTTATCTACTCAGTTCCAAATGAAGGACCTAGGAGAAGCGCAATATATCCTTGGGATCAATGTCTTAAGAGATAGTAAGAATAGGAAACTAATGTTGTCTTAAGCCACCTACATTGACAAGCTTTTGGTCAAGTATGTGATGTAAAATACCAAGAATGATTTGCTACCCTTCAAGCATGGAATTCCTATTTCCTAAGATCAGTGTTCTAAGACACCCGAGGAGAAAAGCACATGTAGGCAGTACCCTATGCCTTAATGATGGGTAGCTTATGTATGTGTTGTTATGTACTAAACTGAATATTTACTTTACAGTAAGCATGGTGAGTAGATATTAGTCAAATCCAAAAGTAGAACATTGGACAGTTGTTAAGCATATACTCAAGTAGCTCAGGAGAACGAGAGATTATATGTTTGTGTTCTAGAGTGATGAGTTGGTACCCAAAGGGTACACAAATTCAAACTTTCAATTTGATAAGGATTCTCGTTGGTCTACCTCTAGTTTTGTATTTACTTTTGGTGGTGTGACTGTTAAGAGGATAAGTGAAAAACAATCTTGCATTATTGACTCCATTATAAAACTCGAGTACTTGCAGCTTCTGAAGCAGTAAAGAAAGTCATTTGGATTAGAAAGTTCCTCAAGGGACTTAAGGTAATACCTATGGCTATACAACCTATGATACTATTTTGTGATAATAGTGGGGTTATGGTATAGTTTAAAGAACCAAGAAACCATTGAAAAGGTAAACACGTTGTGAGGAAGTACTGCTTGATTCATGAGATAATATAAAGGGGTGATATAGTGGTTGAGATGATAGCTTTTGTGAAAAACTCAATGGATATTTTCACCAAGACATTGATAAGGAGAGTCTTTGATGGTCACAAGGATAGCAAAGGTGTCAAATGTGTACATGGTTTGCTCTAGTAGCATGATTCTTTAAAGGTTAGTAGAAGATTATTAGGATAGAGCCCTTAAAAATATGACATTATGTAACAACTTTTGAGATTATTATATATTTAATAAAGTTCCAATTGCACTTTAATTTATCCTTATTTCATGCACTGTACTTATAAGCATGCTGGTATGCATTATTTTCATTATACATGACATGGGTACATTAAGAGTTGCATAAAAGATTCAAGTCATGGGTTCCTTACAAGTAGATGACTTGTTCACAGCTGATTCATGGACTTAGGTCATCCATTAGAGGTTACACTACCTCATAGTCAGAATGATGGTTGGTCTTGATCATTAGGATGGGTTTCTTATGGTAAGTACATTAGTGTGTAAGGTTACACATTGAATAAGACTTATAGTGAGTCATGACATAAGGCTCTCAGGTATTCATGACTTTACCAAGTTGTTATGTTGTATTGTCTTTCAACCTTGAGAGAATTTTGAGGTTGTGCCAAAGTTAGCAATGGGTTTGACCTACGAGTGAGATTTTAAAGTGATCATATATTCCTTATGGATTAGGTCACTATTGATGAAAACTGGTGGCAACAAATATTCTTAACTGAAGCACCATGATATCTTAAGGGATTAAAACAATATGTCATCTTAGGTGATCTTATGGAGGTGTGTTCATGTAAACTATGACTATAATAGTTCCTTAACTGAAACTTGACAAAAGCTCTTTATGAGCTAGGATATGTTAGTTGATCATATCATAGGAGGATTTAGAACTCAAGGATGATAGATATAATCGTAAAAGGCTAATTGATTCTCATTGTTATTTACATAGAGTACTACAATGTAATTGATTCTCATTAGTGGGATGTTAAATCAACTTCAAAATTAGATTCTAAGAGGGTCGGTATTTTTCTGTGGGTCCTAATGGTCCCCGCTTAAGGTTAGATACCTTGATGGCATGGTTTATAAGGGTTGGATTGACTCTTAGTTTACTTATGTGTTGATGGTGTTTTGCTAATTTCATAAGGTTACATAAGGGTTAGTGAATGGTATCTCTAGATTAGGCTAATTGATTAATTAGACAACCTTATTGGGTTAATTAATTAATTAAAATTTTAAAACTAGATTAAGTAACCTAAGCCCATGGTAAGATCAAGTCACTAAGTTAGTAGGAACAATTGTGAACCACTCATCAACTTGCAAGTAACCCATGACTTGGATCTTCCATGTAACTTTTAATGCACTCAACTCATGTATCATGCAAGTAATGCAAGCCTGAAAATGAAATCTTACTTTGTTAAATCACATCATGCTTTTGTGGGCTCTATTCTAATGTTTACCTCTCAATTTTAAGGATGGCAATGGGATAAGGTCTTTTAGGTACTCGTTTCGGTTTGCAATATGATGAATTTTTAATTGAGATTTTTTTTTTTTTGAAACCCAAGACGGGTTCAAGCATTGTCTTGTCCCACCTCTTCCTAGTTATATATGTAATTAAATTAAAAAATAAATCAATTAAATTTTGTATTTTCTCATTTTTAACACAAAATAATGAAAACTACTTTTCAAGAAAATAAGTTATACAAAATTATAAAATTTATTTATTTATAATGTAATTAAAATTTTTAAAAATTACAAAAAATTAAACAAGATGGAACGGGTAGGATATGAGAATTTCTCATACCCATCCTACCTTATTTAAAATTTTTATTAAGATGAAGACATAAATTAATTCATGTAAATAAGAAATGATCGGGTTAGGGGCAATTCGTCCTAAACTCGTTTTGCCATCCCTACTCAAAGTCCCTAATTTCTACGCACAACAACCAAGCATAACATCGACATAGGAGTTAAAAACCTAGTTAAACACAAAATAGATGCACAAAGCAACCACTCACCAGGTCAACCAAGTTTGGTTAAATAGACTTTTCAAAGCAACATGCACTTCTACGTGCCATGAAGATGTCCTAGATACCATTAACAAGGCAAACTAGGTGGCAACACATTCTTGGCTCAATAGCATGGCTAAGAAAAACCTTTACTATATTAGGTATTGGCTTGATTGACACATCCATGACCCCATTTTGGTGAACCTCCTCTAACTAGGGTGACAAATCCAAGATGTCAATCACCATGCATTTTTAGGGTCACTTCCTAGAAACGACACCCTACGACCTAGATGACCCTTCCTTCTTTGCTACTACCCTTATTTTCTTCCTTTTCTCCTTAATGTCGATTGTTAAAGTGCATGACTTTATTTCTTTCAGTTGAATTTACTCCTTGTCTACTAAGCTAACACGGTGAGGATGGTTGGACAATTGCAGCCTAAAGAAACTCTATTACCCACTCAAGCCTCATTGAGTAAGCAGTTGTTGGGCCTATGTCTATTGAAGAGTCCCCTCTTACTACTTACAATCCTCTTAGCCAAGAGTTTGTGATAGACCTTGGATTCCCTCATTGGGCCAAGCCATAGTTCTCAATATTCTTTAAGACAAAGTGTTTTATAGAAAGTAGGGGCCATGGTATCCTACCCAGAAGCACCTGCTAAACGAACCTCTTTAGTTGATTCTAGACATCTAATATCTTCTTAGCCTCAATATGAAAAATTTAATAGATGCAATGAAATGTAGCTTTCTTTACACCACTCAACTAGGTGACTACATTAATCTTGACCTACACCAAAAAAAAAAAAAAAAAAAGTTAGTATACACCTCTCATAAATGAAATTAAACCATCTACAAACATAGGACACAAGCCTTACCCTAGTGGGATCAAGGTCATCCAACCCCATTTCCTAAGCCCCTGACACGATCACATTACCCCTTACCCTCATTTTTCCTGAATTTAGAAGTCCCACCACAAACTAGAAAACATAACATTGCGCCAATAGGGTGAACTACCCAGATAAGCTAAGATGGAGAATGTACATGAAGACACCTTGAGAACATTGAGGTCAAGCCTGTCAGCACATAGAGTTGATTCATTACAAAACAACCCATCACTAGACAAATAATCTTTAGATGCATGTATGCTAGGTGGATCCTCTATTAGATAATGAATTGCCTTATTATAAATGGCAAAGGCAACTAGAGGCTAGCTCTAAATTAATCATAGGTTTGGTACACCTTACTATTAGGAGAACTCATGGTCGATCCCATAGACTCTCGATCATTGATTAATACTAAAAAAAAAGTATATCTTAGATAGTAATTCTCGAGAGTTTAATATATTTTGTGTAGTAATTATGTCTTAAGTACTCAATTAACAGACTTGCACTCTTGCAATGCTACTAACAATTCTTTTGAGTTTTGGAAGTGATTTTAAGGTGCATTTGATGCCAAAATGGGCATAAAGGCTAATGAGCTCATGGGAAGATAATAAAGATGATGGAAAAATGCTTAGATTTGTGCAAGTAATTAAACAAGGACAAGAATGAATGAGATTAATAAATGAAGGAGGAAATAATAATTTCTCATGTTCATGTGAAATTTTGCATTATTATGCAAATTAGACTAGAAGAGAAAAATATGCAGTAGGCCAAGGAGTGATTTCACATGTCATGAAAAATCTCGCACAATCGTGCGACTTGGTGCAAAGAGCATTTCAAGCATTGCAAGCTACGGAGCATGGGTAAATTGATTTTGCATAAACATACGAAATTTAACATGAAGTTGCGAAACGGTCTAGAAGCATTTCCATCTACTGTTGTTATTCACTTTAACATTCTCACAATTATGCAAAAATGTTGGTGCTTGTGCGAACTGGCTAAAGCTTGTGCAAAAATGTGTTTTTGGTGCCAAATTCTATATTTTTGAATTTGGAAGTTTCTAGAAGACAAACAAGATGTTGCCAAGTGTCCACTTGACTTTAGATTATAAATAGGAGTTTGAAACTCTCATTAAGGACTTTTGTTAATCCTTTGGACAGTTTGGAGTTTGGGAATTTTCTAGGAACTCTTTCTCTCCCAATAGAATTCTTTATTTTATTTTATTTTCCCTTATTTTCTCACTAGCCAAACATGCTTCATGAGCCTAAATCTCTAGGCATGAGTGGATAAATCTCATTTTTCTCAAAAGAATAAGGATCTAGAAGCAAAATCTATGGTGAATTAGAGAAATGAGTTTGAATTGCAAAAGTAATTTGATTCAATTAATTGATTCATTGAATTTTGAGAAATTTTCTCTTCAAATTGTCTTGAATGATTACTACAATGCAAATTAAGTAGATTCGTTAAATTCTTAAAGTTAGATTTAATGAGATTAAATAGTTGCTGAAAAATCAAAAGTCTAATAAGGAACACTCAAAGAGGGGGCGTAAATGGGTGAATTTATATGTTATACCCAATTCTTTTACCCTACAAGATGGTAGGTATAATCTATTATATCAATTTTAGGCAATTCAAACAAAATATTAAATATAAAAGGTAAGAACAATGATGCACAAGAATTTTTTATGTCAAAAATCCTCCACACTAACTATGGAGATAAAAAACCACAAGGTCTAAGACCTATTAATCTAAATCCACTATACAAAATCAAGTTACACACATTTACATGGTCTCTTTACCCTAAAGACTTACTCTCTAGTACATATAACTTGATTCACATCTGTGATGCAACAACCTCCAATTGCTCTAATGGATCACTTTAGCCTTGCCGAAAGGATGAAGGTCTTCAAACCAATATTCAAAGATCTAATCTTTGAATGAGATATCAAGAATGGTGTGATACTTCAAGTTTTTTCTCTAGGAGACCCTCTCTAAAGAATGAAAGGTCTCTAAATGATCTTAATGCGATTTCTAACCCTCAAGGGGTTAATAGGGAGGTATTTATAGGTAAAAGCCTGAAGAGTTTCGATTTTGGAAGAGTTTTAAACTATATTTGCATGAAAAATCTTGGGAAAATTTACACAGATACGACTCAAGCTAACTTACCCACCACTTGAACATTATGGCTCGCTTGAGCAATTTTGAGTGCTTGAGCGCTCTAGGCCGCTTGAGCGATCTTGCTAAGTTTCAAAAGTCAACTTTAAAAACCTTTTAAGTTCAAAACAAAATCGATTCTCTTAATACCTTAACAAAGCCTAATTTGCCATAAGCCAAACCTTTTTAGATGTATTTATGACTTCTCGATTGGATGAACAACAACTCTTGATCTTCAATGGAGAGCAAGTCACTATCTAAAAAATTTTTTATGACCAAATAAAAAAATGAACAAAATTGCCAACATATAACCAATACTCAATGTCCTAATAGTTGTATTGTGTGAATCATTGAAAGATGATTTAAGATAAATTGAATATATGGTTTAAATTGATCTTCTGATTAAATCACCTAATTTGAAAAAAAAAAAAAAAATCTAAACTTAAAAACTAAATAAAAAATCAATTTAGATTAGAATTTATATATTTAATTTAGCTTGATGAAAAAAATATCTTAACACCTATTAACCATAGAGATTATTTTCTAGAAAATCATAACTTTAAGAGTTTTTTTTTTTTTTTTGCTTTTAATTTTTATTAAAGTTTGATTATTTTACATTGAATTGTTCTTCCCAATTTGAAATCATTGTTATTTTCATTTTTTATCATGAATTGTCAATTCATTTTCACTTTGTCACATTTATTTCTTTTCTTCCCATTCAAGCCTTAATTACCAAAAATAATCAATTCTAGTGGACGACACCTAAAACCGCTATACTATTGTAGCTTTTACTAAAAACCAATTTTGATCAGGTAGAAGCTACCTTAGCATAGTTGAATTAGGTTATAAATTTTGTTTTAATACGATAAATGACAAAAATCCATCAATCAATCATTCAAGAACCTAACCCACACATTCTTTAGAATCTTGTATGGGATTCAAAACTCAACCACAACTTCACCCACACTAAGCCTACCTAGCTTGGCATTAGGTTAACTAGTCTAAGAACCACTTGACTATACACTTATAATCGAAATAAAAAACTGTACTTGAACCCATTGATCAATAAGCAACTACTCCTTGCTCTTTGTGTTTTCCATTTCAGACAATATACTAACAACTTTAGTTTTACCTAAGGCAGTGATTGTAGGGTAAATGTAAACAATCTAATGAACGTAATCCTAACTAGAGCCATGGGGCCGCCGAACACCCTTATCCAACATCACTCTCACGCTTCTGAGCTTGGAGAACCATGTTTTTAGAACCTTTTCATTGCACACTTAGGCACCTACACTACATTGTTATTGATCTAAGAGGCAAATAACCCCATTTAGAGCCATTTAGCAACATAAAACCATTTGAGGTGAGCACTTTACCAATCCCAGTCCCTACCCAGAATAACACTCTCTCATACCTAGACCCCAACACCCCTCCTTGATTGCATGCATCAACCTTATAAGCCAAGTTGTCGACTCATCTCAATAGCTACTCACATAAAGTGGGCAAAGACTAGTCCCAAGGACGCTCTAACTATGCATCCCGAATGTATTCACCTAGGCTAGCAAGAAGTCATAGGCATCCCAACTAGACTCCACACACATAATGAAGGATCATTGATCAATGCATTCAACCATGCCTTAAGAGCACTAGACCTAATGACCATTAAGTACCATCCAATGACTCGCGCCTAGGACTCGTATGAAAAATTAACCTTGTGTTAGAGATGTGTCCCATCAATAGTAAACATTCCCCTAACAATCCGTTGAGTGCCACCTAAGAAACCAATGGCAAACTCAACATGACACCCTATGCAAACCCAGCAACTCATCCCTTCTTAAGGAGAGGGTTGATCATCTTACAAGCCAATCATGACACAATAAGGGAACACTATACAAGCATGCCTTATGTCATGAACTTAGGCTTTTCCTAAGCTCACGTGTGGCACTTAGGCAATTCAAGTAACTTAATGTTGCCAAGGCAGCTTCCCCACATGCTTAGCTTTCTATGCTAAGCTATGCACACAACTCAAAAGTTATGAACAACAAAGGAAACAACACTTGAAGAGTTAGGAAGAATGAAACTTGTATTACACAAGGACACCTTATAATACTTAGAAGGCTCTCAAATTCTTAGTGCCTTAGCCAAATGAGGTTATCTCTTATTTATAGGCACTTAAGGAACTCTCTGGAACCACAAAGGTTCCTTACATCTCTACAATTCTCTAGAAAAGCCTACATAAGTGCTATGTACAACCAAGGAACAAAATGTCGCGATATTTCGACGATATATCGCCGAAATATCGTGTATCGAAGGGTATTGACACAATATTTCATGGAGAAATATCGGTCCGGCGATATTTCAGGATAAATCTCGAGAAATCGGCTATTTCTCGCGATATAAAAGTCAAATGCGCTACAGTGTAGTCAATGTGCTACAATGCCGCAATAGTGCACCTCCCATTTGCTGCTGAGGGGATATGAACCCCAAACCAAAAGGTTTGAGGTTCACCTACTTACCATCTAAGCTAACTTGCCCTTTGATATATAATGTGCAATAAATTTATATATACTTAAACTCATTATATAAAGAAAATATTAAAAGAATATTTTAAAGAGCAAATTAATTATAATTATTTTATAATTAAATGTAAAATATTTTAATTAATTACCAAAAATATAAAAATTATATAATTTTCTTCATAATGTTTTTAATATCATTAATAATTAATTAAATATTAAAAAATTATATATATATCATAATTTATTTTATATTGTTTAATACAATTGAATTAAATGGATCATATTTTAATATTAATCTATATTTTAAAATTAGACATATTATAATCAAATATCATAATATTAGGTGTAATTTAATAATAAATGTACACTTATAAAATTCATATTTTTATCGATACATACGATATTATTATCAAATATGATAAATCATGTTATACATATATCAAAATTTTCAATAAAATAACTTTAAAATGTCTATTATACTTCTAATTATATTATTGTGAAATTTTTCTTATATTTTCATGAGTTTTTAACAATTTTAAGCTTACCGATATTTTTTTCCAAAATATCCGCCGATATATCTCCGATATATCCATGATTACCGATATTTTCATCCTTATGTACAACATATGTACAAGAGTTCTCCAGAACTCTCTAGAATACCCCACACACTTCCCTTGCCTTCCATACTAGTGTAGAGATATGTGGATATCTCTAGATTTCTTCAAAATCTTTCATACTCTTCCATTATTAGGTAAGTGTAGACTGTTCCAGGAGGTTCCAAAAGCTTCTTGCTTATTTATGTAAGCTCAAGGGAGGGTAATTTGAGCAGTTTGTAACACCTAACTCCCAAGAGAGGATGAAGGTCTATTCCCAATTTCCCACACATTTGAACTATTTCCACTTCCACTAACCTTTATCTTTCAATTTTTGAGCCTCAAGCCAATGTGTTCCCACCACCCTTCTTTTTAGTTTTAACTTGGTCGTTGAAGGAATGTAATCAAGGGTCACCTTGATGACACCTTGGTGCAAGTCACCAATCAATAACTCACACTATTGAATTAGACCAACAAGTGAACCCGACTTATAGAGTTTGAATGCCAACAAGTATATTAAACTTTATTTACATCTGAGTTTTATTTAGTAAATATGGATGACCTAGAATAAATATTTGCGTGACTTAATTTTAACTCATTTTAATTGTAAATTAAAATAAATAATAATAATTTTAGAAATATTTTCATAATATTGGTTATGAAGTATTAATGGTGTATATTATTTTTCATGTTATTTTATTTTCCTACCATTTTCCTTCAAAGGGAAAACATATTAATTGAAAATTTTTAATTTTCCTTCCTTCAACTTTTTTTTCCCTTTTATATTGACTTTCTATTTTCTTTCCTTGACATCTTTCAAACATTGCTTAAGAAAACACAAATAATTTTCCAACAAACAAAATCATACTAAAAGACAAAATTCAGAGCATATATCACCTGCTGTGCTTAATATTCAAAAGACAAAAAAAAAAAAAAGGAAAAGGCATTTTTACTTTAAATTTAGCACTTAAAAGAGAAACAAAAGCCCTAATATCATACATGGTTTCAAAATCACTCCAAATTTTATTTTTTTTAATGGAGAAATTTGATTCTTTATTAATAATATTAATAATCAAACTATTTAACCTTTTATAAATAATAAATATTACAAATTATTAAATAATATAAGTTAACTATCATGTTAAATATATATACAAATTATTAAATATTTTGGCCTAAGAATTTTATGTGGGAAAGAGCACTTAAAAAGTAAAAATATTACAAATTACAAAAATCCTCAAATTCTAAATAAATAAATAAGAACCATTTTCTATCAACACCTTGTCCAACATGTTTTCTAAATTAGAAAATTATTTTATTTTAAAAACCAGAAATATCTTTTAACCATAATAACCCTAAAAAAAACATGAGAAATTTATTGGATAAATTACAATAGATATTATCTTAATTCCATTCAGATGTCATCTTATCCAACTGTCATTCATAATCAGAAAATGTGACACCAAGCACAATGCCAACGCAATTTATCACCTCTTAATCCTCTCGTTGTTTCTACCCCATACCCCTTTCTCAAGTAGAAGATGGATCCGATTACACTAAATCTCAGGGTATGAGAAAGAAAAAAAAAATGTTAAAGGGCAGTGGCTTCCACATAGGCCTAAACTATGGAGTTAGAAATCCTAATTTCCAATTAAGCAATATGTTTAGCTTTCAAACAATTACATGTAGCAAATATATTTCATATAATAATTAACCCTAAATGCTTGCAAGCCCATTCACATCCCCATCCAAGCACAAGTTCAGAAAATAGACGTTACTCCCTTCATCTCCCTTCTCTCTTTCAATTTAAAACCTACCCTGTTCAATTATACACACAACCAAATTATTAGCAATTTTAGCCTTTCATTCCAGTCTGAAAACTGAAAAGGACCACACAAGAAATGGTTTAAAAACCTACCAAGTACTAGAAAGTAATTTCTAAAAATATGGGGCAGTAAATAAGTACAGAGATATATCAGGGTTCAAAGCTCTTGTTTCAGAGCATAGAGAAAATTGTTTGTAACATATGCTTTCTTATTCAAATAACTCGGACAATTTCAAATATATACCAATGTCATGTCCTTTTAAATCTGCTTACAATTAGTAATACAAAATGTAACTTACATGATTGTATATCAAGCCCCTCCCCTTCTAACATCCTGTATATTTAGTTTTGCCAGTTCATAGGCATAACAGGAACCACATTGGAAGGACCTCAAAGTGCATAGAAATTCGTCCCAATCTGTAACAAGCATTGCATGATCATGTAAACCCTTCCCCTTGTGGACTTTTTGGCTCATCCATGGAAATAAAACTGATCCAGGATGCTTCTCCTAACTCAACAAATGAACCAATTTTACTTAAGACCTGTTTGGACTGACTTCTTGGAAGTTAAAAGCCCCTTTTTAACCTCAATGAAAGATTCAAGATGTGGTTGGGTAATGTTAATAAATAAGCTTTTTGTCTATAAAAAGTTAAATAATGAAAATTTCTTCGTTTGGTATCATGAAAGTATAACATGTTCAATAAAAGTTTTAGCACTTAAAATCAATGACTTCATTTTTTTATTTTTTTATTTTTATTTTTTTTCATTTTTTGGCTTCAGCTTCAGCTTTTGAGTGAGACCTTCCAAAGGCAATAATTTATCCCCCTTTTCTTAATCATCTTTTGATGACTATTAGATGATAATTAGATTCCCGATGAATGACAGCAGATTAAAAAAAATTTATTATCATGACTACTTTTTGTGATCAACTAAATTCTGGCACTGGACTCGATCCTAAAGGGTATGTGTCTTCAAAGAATAAATGAACAAATAATTTTAAGAGCAGGTTTAAAAGCCCATTTCATACACAATAAAATAAAAACAATACTAGGCTATTAAGGGTTTCTTGCTTTGGTTACTACCATTAGGTTCAAATGTTCCTATACCTGTATAGTTAACATGGAAAAGAAATACTATCCAGCTTTACTTACTTGGCTTACTATCATCAGGTCCATCTCTTCTAGTGCTCACTTATGTAATACACTCTTCTTTGAAAGCTTTGGTTTCTTTTGTATATGGTTCTGCCAAGTGAGTCAGGAGACACCCAAAGTAAGCATACCCAAAGTAAGGCAAAGCATAAACATGGAAGCCATACAACACCAAAGAATTAATGTACCTTTTGTCTTTCCATGGCTTCAAAATCTGTCCTCTCCCTCCAATTGCTCTTACGTAGTTTGATTGGCCTATTTCCAACATATTTTCCTGAAAATTGAGATTTAAATCAACATACGTAAGTCATTATAGCAGAAACTTCTCAACATTAAAACTTGTTATTTTAAGTCATTATAACCTTCAGCATCGTCATATTTTCAAGATGTAAATGGTACAATTATATTAGCACAAAATTTTATATTTGATTTAAATGAAATATTCCAATATTATTAGACCAACTGGACATGGAAAAATTACATTAAATGTGCAATTAACTTTTTTTGTTTTTTTGGTAAGTGTAGATGTATTTGAAATGTGCAATTAACCATATACTACTCCTATTTTAGCATTTTCCCTTTTTGGCCATGTGAAAACTCAGGCATAATGAGGGTTAAATACCCATTGCAAAGCTCATCCCATCCATCACAGTGTCAGCTAACTTATAACCATGTTCTATGTCTGAAAACTCACATCCTGATAAAAAAAAATGTTAACTAATACCCATATTCTGCGTTTGAAACCAGCATCTTGTCAGTGCAGTAATGAGGTAATTATCTATTTATCTTATGCTGTCCATGATCAACAGCTTAATAAAATCGAAAAAGTAGCTAATAATTATAGATGATATGTTTTTGAAGAAATTGAAGGAGATCAAATCCAATTAACCAACATTATGGTAGGAAGTAGATTACATGTCATATAATCTCACATGTAGTGAAGAGAGCGTGTTCAATAAAATCCCATGCAGACTGCAAAAGATCACACTGAGTTTCATTGCACCAATTACATTGTTGTTATGCATAGTGCCCAACAAGCAAACTTGAAAACATGGAAGAAGACAAAACCATGAAAAGATCTATTACCGTTCATTTCCTTAAGTGCTGCTGCAAGGTCTAAAGGGTTGGAAAAGCTAACAAATCCATAGCCCCTGGTTTTTCCTGTCCGCTTATCTCTGACAACCTGTGAGTGTGAGGAACTATGCATTAGTTTCCAACCATAAAAAGTGATATGACAAGTCCTCATTCAAAAAATTAACAGCCAGCCTGCAAGATCACAGTAATTAATGAAATGTCCCACAAAGATGCACAGACACAAGATTTGAGACAATGGAATGCAGCCAATAAATTAGTATAGGTAACCCATCACAATGTGCCTGCAATTGCATAGCTCAGAGCCTAATCCAGCACACCCATCCACCAACCCACTGAATCTCGCACAGCCCAAAATATGATTAGGATCATATTATGTTGAAAGTAACAGATGGGTCTTCTTTCAAATGAAATGAAATAGCTCACACAACAGCTACCCAAAGCTGAAGTGGGAAACTACTTATCCGGTTAGAACACTTCCAAAGATTTGAAGGAAACTACACCAGTTCGACATGCTCAATAGCAACATGATGAAAGAGGTTAGTTTGGAAAAATACTGTTTGCTCATTTCAATTCTAAGTTGCTCCATTACAAAATCATTGGACCACCCACAGGAAATTAAAAGCATAGAACAAAAGCTTAGGCCAGCATTAAAAACAATGAAATCCAAAAAGGATAAAGAACTTGTTTTACATTCTATGCTCAACTCAGAACACAACCTATTGCCAATCTTAGCTGGGCAACACCAACTGTACCCAAACCATTCTGGGTAAATATTACAAGACTTCGCCTGATTCCATGTAACCTCTAGTCAAGCCACCAAGCCAACAGATGCATAACTAAAGCTATTCAGCGGATCAGATCAAATTTAACCAACTCAATTCCTAATATCCACCCTAACTCCCCATATCCCATATTACATGGCCGGACCTGATCTTGATTAGTTTTTAAATCTCATGTTCAGGAAATAAAAAATTTATTGCATCACTTAGAATCCTTGGGACATAAAATTCCAAAGGTTGTCAAGGCCCTTGAGGCCAAGCAGAGGTGGTGAGGAGATGGAAACATTTTGAATAATAACAATAATAGTGATGATTCCTAAGGTTGTCAAGGCCCTTGAGGCTAGGTAGATAATGACAGGTAGATAATGATTCCAACGTTTGTGAAGGTGGTGATAATAATAATAATAATGATGATATTTCGAATAATAATAATGATAATGTTTCAAATAATAATAATAATGATGATGATGATTCCAAAGGTTGTCAGGGCCCTTGAGGCTAGGCAGATATGGTGAGGAAGGGTTGTCAAGGCCCTTTTAGGCCAAGCAAAGGTCAATAATGATTTCCAAAGGTTGTCAGGGTGGAAAAGATGGTGAGGAGATGGAAAGGTTTTGAATGATAGTAATAATTATCATTCCTAAGGTTGTCAAGGCCCTTAAGGCCAAGCATATAATGATTCCAAAGGTTGTCAAGGTGGTGATGATGATACTGATGATGATCATCATATATAATAATAATAATAATAAGCCTTTGTTCCTAAAAAATTAAAATGGAATGAAATTACTCAAGGAGGTCAATGGGAATTAAAAGATTTAACTCTTCCAAAACCAATCAAACCTTTAACAACTCCTTCAAAAATTATACAACATACAGATGGTACTATTCAAGTAGAATTTAGTCCAGCCTCTAGATATTCATTTAGTCAAGATTTTATATCTGTAAGACCTTCTACCTCAAATCCTAGTCTAAATGGTGTTGATTTTACTCCAAAAATTCCTATTCCTGTATATCAACAACAAGAATCTCCTCCTGCTTCACCGACTCATTCGGATATGTATCCTAATCAAGTCAATATTATTCATAAGAAAAATTATAAAAAGACTCCTTTTACTCCTAATATAGAATGGATAAAATCATATTATTTTGCCCCTTATAATAATACTAAAAGAGCTTATTTTCAATCATTTCCCCCTCAAACTAGAAATGCATTAAGAAAACAATATGAAAAATATATGAATCAAAAGAAAATTACTATTCCTTTTTTCTATTGGTTTTTCAAACTTAAAAAACAAAGAAAACAAATCATAACCTTAAGAGATAAAGAAGGACATCAATTAGCAATAAAACACTCAGAACATGTTCAAAAAAGAATTTTAACAATAACTTCAGAATTAGGTTCACAACCACCCTTAAATAATCATCAATTTAATTTTGATAATAATTCTATTTCTGCATCACCCTTTAAAATTCCAAGAACCAAAGATGAACAAAGTCCCATAATTTACAAGGATATTAGACAAGTTCAACAACAATTAAATTATACAAATCATTCTCTTCAACATCTAAATCAACAAACAACAAAAATTTCTAAATTTTTGTTTTCTTCTACCCCAAGAGGGAAGATAGGAGAAACAAAAACATTATCATCAAAATCCTTAAAAATTTCCTCAACTTTATCATCATCATCATCATCATCCTCTAAATCTTTAGAACAACCTTTTATTATTCCTACAAATGCTGCAAAATCAAATATTCAATTATCCACACCAACAGAAACAATGTTAAAAGAAATACAAATTAGATTAGACAAACTCAATATTAACGGTATTAAGAATCAAATTCAAACTATAACAAAAGGAAAATCAGAAATAAATAAATTAGAAGAACAATTCAAAATGTCTCCTGATTCAATAGAAAAACCTCCTGCAACAGTCAATGCAATTTCTAATAATTTTGTAAGTAGAAAAAATTATTATTCAAAACCCTCTTTTCCTGACTTCCAATTAGAAGATAGAAATTATCAATTAGCTGCTAGTTATGATGGTAGTAGTTTTTATGAATGGAATATAGATGGAATGAGTGAACATCAAATAATTAATTTACTTCATGAAATGATGATGGCTGCTAACGCCTATAGAATCAAAACCAGTAATTCTGACTTTCATGATGCCGGTGCCCTAGTAATAGGATTCACTGGTTTACTTAAAGGATGGTGGGATCATTATTTGAGTCAAAATGATAGAGAATACATATTAAATGCAAAAAAGACAATAGTTAAAGAAGAAGGAACATCAGTTCAATCCTATGAAGAAGATGATGTCAATACATTAATATTTGCTATAACAAAACATTTTATAGGAGATCCAGTTTATTTTCAAGAAAGAACTTCTGAAATCTTTAATAATCTTAGATGCCCAACACTTCAAGATTTCAAGTGGTATAAAGACATGTTTTTGGTCAAAGTTATGACAAGACATGATTGTGGAAGTCATTATTGAAAAGAAAAATTTATATCAGGTTTACCCACTCTATTTGCAGAAAAGGTTAGACAAAGAATAAGAAATATTCATAATGGTAGAATTCCTTATGAGTCATTAACATATGGAGAATTAATTACTTTTGTTAATAATGAAGGATTAGCCCTTTGTACAGATCTTAAATTAAAGAGTCAAATGAAAAAAGAAAAACAAGATAGTAAAAAAGAATTGGGAAAATTTTGTTCATATTATGGTTATAATACAATAGTTGCTCCTTCAAAAAGAAAAAATAAACAAAATAAAGTAAAAAGTAAAAAACCATACATAGAATCAAAAATTCAAAAGAAATTTGTAAAATCTACTCCTAATAAATCAAAATCTTCAAATAAAACAATTTTAAAAAAGAAAACACCAATATGTTATAAATGTGGAAAAGTAGGACATTACTCAAGAGATTGTCAATTAGAAAACAAGATTAATTCATTAGAAATAAGTGATAAACTTAAAAAATCTAATGATAGGATTAATGATTGATAAAGAAAATGAAGAATCAAGTGAAAATTATGACTCAGAAGAAGACAATCAAATACTAATAACACAAGAAATATCAAGTGAAGAGTCAAGTCTAGAAGAAGAATCAGATAATCAAAAGGATTGTGATGGAATTTGTGCATGCTCATATAAGTCAATAAATGTGATTTCAAAATATCCAAAAACTCATTTTAACATCATTATTCGAAATTATGTTCCTCTCATAAACTCAATATATTTTCAAATTTGGTATGATAAAGACAAAACCATTAGATATTTGTTTTATTCTTTAATAGAGATACTAAAATTTGAATTTTGTCTACAGATGGAGCAAGAAAGAATTACATTTGGGAAATTTACTCTTCCAGTAATTCCTAAATGTAATCTGTCATTCCGGATTCATAAAGACATAGAAGGATTAGACAGATCACAAAAATGCATTTTAGACAATCTCTGGAATGCAAAAAGTGATATTCAAAAGTTGGAAGCTTTAAATGTCTTATCTTTCCATTTTAAACAGTTAAATGATAAATTAGAAAGTTTTTCTAACCCTTCAAGTTCTGATATACATTGCACCCCAATGGATACAGATCTTGAAAATTTCATTTGCAGGGAAAAAACAGAAGAATCCAAAGATGCACTTTCAACAGTTTTTCAAAATGAATTTCAAAAAGAACTTTCAAAACCAAATGAAGATTCAAAACTTTCTGAGGAAAGCCAAGAATGTCAAATTTCTAGATTTTCATTTTTCAAGCTAAAGAATTTGGATCTTCTTGAAAGCATTAGACAGATGATCTGTGAAAAGGCTAAAGCTACAGGAGAAGCAAAGCAAGAGCATATTATGCAATTTCTTGCTGACTATAACACTTTTGGAATTACTATTCAAGGGATGAGCTTCACTTGGATTTCTTATTATGACAACACTTATAATAATTGTCCAAAGATCGATCCCTTGTATAAGGAAATTCCATTAGAAAGGCATGACTGTAAGTGTGCTCTTACTTACAGTATTTGCAACGTCAACATTGACTTAGACAGTTACAAACCAATAATCATTAAATTCAAAAATGAGTCAATACAGCTAACTCCTTCTCTTCTCATGGATTATGGAGTTCTTTATCAACTAATTTTCTCTCATCCTGATCAAACCGATGGATTTGGAAGAAAATTAGCAGTCTGTGTTTTAAATGCTTTCATCAGAGATTTTAAAGCAGTTGAACTCATCATAGAAAGTAAACCTCCTGAATGGTCAAATGATGGAAGAGTTTACCCTGTTCAACACCTCATCCTTCTCAAGCCAATCAAAGAAAATATCAATTGTTCGGGTACAGAGAGCCCTTGGCCTTGTACTAAATTTGTCCTCAAAAAACAAATCAAACACTGGAGGTCAAGAATGATTTCAAGAAATCTTGATGCTGAGATTTATAGTTCTTCTAACTATAATCTCATTGCTGAAGACAATAATCAAAAAATCATTTCTTCAATCTATCTTTCAGAAGTCCCTCTTCTTTTCCAAACTCAATTTACTTATCTTGTTGATAAGTACAGAAAAGAATATGTCCTTGAAGAAGAAGCCAGACGAACTTTTGAAAAATATCTCTTAGAAATGCTCAATTAAGAGATATCAAAAATCTTTTGTACATTTGTAATTATCCAAAAAAAAAAAAAAAAGTGAATAATGTTTTTTTTTAATAGTAAATTTCGTCTTTTACTATGACTCAAAAGCAAAATAGTGACTCAAAAGCAAAATAGTGACTCAAAGGCAACGTGATGAAAATGAAAAGCAAGAAAGGAGACTTACCTTCTGCAATCCTCATACACGTGGAAGAAAATGAAAGACTCAAAGTTTTCTTGAAGCCTAGAGCCTCGCCTATAAATAGAGCTTCATAGTTCTTCTTCAAGCAGAGTTGAGCAAGGGTTAGAGAGTTGGAAAAGAGTTCGAGAGAGCTTCAAGAGCAGAAAAAAATTAGAGAGTGCAAAAATTTTGAGAGTTCAAAAAATTTTCTCTTGTAATTTTCTTCTTTGAGTTCGAGTCATCCCTCTGCTGTCAACAACCTGTATTCATCAGCTCTCTGTATTAAGGTATATTTTCAATAAACAAAATTTTCAGACTCAAATATTTGTGTTATTATGTTTAAATTTCTGCAATAAATTAGACAGTATTAAACATTAAATATTTCGTTTTTATGCTTGGAGATAATTAGATGATTTAATTATTGCGTACATGAATTAATAATTGTAGACTTTCTAAATTTTGATTAAGAGATATAGTTTTTTCTTCAGTTTTTATTGAATAATTTTGACTAATTTCAAAATTTCCTTGTTGATATATTGTATTAATTTTCATGTGAGGAATTGACCAATCATTTAATTGATTTTCTATTTGTGCTATATTTATTTCTTGCCTATTGACAATATTTTGTGCCAGTGATGTATGTGCAGAATTATCTGATGAAGATGCAGAACTATTATTAAACCTAAGAGATCTGGAAGAACTACCTCTACTTAATCTCCTTATAATATTACTCATTGTAACAGAAAATAATCACAATTTTATCCTTAATCAATTCAGATAATTTCCTGAACATAGACCACCACAAGCGGATCAACACGGGACTTACGCTCCTTCTGCCTTTAAACACCGCTTATCACAGGCTAACCAATCCGTTCACAGGAAATTCAACCCGAACTAAGTCAGGACTAAATCTGCGATTAGTTACTGTTCCAACTCGTAACACCACTCGGTTCTCAAGTAGAAAATGGCTTTGATACCATTTACACCCAGGACATAGAACAGTTCATGCACACAATTATTAATTCATGTACGCAATAATTAAATCTGTCTAATTATCTCCAAGCATAAAAACAGAAATATTTAATGTTTAATACTGTCTAATTTATTGCAGAAATTTAAACATAATAACACAAATATTTGAGTCTGAAAATTTTGTTTATTGAAAATATACCTTAATACAGAGAGCTGATGAATACAGGTTGTTGACAGCAGAGGGATGACTCGAACTCAAAGAAGAAAATTACAAGAGAAAATTTTTTGAACTCTCAAAATTTTTGCACTCTCTAATTTTTTTCTGCTCTTGAAGCTCTCTCGAACTCTTTTCCAACTCTCTAACCCTTGCTCAACTCTGCCTGAAGAAGAACTATGAAGCTCTATTTATAGGCGAGGCTCTAGGCTTCAAGAAAACTTTGAGTCTTTCATTTTCTTCCACGTGTATGAGGATTGCAGAAGGTAAGTCTCCTTTCTTGCTTTTCATTTTCATCACGTTGCCTTTGAGTTACCTTTTTGCTTTTGAGTCACTATTTTGTTTTTGAGTCATAGTAAAAGACGAAATTTCCTATTCAAAAAAAACACTATTCACTTTTTTTTTTTTTTGGATAATTACAAATGTACAAAAGATTCTTGATATCTCTTAACTGAGCATTTCTAAGAGATATTTTTCAAAAGTTCGTCTGGCTTCTTCTTCAAGGACATTCTTTTCTGTACTTATCAACAAGATAAGTAAATTGAGTCTGGAAAAGAAGAGGGACTTCTGGAAGATAGATTGAAGAAATGATTTTTTGATTGTTGTCTTCAGCAATGAGATTATAGTTAGAAGAACTATAAATCTCAGCATCAAGATTTCTTGAAATCATTCTTGACCTCCAATGTCTGATTTGTTTTTTGAGAACAAATTTAGTACAAGGCCAAGGGTTCTCTGTACCCGAACAATTGATATTATCTTTGATTGTCTTTGAGAAGGATGAGGTGTTGAGCAGGGTAAACTCCTCCATCATTTGACCATTCAAGAGGTTTACTTTTTATGATGAGTTCAACTGCTTTAAAATCTCTGATGAAAGCATTTAAAACACAGACTGCTAATTTTCTTCCAAATCCATCGGTTTGATCAGGATGAGAGAAAATTAGTTGATAAAGAACTCCATAATCCATGAGAAGAGAAGGAGTTAGCTCCATTGACTCATTTTTGAATTTAATGATTATTGGTTTGTAACTGTCTAAGTCAATGTTGGTTTTGCAAATACTGTAAGTAAGAGCACACTTACAGTCATGCCTTTCTAATGGAATTTCCTTACACAAAGGATCGATCTTTGGACAATTATTATAAGTGTTGTCATAATAAGAAATCCAAGTGAAGCTCATCCCTTGAATAGTAATTCCAAAAGTGCTACAGTCAACAAGAAATTACATAATATACTCTTGCTTTGCTTCTCCTGTAGCTTTAGTCTTTTCACAGATCATCTGTCTAATGCTTTCAAGAAGATCCAAATTCTTTAGCTTGAAAAATGAAAATCTAGAAATTTGACATTCTTGGCTTTCCTCAGAAAGTTTTGAATCTTCATTTGGTTTTGAAAGTTGTTTTTGAAATTCATTTTGAAAAACTGTTGAAAATGCATCTTCGGATTCTTCTGTTTTTTCCCTGCAAATGAAATTTTCAAGATTTGTATCCATTGGGGTGCAATGTATATCAGAACTTGAAGGGTTAATAATAATAATAATAATAATAATATTAGTGATGTTACGACTTGGAACAATCTATAATCATTTATTGAGCCTTGAGTTAGTTCAAATTGAATTTTCTATGAACAGTTTAGTCAGCCTAAATAGCAGTGTTTGAAGGGCAGAAGGAACATAAGTCCTATGTTGATCCAATTGTGGTGGTCCCTACTCAAAAAATTATTTGAATTTAACAAAGGATATAATTGTGATTATTTTCTGTGACAATGAGTAATGTATTAAAGGAATTAAGTAAAGTTAGTTCATCCAGATCTTTTAGGATAGATAGTTCTGCATCGCATAGTCCTACATATAATTTAGATAGATATTCATGTAATCTAGACAGTTCTTTATATATTATACATTCATTAGCTACATTATTTAACCAACATAATTTTTGTTAGTCAAAATTTAGATTCTTCATTATCTAATCAAACAAATATTAATAATTTAAAATTAGATTTGGAAATTATTCAAATTAAAAATCAATTAAATAATTTGACAAATATATTCAAAAGTTCCTATTTTTGAATAAAAATCTTTGTAAATAACTTCTATTCATTGATGATCATACTTTTTAAATAAATACTATCAAAAAACATTATAGAAAATCTTCTCCTTTTGTTCTTGACACTGAATGGATTAAACTAGATTTTTTCTCCCCTTACAATGATGCAAAGAGAAATTATTTCAAAACTCTCAAACCTCAAATTAGAAATACTTTACATAAACAATATGAAATCTATGTGTAAGAAATCAAAATAACAATTCCTTTTTTCCACTGGTTTTTCAAATTTAGGAAACCTTTTAAAAGAATCATAACATTAACAATAGAAAAAAGAATACAAAATTTTCCAAATAATCCAAATAATAAACTTTTTTTTTTTTTGATAGGAAAATAATAAACTTTTTAATCAACAAAATTCAAATCTTAATCAAGAAGAGTCAAATTCTAACAAAAATAAAACAAAATTTATCAAATTTTGTTTTCTTTTAGCCTAGGAGAGGTAGAAATAGGAGAAACAGTAGAAACAAAAGACGCAAAAACAAAAGAAATAATTGAAGATGTAATTGAAGATTCAAATGCATACAAACAAACAAACAAAATAATAAAATAATGAAATGAAACAAATATATGAAACAAATAAACACGACAAACCAATAGAAACAAATCATTTGTTTCATTTATTTCATTATTTTGTTGTTTTGTTTGTTTTGTTTGTTTTGTTTGTTTCTATACATTTGAATCTTTAGTTATTTATTCAATTATTTCTTTTGTTCCACTTCTTTTATTTCTAGAGTTTCTCCTACTTCTACCTCTCCCGAGGTAGAAGAAAACAAAATTTGATTAAATTTTATTTCATTTTTGTTAAAATTTAACTCTTCTTGATTAAGATTTGAATTTTGTTGATTAAAAAGTTTATTATTTGGATTGTTTGGAGAATTTTTTATCCCTTGTTCTATTGTTAATGTTATGATTCTTTTAAGAGGTTTCCTAAATTTGAAAAACCAATGGAAAAAGGGAATTGTCATTTTGATTTGTTGCATATAGTTTTCATATTGTTTACGTAAAGCATTTCTAACTTGAGGTTTGAGACTTTTGAAATAATCTCTCTTTGCACCATTGTAAGGAACAAAAGGAGAAGTTTTCTACAACGTTTTATAATTGTATTGATATAAAAAGTATTGACTAGCAAAATGAGACAAAGATTTTTGTTCAAAAATAGGAACTTTTGGAGTAAAGTTTAAAATATTTGTCAAATTATTTAATTGATTTTCAATTTGAATCATTTATAGATCTAATTTCAAATTATTAACATTTGTTTGATTAGATGATGAAGAATCTAAATTTTGACTAGCAAAATTATGTTGACTAAATGATGCAACTAGTGAATCTATAGTATATGAAGAACTGTCTAGATTACATGAATAACAGTCTAACGGTCTAAATTATATGCAAAACTATGTGATGCAATATTATCTATCCGAAGAGATTTGGATGAACTAACTCTACTTAATTCCTTTATAATATTCCGAAACATTATTATTATTATTATTCAAAACATAATAATAATACTATTTCTTCGAATAATAATAGTAATAATAATAATAATGTTTTGAATAATAATAATAATAATAATAGTAATAGTAATAGTAATAGTATGATCCCAAAGGTTGTCAAGGCCTTTGAGTCCGGGCAAAGGTGGTGAGGAAGGTTGTCAAGGCCCTCAAGCAAAGGTAAATAATGATTCCAAAGGTTGTCAAGGTGGCAAAGATGGTGAGGAAAGTAGTCAAGGTCCTTGAGATTGGGCAGAGGTGGTGAGGAAGGTTGTAAAGGCCCTTAGGGTCATGCAGAGGTAAATAATGGTTCCAAAGGTTGTCAAGGTGGTGATAATGATAATGATAATAATAATAATAATAATAATAATAATAATGATCACAATGATGGTGATAATCATAAATCATAATCATAAGAATCATAAGAATCATAATCATAATCAAAATAATAATAATCTCATGTTCAAGAAACAAAAAATTTATTGTATCACTTAGAATCCTTGGGACATATAATTCTAAAGGAATATGAAGCAACCTTCTAAATACACTTGATTTTTAGTTAGTTTAAAAAAATCATACAAATTATAAATTATTTGATTTATAGAGAAAAAGGGAAGGAAAAAAGAGTGCCAACTACAATCAAGATAATAACAATTGTAATATATCATTAACAAATTTTACATCAAATGCTAGGCATCTTAGAAGAAACCTTTATAAGAAACAATATAAACTTCAAATATAATAGCAATAGACCAAGCCACAATGATAGTGAGACATAAACTATCCTGGAGTTTGGCAATATATGATGTGAATAGTGAAATACTTGACTGCATAGATTTTGCTTTTCTATCAAATAACATACTGCAAATGTCATGCTCTAAAAAATAAGTCATCGGAAACTAAACACTAAGTTGCATCTAGTAATATTGTTTATTGAACTTTCTCCATATCGTGTGTCTTTCAAATTTCTACAAAGATTCAGACATCTAACAAACAAAAAGACTATTGAAAAATCTATGACCATCCCAACAAAAAAAAAAAAACAGAAACAGAGAGAGAGAGAGAGAGAGAAGACTCCATGTTTTAAAAGGCTATTAAGGCTTATACCTCGAGACTAACCTCAAGGTGAGGCTCTACAAATTAACCTTGAGGCTATAGCCTTGGTTAGGGTAATTGAGGCTTAAGCCTCACCCTGTCGAGGCTTATAGCTTTGATGTTATAACCTCAAGGCTATTGAGGCATAAGTCTCAAACATCTAAAGGATTTTCAGTCTTTATAGGCTTTTAGTATATATTTTATAAGAGCCTTAAGTCTCAATATTCAATGAGTTTTAGTAGGTTCTATCATCTATGCTTTTGTGGACTTCTAATATAGATTTCATGAATTTTGTATTAGGTCCCTACTTGGTTAAACCTTTTACAAAATAAATGTTTACTTGACTTTCAATTAACTTTTTAAATGGAAGGGTAAAAGAGAGATTGAGAAGAATAAAGGAATTATTGATTGTCTTAGTGGTTAATCAAACATATAATCTAATTATTGATAGATAAAAAAGATACCACTATAATTAGTGGATGAAGAAGAAGGATGGGTGAATATTAACACCAATGGGGAAGATAATATAACAATAGGATATGATTATATTCCTTGAAAGATCCTAGTGATGATAACAATAATATTGAAAATTATTTGGTAAAACCATGAGAGAAAGCTAAAATTTACAAGAGAAAAAGGAACTAAATTAGAACTATTAACAATGAAAAATAATTAATTTTATCATTATTTTTTTTATAAGAATTAATTTTATCATTATAAATTCTATCTTCTTTAATTACTCAACTTTATTGTGAATTTATGATTTTTTTTATTTTTTGATAATTCTTTATTATTTATTTGTTTGAGGCTTACGCCTCATTCTAGCTCGAGGCTTACGCCTCGTCTCATTTAGACAAAACACCTCAAGACCACCTTTAGCCTTTTAAAACATTGAGAAGACTATTAAGAAAGCTACCTTAAAAGCATACAAAATTTAAGATCTCTATGAACTTTAAAAACAAAGTAGCAAAGAGAATGGGCAAAAAGCTCACCATGCACCAAGCAAATGATATCTAATAATAGAATTCCTAATAAAGAAAAGGTAAAGAACTTGAATGAAATAGAAACTTACTTTAGCCATATTGAAGGAAGGAAATCGTGAAAATGCTTTTGAAAGAACATCATCATTCACCTCATTGCCAAGATCACCACAAAATAAACGATAATCATCTGCAGGATGCCAACAGTTCTGCCAGGCATGAGAGAAGCATATCCAGGCAAAAAGGAGGGGTAGGAACATATACAGCATCATAGGAATAATGTCAATGAACCAATGAGATGTCAATAGTCAACAAGAAAAGCATATAGCACATGGAAATCTACTTTTTTTTTTTTTTTTTTTTTGTGTTGATAGGTAAAGCACATGGAAATCTACTTTTTGTTAGGTGTTGTATATCATATTCATGATCCTTTTTTTTGCCTATGAAGAAACAACACATGGAAACTCATATTAGGCTGTCCTCATGTAACTCATCCCAAATCCAGATCTAATTCTAACATAATTAGATCTTACACCAATGGCTGGTCCAAGAACCCAGAATTTGGCATTACACTTTCACTAGACCAAACAAGCGGTAATAATATTTCATTAGGGATAACAATGGCTTCGGCTGGATAAGGTTGAGCACATACATTGAACCAAAACCGTAAACATAGCCCAAATCAACTCATCTATATTTAACAGGAAGGAAAGTTGAACCTGATCCTTCTATGGAAAACTGATGTGGACCAAGAGAAGATCTAAAATCTGATGGTAAGTAAATCAATACTTATGCCCATGCTTCAAAATCAACACATCTATATTGAAAAGGAAGGAAAGTTCAACCTGATCCTTCTAAAGCAGATGTGGACCTAGAGAGGACCTAAAATCTGATTGTAAGTAAAACCTAAATCAATTCTTATGCCCATAGTTACAGTAGTCCACATCAGCAAGAAGCAAAGAAACTAGACTTTTTTGTTGGATACTTTTTTTCCTCCTCGAGTGCACAAAGCAGTTTTAGTACAAACACGTTTTTTCTGCCCATAGTCTGTGAAAATAGTTTTAGAAGAATTCCTCACCTTTCTTTGTATTACCATTCAATGAAATGAATATGTTGTTTCTAATATAATACAAGCATACATACATATATAAAAAACCTACTTTCAAGTTACATAAAGGTCAAAACCTAAGTTTTACTTTAAAGATGGGAAATAGTATGATGTTTAACCCAACAGTTCCACCATTAACTCTCTTTAATTTGCCTAAAAAAAAAAATGTGCTGGTTCCCACAGCTTACATGGTAGCAAATCAAATGCAACAAGCAATATTTCAGTTATTTAATCCTGGTGACATTAACAGACACTATCCACCTTCAGTTGATAAAAAACTGCATACCACTACTACTGGTACTAGTTTTTTTTTTTTTTTTTTTGATAGGTAAATAAGCAAAATATATTGAATACTACTAGTACTAGTATTATTATGCAAAGCTGGATGAGAGATCTTGAAATTATTATTCCTTCTACTTTCTTCCATGCAAAAAAATAAAAAAACATCAAGAATGAGGCTCCAGGGGTTGTGTCAAAGGGATGGAGAGTTTCTAAGGGTGGTTGCCCCTCTCTGGATCTCATAGTCATCAGAGCCAACGATTCCTTACACGAAAAAAAAAAAAGGAAATTTGATGGATCAGTAAATGTGAATTCAAATCGGTGAATTAGGCAATGCATTTATTGCTAAGGTATCTGTTTTTCCCCCTGTTTTTGGTAGGTTTCATGTCTTTTTTCTTTTTTTTGCCTTGTCTCCTTTGTTTCTTTTTTTCTTTTTTTTTTTCCTTTTTTTTTAAAGTAAATACTTTTTCCCAAAAGACCATTTGTTTTGACAAAGAATGGGTCCATCAAAGATTTCTCAAAAGAGAACAATTGCTTAAGGTATCAGTTGCCTCAGTAGATATTTGATATTTCTCCATGAAGTTTGGGCAAACTTAGGGTCTGGTTGGAAATGTTCTCAAAAAACAACTTTTAAGAATAGTTCTTAAAAATAGTTTTCAAGAAATAAAACTCTATTTGGGAACTTAAATACGAAAAACAATTTTCTAGGTTTGTTCTCAATGAATTTTTTTTTATCGGTAAAGATAATTCATTAAGAGCCAAAAGGCTAGAGAAAGGGTATACACAGAGTATACCAAGATACAAAGAGGCAAAAAACAAAAAGATAAACAAGTTTGACCCTTACTTGGTGGCTAGCCAGTCTACAAAATCTAACAAAGAGAGAGTGTGTTCCTCTATATACACCCTAACCCAATTCACAAAAGTGTACGAAAACATGGATTTAATATCTTGGTCGTTCCTCTCAATATCATCGAAGACCCTCCTATTCCTTTCTTTCCAAATGGTCCACATTAGGCAGAGGGGGGTAGCTCTCCAAGCTTTCTCCCTTTTCTTGCCCACAAAAGATCCATGCCATCCGAGGAGGTTCCTTTTCACAGAGGAGTGCATCACCCATTGCACCCCAAAAATGGAGAAGATCAGAAGTCATAACATTCTGGCCTTCTCACAAAACAAGAGAAGGTGATATGTGGTTTCCTCCTCATATTTGCACAAAAAGCACCTATTGGGGATGCTCCAACCAAATCTCTTCAGGCAGTCAATGGTGAGCAGCCTGCACCAGGCCGCCTCCCACCCAAAGAAGTTAGTCCTAATTGGAACTATGCCTTTATGTACAATGCAAAAGTTTTTAAAGTGTTCTCCATTTTTTCAATTGTTACTCAGAATACTATGTAAAAAACAACTAAAAACACCTAAAATTTGTCCTAAAAAACAGTCTATTTTAAAAATAAATTTTCATGAAATTGTTTTTCATTAGAAGTTTGCCAAACATGTTTTATGTTAGAAACAAAAGTTGTTTTTAAGGATAGTTTCCAAACAAAGCCTTATATTCTCATCATCAGCTAGCTTCCAGAAGGTCTATCTCTTGACATCCAAAATTTACAAGAGTAGGGTGAAGTTATGTGACTAGGTGATATGATGTATATAACTATAAATATGGTCATGGATCAAATGAAAAACCCATTGGGGACAAAAATCCTAAAAAACACAATTCCAAGAGGAATCTTAATGCAAGTAAAGCTTGCCGGTGTTTTCTCGTCTCCGACATTTTACACCCTCTCCTTCAACACATACTATCTAGATCTCTAAAGCTCCTCACATAGCTCCTATACCTGTGCACCAAAATTTTCCAACATTTTTTTTTGCTGACAATTCTAATTTCTGTTTCCCACATTCTTGTGAGACCCTTTCCAAATCAAGTAATTATACGAAAATTTCAAAGCATGTTCTTGGCAAGGAGATTTACAGTAAGAGCATCACAAACATGATAACATCACATCTTTTATCTTTTGTGTTAATAGCTGATAGCTTTTCTAATTTTACTTCTGATGACATTTTAAATATTAATATCTAATTAGAACAAAAGGTCACTCTCTAGTTATTTTTTCTTTTCTTTTTTTTTGATAACCAAAGAACTTTTCATGGCCAAGCCCTTAGGACTCTCCCACTCTCTAGTTTATTAACCTCAAAAACCTAAAATCTCGAGGTCTCTATAGCATCTAACACAGATTCTAGTTAATCCATGAAGCACAATGCGCTTCTATAAAGATAGCAATTTCTAGCAGTTAGGAGTAACTTTCACGAAATATGTGCAATACACAGATTTGGATTCAAAAAGAACTGACATCAAAGTCAAGGCCCATGACCTGTATTTGATACTAGAAACATATAAAGATAGCAATTTCTAGCAGTTGGGAGTAACTTTCACGAAATATGTGCAATACACAGATTTGGATTCAAAAAGAACTGACATCAAAGTCAAGGCCCATGACCTGTATTTGATACTAGAAACTAGAAAATCATAGAACACATAGAACTTTTGACAACATTCATAAAACAGAAAATTGTACAACCAAACCAATAACTTAGATACTTTTCATTCTTAGTTTCAGATTCTGCGAAAGAGATGCACCACTAAGCAAACCAAGCTTACAGCAGTCATTGTACAGGAACAAAGATTATCTCCAATTATCTGTATGAAAAATAATTTCCAAAAAATTATCACCCATTATTCATTTGAAAAATAGTTTAATCATTAACTCAAATTACACAATTTACAAAAAGATTGTCATCTTCATCAGTAATGCAAAAGAAAAGAAAAGAAAAGGCAAAGATAGAGGGAAAACGAATCATACTTTCTGGCCACTCTGCAAGCGTTGGATCCTCCCAAGTTTGACCAGCAGCTTTACGGGGAATTGCTTTCTTCTTTGTCTCAGCTTTGTGCTCAATTTCACTGCTGGCAAGGGCAGCTTTTACACTCTCAAGAGCTTCAGGAGTGATTGTCTGTGCATCCCTTTGGAATAACTGTTGAGCCTGTTTACACATGCTAAAAAATTACAAACATGAATGGTAATATACCCAAGCATTATTCAACTAATCTCTGGAAAGAAACATATATATGCCTTTCATAGTGTTATATTTTAAAGGATAAGCATCAAATTCTTTTTGAAACAGTCTCATGTGTAGCATTTAGGTGTAGAATTTCCATCCCAAAATTGGTAATTTCACTCTTATTCTTACAAAAGTAAAATTTTCATCTATTATCGATTTCAAATAAAAAAAAAAAAAAAAAAAGGAATAATGATTCCACCATTATTGAGTTAATTTACATCAATACTTGTAGAAGATTCAAAGTAAATAGCAATCGAAGCCACAATCCATGTGGAGATTCGATCAATTCGTCAATTCAACAAAAAACACATGAATCCTAGATCCACAAAAACAATTCCACAATGGAAAGCAATACTTTTTGAGTTCCATGGAGCCCAAACCCCAAGTCAAAACATTAAAGCCAGGGAGGAAAAAAAATTCACACCTGCTGATACTGCGGGAGCGAGTAGACGCCGGCAACAGGCGCCGGAGCCGGGTACACAGGAGCCACAGCCGGAATCTTGACGGGTGGCACAGGTACTTGGACAGGCGGCGGAGGAGGGGCAACGTAGGGCTTAGGGTACTGAGAAACAGCGGCCATTGGATCAGACTGTTGAAGGTGGAAGGGCAGAGGAAAATAGGAAGCGTTTGAGTAGGTGAATTGAGAGGATGAGGAAGAAGAAGATGAAGCGGAGGTTGAAGCCATGGGTAGAAGAACTCAACCTTATACAACGTCGTTCGGAATCTAGGGTTTCTGGTGGTCGTGATTGAAATCTATGTTCCTTGTTGGAACGACACGGAGAAAATCTGGCGGTAAAGATATAGAACAGAGGAACTACAGAATTTCTAGCAGTTTCTGGAATGCTTTGAAAGGAAAAGCAGGCGGAGGAGAATCAAATAATAAATTTATTTTTTATTTTAATTTTTTTATCTCAACGTAAAGATGACCTCTCCCTCCATAGTGCCATGTAATAATCTTTGGAAAAAAAAAATGAAGTATTTTTTTTTTTTTTTATAACAGGGCTGAAGTTAACGGCCGACCAACCTCCAATATAGCCTTGAGGGGGACTTGAACTAATAAAAAAATAATAATAATAAATAAATATAAAATTAATTTAACTAAACAGTGTGGCTATCTTCTATCTAGTTTGGGGGCGACCTTGAATTGATCTCAAGGTAGAATGTTAATTACCATGACAGTAAAAAGTATGCACATGATGAATATTTCCTATAAATATAAATGTGTTTAAACTTTATAATTAATTTACTTTAATGGATATAAGTGTATAAAAAACTAACGCTCATAAGTATAAAAGTATGTAATGTTCATATGAATATAAAATAGAGATTTTAACTTTACATCTTTTCATATAAAGTACACCACCACAATGAGAAAATTTTGCCTAATTGGTAATTGTTTTCGAAAAAGGTTCCCAAAAAAAAAGGGTTATAAGGTTATTCATATATATAGCTACTTATGTTCATATATTGTATAATGTTTTTTTTTTTTAAATTTGAATAATTGAAGTTCAAATAATATTATTGAGATACTCAAACAACAAAGAAGATAGAGAGTATCGAAAACAATTTTAAAAAATAGTTTTTAAAAACAATTATTTAGTATTTTTATAAATAAAATTGTGTTTAGATATTGTATTCTAAAAAATAGTTTTTTTGTTCTAAAAAACTAATAAAACAAGTTTGCTTGAGTTAATAAAAATAATTTTATAAAATAAGTAAAACAAAAAAATTTGTTTAGAAATTATTTTTTAAAATTGAGTGTTTTCTTCTATTAACTTGATTTTATAAATATAAATACATTTTATATTTACTCTTCATTAAAATTTAAAGCAATTGTACAATTTTTTAAAATTATATACATCATTTTCAATTTTTTTTTAAATAATTGTAAATGACATTAAGAGGTCTTGATAAAGATGTGTTGGTGGGGACATTTTTAAGCTTTAGCACATTATTCAAAGTCGCGGTTTTGATCATTAACTTGAAGGTACATCAATTTTCATATCTCGGCCTAAGATCGAGTGAAACACACAATATAATAATTTAAAAGTTCAAAAAAATATAAAAATATTATTAAAATTATTAAAAAAATGATTACAATTAAATAAGTTTAATAAATAAATTTATATCATATTATTAAATCTATATCACCACACAATATCATTAAATTTGCATTCTTTGGTAATATTGTACCATTTAGCATATAAAATAATACATCATTACCATAAAAAATAATTTATTACCAATTATTATTCAAGTCATACAAAATCATTAGAATTTATATAATGCACCATATAATATTACCATTACCACATAAATAATACATTATCAATTGTTTGCTTCTCATTTCCCAATTCTCAAACATCACCAAGGGCATTCTATGAAGCCCAAATGCAAAGAGAAGATGGGCACACAAGCAAAAAAAGAGGGTAGGATGCATTAATCTTCTATCTTGTTGCTATTGATGAGAGGAATCAAATGACTCTCACCACAATGGCACTATTGGAACCAAGGAATTGTACTTAATTGGTTGATTATTTGGATTTCCTCATTTCTTTATCTTTATCTCATGGGTCTCAAAAGTTTTTCCTTTTGAGAGAATTTGTAACTTTTCAAAGATTTTTCTCCATTTTTTCAGAGATTTTTCTTGGTTTTTTTTTTAAAAAATTATCTATTTTAAAGAGATTTTCCTATGCTTTTTTTTTTAAAGATGTTTTTCTTTGTTTTAGTTGTTGGAGGTGGAGACGTTCACAATGTAGACAAGGAGGGAGGGCACTTTGAGAACACAAAGAACACTCCTAATGAAAACGGGGAGAAGAAACCCCTTCTTTGATTTTCTAAATAGCACAAAAAAAACAGGAAAAACAAGTTGAAGATGTTCTCTAAAAATAGAATTTTGAGAATATGAAGAACACCAAGAACAAAGTAACACTCAGCTTATCAAGCATATTTTCTAATGTTTTTTATTTTGAAGAATATAAAACAGTTTTGGGAAACAATTAAACTCATTTTAATTTTTTCAATTTTTTATATAAATATTAAATAATTCTAAAATATATATAAGTTTTTAGTTAATTTTAATTACATTTGATTTTCTATATTTTTTTTCTTATTTTTTTTTTATAGCAAAATCAAATATAAAAAATTATTTTTTAATACTTTTTTTTCTTCTTTGGTACTTTCCACTGACCCTAGCCTTAATAAAGAGTATTGGTATTGTCATGAATATATGGATAGTTAATCTTTAGCTAGGCTGAAGAGCCTATTAACATGAATAAGCACTTATTTAAGTTGATCTTGAAACAAATTGCACAATCACTAATATAAGAAATACGTTTGCTACGACTGATCTTGTTGATTTAAAAGCATAGAAGTTTGTCTATGAATAATGCAAAATCATGTTTTCCCATGAAGATAAAAGTATATTCCAACCAATGATAAAAATATCGGTTTTCATTGAAATAACGATAGTTGAATTTTATAAATATATCATAAAATATTGACAAAAAATCAATGAGATGAAATGATCACAACTTTTTAGACATGTTAGAAAAAACTCTTAATAGTGATAAAAAAAAAAGTAATAATAAATATATTTAAATTATTTTGTTGAATAAATCAATATATGCATGATATAATTTGTGATATTTGATAATTATTTGTAAAATTTGAAAACACATTTTCAATATATTCAAAGATATAAAAAATGAGAATATATAATTATTATTTTTTTCAAAATTTTAAAAACTATCTATAATTTCATTTATATCAATATTTTTCTCTTGTATCCAATTCCTATATTAATTAAAGCTTTGTCGTACCAAAAGTTTAAGAAAAAGAAATAAAGTATATATTTTATATTATTTTATTTTATTTTTTATAAACATAAGTTTATACAGGTTATATATATATGTTAAACATAAAATTAAATAAATAAATAAAAAACTAAGAAGACCCTTGGAAATTTGATCCTTTATTTAGGATGTTATGTTCCATTAAGTTGTATCATTACGATTTTTTCTTTTGGTTGTTTTTCTTGCACCTTTTGATTCATGATGCAATGTTTGTTTTTTTTTTTTTTTCAAAAATAATATGTAGAAAAAAGAAATATCAATAATAACAAAAGTAGAAAAAATGATCATTTATTTAGGATGTTATGTTCCCTTAAGTCGTATCATTATGATTTTTTTTATTATTATTGTTTATTGGCTGTTTTTTCTTGCTCCTTTTGATTCATGATGCAATGTTTTTTTTCAAAAATAATATGTAGAAAAAAGAAATATCAATAATGACAAAAGTATAAAAAATAATAAGTCATTTTTTGGGGAAAGGTGCCTTAGACAATTTATGAAGATAATACACAATTGGTGAAATCTAAGCTAATCCAACCTAGGGGTGTTCTAAGGGCATTAGATTATGGTACCTTGCTACATAAAAGTAATTTAATTGGTTTTTCAATGGCAAGTGGCTATCGTTGAGCAACTATGCCAATCTCTCCAATAGATCCACCTATTGATGAATGTCAAGGCAACTGTCCAAATTAAATAGACTAATTAAACCCCTATAAGTATAGAACATTTCTTTCCTTGCCTCTGGAGGGTAACCTCAATCTTAATATGTTTTTATGCGGTGAAGTGAATTAAGGGTGATATCATAAGTTGTGAAAGAATTGGTTTAGAACAAATTGGTTGCTTTAGCCATATCTAGTGCTATGATAAGTACTTGGAACAATTGTTAGTGTCTCTTTTCAATCGTAGAAGGCTCACTATTTTTGTGCAAGTTGCAAGAGTGGTACCAAGATCCTATTCAACACCTTTGGGTTCATAAATCTTTTAATCTTGGGGAAGAAGTGGGAGATGGGGGTGGGAGAGGAGGGGGGTTAGGTTAGTCAATTTTAACTAATTTAATTTAATTTTGATAAATATAGACAATAATACATAAGAATAAATGTAATGAAATATAAAGAGACAAAGGAAGAAAGAATTCAAACTCCAATTTATATGATTTGACCCAATCCTAGCCTATGCCCACTCTTCTCAAGTTTCAATCCCACGTCGAAAGTTTTTCTTTATGTCAAAGACTTCAACCAAGCCTTAATCTTCTTACATTCAAATTGTTGGTTCTAATAGGCCTTTAACAATACTTCTCAAGTGATTCCTTATACTTGAAATCTCATGAAAAGGTTTACAATTAAAATGGATGCCCTCATATAAGATTAAGCTTAAATGAATACAAAAGAATTTAAGATTGAATATTATGCACTAGGTTATGTCAATTCAAGGTCGATTCCACTCAAGAACAATGTTGAAAACTTTTAAGATCGTTGAATAGTGATTTCAAGGAACTTTACTTTATCTTCAATAAATGCAATTCGAAGCTTTTATTGTTGGGAACCCCAAATCATGTAAGGTGCATGCAACTATCCTTAGGCCTCTTTAGATCTATCGTAGCGAATAAATAGGTATTAAAAAATAATAAGGATATCATAGACAACATAGATTTAGAGAATAAAGCCACATATATTTGATTCAGATGTTTTCGGATCGATTCTAATCGATGTAGATAACTCCAAAGTCATAATGGATCTTGTAAACACCATGATCTTCTACCCGATGACTCTTCCTTGTGTCTAGGCATTGAGATAGTGGAGATCTTAAGGATGAAGGGATAAAGTCCTTTCTCAAACTGAAGAGAAGAATAGCAAGACTTGGAAACCCTAGCCCCTAAATGAGTATTTATAGGCTTCTTATTGGGCTTAAGTGACTTAAGCCAACTATGAGCTTGGGTTACTTAATCTAGCCCAAAAAGGTTGCTAATTGATTAATTAACCATACAAGACTTAATTAATCAATTAGCTCAGTCCAGAGATACTACTCGCTTATCCCTATGCAACCTTATGTAATTACCAAAACACTCTTATGCATAAAAACGAACTAAAAACCCATCCAACCCTTATAAGCCATGCCAATGAGGAATATGAGCTACACTCCAATACCCTATGTATATTACAACGAGACATCAAGTGCTCAGGTCTGTGACCTACTATCCATTGCATCCAAATGTCCCATGAATTGGTGTTTGTATTCTAACAAGGTAGTGTTATCACCTATCAAGATTACCTCTCAAATCCATGAGTTACAGATCTCACTTATTATGTGATCAAATGACATACTTTAGCTTAAAAGAGCATATGTCAAATTCCACTAAATGAATTATTGTGGTCATGGATTTCATGATCACATGTCCTTTGGATCACCCAAGAGGACACACTGTCTCAATCCCATAAGATATCATGGTACCTCTATTGAGAATACATCTTGTCACCAACTGTGGACCCGCATTTCTCACGTGCGCCCTCCACTTAACTAGCGAGACTCACTTTTTATTGGTGAAAAATTTAGTTTTGGAAAAATTGGAGTCGCCACTTATTTTATTTTTATTTTAAAAGGAAAATAAAATAAGAAAGAAAACCCCTAAAAAAATGACTCCACAATTTTGGAAAAACATGTCTTTGAAAAACTTGAATCTAGGTCCGGGGATCAGGTTACCTATTGGGAAGGTACCTCTAAGAGGTAGCACCCCTCTAAGCCCTATAAAGATCTCTATTAACTAAGTTGAGGGGAATGCGACAATTAATCGGTTGATTGAGGGTATCTAGGTAGACTAAGGTGATCTTCGAAAAATAACATGCTAAATAAGAAAACCAATTACAAATCAGAAAGAAAATTTAGAGTGCATACTTGGACTGCTTCTTATGCGCTATCACAAGACACCAAAGTTAGTTCAAATAATATATCATCCAATATGCACTTTATAAAAAATAATTGAACAATGAAACAATATCAAGATACCCAAACACTATCGATCATAGGCACAGTTCACAATGACAAGTATATTCACTAAATTTAGAAGGTAGGTGTTAGGGGGCATACTTGGATAGCATAGATAACTTATAATGCGTTTCCATACGACATGAGGGGTTAGATAATAATAAAATAAAGAAATCCTAGCATACTTGTTATCTAATTAGAATAGTAAAAATGATCGAAGTGTACGAAAACATCAATTATCTCACACATCTTGTATACAATTCCAAAAAAATTTGATGATTTTGATTATATAAAGTAGCTAAAGTGGCAGGAAAGATAAGTTTTAGAAAAATTATTTTATGTTGGGGTCCCATCAAGTCCCCAGTTAATATTCACAAGTTTAACCTGTGTATTCCCATTAGCTTGGGAACACAAGCTCAAACCTATGTTAAGAAAATAAAGTTTTGGAAACTGAGAAAAAGGAGTACAATTGGGATAAAACTAAGTTGCATATATATATATATATATATATATATGTATTTTTTTAAAAAAAAGTAAGATCTTTGCACTAAATTCCTAGAATGGATTTTTATTATTATTTAAAAAAAAATTGTGAAAAGATTTAAATTCCTTTGAGAATGATTTTAGGAAAGCAAAAGGAACCATGTGATTTGATAAATCCTTAACACAAGACACAAAATGAAGATTTTTCTTTTCATTCCTAATTTAAAAGGGTTTTGAAAACAAAAGAATATCAACTTGGATCTCTTTATTGGCTACCCTTTCATTTGGGATCTAGGAGCCACATCATTGATGGAGAATATTCATTTTTTTGAAAGAAAATAAGTTATTTTGATTTCATTCGAGATGTCCATTTAAAAGAACTATTTTCTTAATAAAAAGGTTTGAGTTCAAGACTTAAAAGATTTCAATTAAAAAATAATTGGAATTGTCGACTTGAAAACATGGCAAAAAAATTAACTAAAACCTAAATTCTAAAAACTAAATGGATTCAATCAAAGTAAAAAGTTATCAATTTGAAGATGTGACAAGAATTTGACTAAAACTAAGATTCTAAAATAAAAATAAATAAATAAACAAATGAGGTCAATCCAACTAAAAGAAACCACTAAGAGGAGACATGGATTTAACTAAAACAAAAATTCTAAACAACTTAATAATTGAAAAAAATAAAATTTGGTGCACTCTTATTTAAAAATCTGGTGGCTTTCTCAAGGATTTTGGTGTTCTCTCATAAAAAAAAACTAATGGCTATCTCACTTAAAGAAAAATTTTGGTGCACTCTTATTTAAAAATCTGGTAGCTTTATCAAGTATTTTGGTGCTTTCTCATAAAAAAAAAACTGATGGCTATCTCACTTAAAGAAAAATTTTGGTGCACTCTTATTTAAAAATCTGGTAGCTTTATCAAGTATTTTGGTGCTCTCTCATAGAAAATTCTGATGGCTATATCATTTAAAGAAAAATTTTGGTGCACTCTTATTTAAAAATCTGGTAGCTTTATCAAATATTTTGGTGCTTTCTCATAGAAAAATCTGATGGCTATATCATTTAAAGAAAAATTTTGGTGCACTCTTATTTAAAAATCTTGTGGCTTTCTCAAGGATTTTGGTGCTTTCTCATAGAAAAATCTGGTGGTTATAAATTTCATTCTACACCAGCCCTGATTTTAAAGCAATATTAGTCCACATTTTTTTATATTTCAAAACAGCTTGACAACAACCCATATTTCATGGATAAATCATCTTATATTCGATCAAAGATGCAACCCATATTTTTAATAATAAACAACCTTGATTCTAAGCTAATCCAACTCGAAAAGCTTACTCAATATCAACCTAAATGCTTGGCTAAATAAAATTCAGACATGTCTCAAAATGCAATCCAAAATGTTGGTCAAGTTCAATCAAGTGCTCTAGAAAAACAAAGCTTGGAATTAGACATTATGAAATGTTAACGCAATTAATCAAGAATTCTTAAATCTAAAATATTATCACACAACTGAAGGAATATATATAAAAAAATGAAATAAAAAATAAATATAATCCATCAAAGTTCTAACAAAAAATCAAAACTTAAAATAAAAAATAACTAACAAACTAATGTGTTCAGAATTTACCTTTGGTAGAGGAAAAGAAAACGTTGTTGTTTGGCTCCTTTTTTGGTACAGCTCCCTGATGTAGTAATGCTTTCCGAAACTTTTCTGGTGCGGTGTTGGGCTTTGTGGAGCCTAGTTTTGTTTGATCCAATTTGACGACCCGACCCGAATAATATTGCATGGCTTTTTAATGGGAGATTTACTGAGGCCTGTTGGGCCCATTTAGCCCATTGTGGAACCACCTTTTGTAATTAGGGTTTTTTAGTGTGGTGTGGTTGCCGTGTTATATATAGAGAGAAAATATTGTAGCCGTTGTAGTTGTACTCTGTATTATTCCCTGATAATAGTGATATCCCTACAACTCCATGGACGTAGACAAATTGCCGAACCACGTAAATATTGTCTTGTGCGTGTGATTGTTTTTTCTTTGGCGTGTGTTTTTCTCTATTTTTGTTTCTCACAGGTTGGGAATTCGATTTAATTCCCTACAACTAGTATTAGAGCCTAGGGTTAGGTTTGAGTGGGAGCAATGGCAGAGGAAGCAGGAAAGACATCTGGAATAGAAAAGTTTGATGGCACAGACTTTGCGTATTGGAGGATGCAGATTGAAGATTATCTCTATGGGAGGAAATTGCATCTGCCTCTTTTGGGGACAAAACCTGAGAGTATGAAGGCTGAGGAATGGGCGCTTCTTGATAGACAGGTTCTAGGAGTTATTAGGTTAACTTTGTCTAGGTCTATTGCACACAATGTTGCAAAGGAGAATACCACAGCAGATCTGATGAAGGCTTTGTCCGGTATGTATGAAAAGCCGTCCGCAAACAATAAGGTGCATCTGATGAAGAAATTGTTCAATTTGAAGATGGCAGAGAATGTATCAGTAGCACAACATCTGAATGAATTTAATACAATCACAAATCAATTATCGTCTGTAGAAATTGATTTTGATGATGAGATTCGTGATGAGGATGACAGTAAGCAATTCTACGGGAAAGGAAAAGCTTAAGTACAATGATATACGAGATTTAATTCTAGCTGAGGAGATTCGCCGAAGAGATATAGACGAAACCTCAGGATCTGGTTCTGCCCTAAACCTTGAGACAAGAGGTAGAGGTAATGATAGAAATTCAAACTAGGGTAGATCAAAATCCATAAATTCTAATCGGAACAGAAGCAAATCTGGATCAAGCCAACAAGTACAATGCTGGAACTGTTGGAAAACAGGTCACTTTAAAAGGCAATGCAAAAGCCCTAAGAAGAAGAATGATGATGATTCTGCTAATGTTGTAACAGAAGAGGTACATGATGCATTACTTCTTGCAGTAGACAGTTCACTTGATGATTGGGTTTTGGATTCAGGAGCTTCGTTTCATACCACTCCACACCGAGAAATCATACAGAATTATGTTGCATGTGATTTTGGTAAAGTGTATTTGGTTGATGGTTCAACCTTGGATGTTGTGGGTCTAGGAGATGTTTGGATATCGTTGCCCAATGGGTCTGTTTGGTTACTGGAGAAGGTTCGCCATATTCCTGACCTGAGGAGGAATTTAATTTATGTTGGACAACTTGATGATGAAGGACATGCAATACTATTTGTTGGTGGTACTTGGAAGGTTACAAAGGGAGCTAGGGTATTGGCTCGTGGAAAGAAGACTGGTACTCTGTATATAACCTCATGTCCAAGAGACACAATTGCAGTTTCTGATGCAAGTACTGATACAAGCCTATGACATCACAGACTTGGTCACATGAGTGAGAAATGGATGAAGATGTTATTGTCAAAAGGAAAACTACCAGAATTGAAGTCCATTGATTTTGACATGTGTGAAAGTTGCATCTTAGGAAAACAAAAAAAGGTGAGCTTTTTGAAAACTGGCAGGACACCGAAGGTTGAAAAATTGGAACTAGTACACACTGATTTGTGGGGGCCTTTTCCTGTTGCATCCCTTGGTGGTTCAAGGTACTACATCACTTTTATTGATGACTCAAGTAGAAAGGTATGAGTTTATTTTCTGAAAAATAAATCTGATGTATTTGAAACTTTTAAGAAGTGGAAGGTCATGGTTGAGACAGAAACAAGTTTGAAAGTAAAATGTTTGAGGTCAGATAATGGATGAGAGTACATAGATGGAGGGTTCAGTGAGTATTATGTTGTACAGGGAATTAGGACGGAGAAGACCATTCCTAGGACACCACAGCAGAATGGTGTGGCTGAGCGCATGAACATAACTCTCAATGAGAATGCTAGAAGTATGAGGTTGCATGCTGGACTACCAAAAACATTTTGGGTTGATGCTGTTAGCACTGAGCTTACCTGATAAATCGAGGACCATCAGTTCCCATGGAGTTCAGACTTCCTGAGGAGGTTTGGAGCGGTAAAGAGGTGAAGTTTTAACATTTAAAAGTTTTTGGTTGTGTTTCTTATGTTCATATTGATTCTGATGCTCGTAGTAAACTTGATGCAAAGTCAAAAATATGTTTTTTCATTGGCTATGGTGATGAGAAATTTGGCTATAGGTTTTGGGATGAACAAAACAGGAAAATCATTAAAAGTAGAAATGAGATATTTAATGAACAGGTTATGTAGAAGGACAGGTCAACTGTACTGTCAGATGTTACAAAGATAGATCAAAAGAAATCTGAGTTTGTCAACTTAGATGAATTGACTGAAAGTATTGTCCAAAAAGGGGGTGAAGAAGATAAGGAGAATGTAAATTCACAGGTAGATTTGAGTACACCTATAGCTGAAGTTCGCAGATCTTCTAGGAACATTAGACCTCCGTAGCGTTATTCACATGTTTTAAATTATCTCATGTTGACTGATGGTGGTGAGCCAGAGTGTTATGATGAAGCCTTGCAAGATAAGAATTCAAGCAAGTGGGAGTTAGCCATGAAGGATGAGATGGATTCCATGTTGGGGAATCAAACATGGGAACTGACTGAATTGCCAGTAGGAAAGAAGGCTTTGCACAACAAGTGGGTGTACAAAATAAAGAATGAGCATGATGGTAGCAAACGTTACAAAGCCAGATTAGTTATTAAAGGGTTCCAGCAGAAGGAGGGCATTGACTACACAAAGATAATTTCTCCAATTGTGAAGATGTCAACAATTAGACTTGTATGGGAATGGTGGTTGCATAAAACTTACATCTTGAGCAGTTAGATGTGAAGACAACATTCCTTCATGGTGACTTAGAGGAAGACCTTTACATGATTCAGCCAAAAGGGTTCATTGTTCAGGGACAAGAGAATCTAGTATGAAAATTGACAAAGAGCTTGTATGGCCTTAAACAAGCTTCTAGATAGTGGTACAAGAAGTTTGACAGTTTTATGCATAGAATTGGGTTCAAGAGATGTGAAGCTGATCACTGTTGCTATGTTAAGTTTTTTGACAATTCTTACATCATATTACTGTTGTATGTGGATGATATGCTTATTGTAGGGTCTGACATTGAGGAGATTAATAATCTAAAGAAGCAATTGTCCAAATAGTTTGCAATGAAGGATTTGGGAGCTGCAAAGGAAATCCTTGGTATGAGAATCATTAGAGACAAGGCTAATGGTACATTGAAGCTTTCAAAGTCAGAGTATATGAAGAAAGTTCTCAGCAGGTTCAACATGAATGAAGCTAAACCAGTGAGCACACCCTTGGGGAGTCATTTTAAACTAAGCAAAGAACAGTCACCAAAGACAGAAGAAGAAATGGACCATATGAGCAAGGTGCCCTATGCCTCAGCTATTGGCAGCTTGATGTATGCTATGGTGTGTACAAGGCTAGACATTGCACATGCAGTGGGAGTTGTGAGCAGATTCATGAGTAGGCTTGGAAAGCAACATTGGGAGGCAGTCAAGTGGATTCTAAGATATCTGAAGGGTTCATTAGATACATGTCTTTGCTTCATAGGTGCAAGTTTGAAACTACAGGGTTATGTAGATGTTGATTTTGCTGGTGATATTGATAGTAGAAAGAGTACTACTGGGTTTGTTTTTACTCTAGGTGGTATAGATATATCATGGGCTTCAAATTTACAGAAGATTGTTACTTTGTCTACTATAAAAGCTGAGTATGTTGCAGCAACTGAAGCTAGAAAAGAGAATATTTGACTACATGGTTTCTTAGATGAATTGGGTAAGAAGCAGGAGATGGGCATTCTACACAGTGATAGTTAGAGTGCAATTTTTCTTGCCAAAAATTCGGCTTTTCATTCAAAGTCGAAATATATACAAACAAAATACCACTTTATCCGCTATCTTGTTGAAGATAAACTGGTAATACTTGAGAAGATTTGTGGATCTAAGAACCCGGCAAACATGTTGACTAAGGGTGTCACTATTGAGAAGTTGAAGCTGTGTGCAACTTCAATTGGTCTTCTAGCTTGAGGACAGGAGGATGAGTTGCAGGGATGAGGGATTGTTTCTTAGAGGATAGCGGTTTGATGTTGGTGATTGGACTAGTCTCCAAGTGGGAGATTTGTTGGGCTTTGTGGAGCCTAGTTTTGTTTGATCCTATTTGATGACCCGACCCGAATAATATTGCATGGCTTTTTAATGGGAGATTTACTGAGGCCCGTTGGGCCTATTTAGCCCATTATGGAACCACCTTTTGTAATTAGGGTTTTTTAGTGTGGTGTGGTCGCCGTGTTATATATAGAGAGAAAATATTGTAGCCGCTGTGGTTGTACTCTGTATTCTTCCCTGATAATAGTGATATCCCTGCAACTCCGTGGACGTAGGCAAATTGCCGAACCACGTAAATACTGTCTTGTGCGTATGATTGTTTTTTCTTTGGCGTGTGTTTTTCTCTATTTTTGTTTCTCACAGGTTGGGAATTCGGTTTAATTCCCTACATTGCGGCCCACCTATCTCTTCTGAAACACGGACTAATCCTCTTTGAAAACAGCAGCCCCAAATCACTCCTAAACACAGACTGATTCTCTTTGAAAACAACAACCCGCTTATCTCCTTTGAAAAATGGACTGATCCTCTCTCTGAAAATCACAACTTCACCCTTTCAAAACAAGGACTGATAACTCAAACAACAACCCCAAAAATGCTATTTCAAAACGCAGATTGATAACTCAAATGGCAGCCCCAAAATCCCTTCTGAAATGTGGACTAATTTCCTCCAAACAGTAGCCTCAAATGCCCATTTCAAACACGAACTGATCACTCAAATAGTAGCCCCAAAAATGCTCTCTGAAACGTGGATCGATCACTCTAATAGCAGCCCCCAAATCCCCTCTAAAAATGGACTAATTTCATCCAACCAGCAGCCCCAAAAATGCTCTTTCAAAACATGGACTGATCACTCGAATAACAGCCCCAAAATCCCCTCTGAAATGTGGACTAATTTCCTCCAAACAACAACCTCAAATGCCCCTTTAAAACATGGACTAATCTCTCAAACAACAACCCTAAAAATACTATTTCAAAACACAGACTAATCACTCAAATAGCAACCCCAAAATCCCCTCTGAAACGTGCACTAATTTCCTCCAAACAGTAGCCTCAAATGCCCTTTTAAAACATGGATTGATCACTCAAACAGAAGCCCCAAAAATGCTCTCTAAAACGTGGACTGATCACTCAAATAGCAACCCCAAAATCCTATTTGAAACGTAGACTAATTTCCTTCAAACAACAGCCTCAAATGCTCTTTTAAACATGTACTGATCACTCAAACAACAACCCCGAAAACGCTCTCTGAAATGTAGACTAGTTTCCTCCAAACAGTAGCCTCAAATGCCCTTTTAAAACATAGACTGATCACTCAAACAACAACCCAAAAAATGCTCTTTAAAAACACAGATTGATCACTTAAATAACAACCCCAAAATCCCCTTTAAAATGTGGACTAATTTCCTCCAAACAGTAGCCTCAAATGCCCATTTAAAACACCGACTGATCACTCAAACAATACCCCAAAAATACTCTCTAAAACGTGGACTGATCACTCAAATAGCAGCCCCAAAATCACCTCTGAAATGTTGACTAATTTCCTCAAAACAGTAGCCTCAAAAAATCCCTTAACACGGACTGATCACTCAAATAGCAACCCCAAAAATGCTCTTTCAAAACATGCACTGATCACTCAAATAGCAACCCCAAAATCCCCTCTGAAATGTGGACTAATTTCCTCCAAACACCAGCCTCAAATGCCCTTTTAAAACACGAATTGATCACTCAAACCACAACCCCTAAAATTCTCTCTGAAACATGGATTGATCACTCAAATAGTAGCCCCAAAATCCCCTGGACTAATTTCCTCAAATAGTAGCCTAAAAAATCCTTTAAAACACGAACTGATCACTCAAACAACAACCCCAAAAAGGCTCTCTGAAACGTGGACTCATCACTCAAATAGCAGCCCCAAAATCTCCTCTGAAACATGGACTAATTTCCTCTAAACAACAGCCTCAAATGCTTTTTAAAACACGGACCGATCACTCAAACAACTGCTCAAAAAATGTTCTTTCAAAACATGGACTGATCACTAAAATAGCAACCCCAAAATCCCATCTGAAATGTAGACTAATTTTCTCCAAGCAACAGCCTCAAATGTCCATTTAAAACACAGATTAATCACTCAAACAGCAGCCCAAAAAAATTCTCTTTCAAAACACAAACTGATCACTCAAATAGCAGCCTCAAAATCCCCTCTGAAACGTGGACTAATTTTCTTCAAACAGCAGCCTCAAATGTCCCTTTAAAACATGGACTGATTCTTCTAATTCTCTAGAAAAATCAACCTCACTTCTTCTTTCTCCTCTGAACCTCCTCTCAACGTGCACCCTCACTCCCCATGGTGTAACTGCACTTTTTCTTCTCCCCTAAATCGTGTCTCTTCCTCTCTTTTATCACGTTGAAAAATCCTTTTTTCTTTTTTCCGTTCTGGTGCTTTTCATTTTCAGACCACCTTCTTCCTTTTTTTCTTTTTTTCTTGAACACAACCTCACTTCTTGTCCACATACACGCTGCACCCTTTCCTTTCACTTGCCAAAACCCAACCTTCTTAATCTTCTTCCCATAATCATCCTATTGACGCCACCAGCCACCTTCATCATGCTAATCTTCTTCCCATAATCATTCTTTTCAATAATCTTTTTTCCAATATGGAGTATGTAAAATCTCAGACAACAAAACAAAAAATAACAAATAAAAAAATAGAAAAAATAAGGGTTAGAATAATAATTAAAAAAAACATGTAACTAATAATTAAAAATCCAAATTATGTCATTTTAAAAGAAATTAAAAATATAGATCACATGCATAACTAAAATGAATTATTGACTCAAGCAATTCCCTATCAAAATAAATTAATAAATAGATAAATAAAAACGAAATGAATATGATTATTAAGCTCATGCAATTTTGTAAAAATAAGTAATAAATGAATAAAACTAATAAATAGAGAAAGATAGAAAAAACAAAAACAAAATCAAGCACATGTAAGCCATAGGAGCTATGCAACCATGTAAGTCATGCAAACCATGCATCCATGTAAAAAATTATCTAAATGGGCCTAGGGTGCCTAAGTAGGCCTAAGGTGATGCCTAATGGGCCAAGTGTGCATAAATGAGCCTATGGTGCATAAGTGGGCCTAAGGTGCCTAAATGGGCCTAAGGTGGTGCCTAACAGGCCAAGTGGGCCTAAATGGGCCTAAGGTGTCTAAATGGGCCTAGGATGCCTATGTGGGCTTAGGATGGTGCCTAATGGGCCAAGTGTGCCTAAATGGACCTAGGATGTCTGAATGAGCCTAGGATGCCTATGTGGGCCATAGATGGTGCCTAAAATGGCCTAGGATGCCTAAATGGGCCTAGGATGCCTAAATGGACCTAAGGTGGCTAAATGGACCTAGGGTGCCTAAATGGGCCTAGGATGCCTATGTGAGTCTAGGATGGTGCCTAATGGGTTAAGTGTGCTTAAATGGGCCTAGGGTGCCTAAATGAGCTTAGGGTGCCTAAATGGGCCTAGGGTGCCTAAATGAGCCTAGGATGCCTATGTGGGCTTAGGATGGTGCCTAATGGGCCAAGTGTGCCTAAATGGGTCTAGGGTGCCTAAATGGGCCTAGGATGCCTAAATGGGTCTTGGGTGCCTAAATGGGCCTAGGGTGTGTAAATGGGCCTAGGATGTTTAAATGGGCCTAGTGTCACAAGATGCTTCAAATGACCCTCCCCATGGCTTATATAGGAGGTGAGAAGCTTCTAGAGACCCTTGGAGACATCCACACTTAGCCACTAGTGGGAAGAGTGTGGAAGGTTCTGGAAATGCCTAGAGAAGTCCACACAACTCTACACTATGGTAGAAGGCATGAGAAGGGTCCAAAGCTTTCTAGAGAAATCTAGAAGTCTCTTGAATATTCTAGAATAGTGTAGGACAGTCTAGAAGTCTCTTGAATATTCTAGAATAGTGTAGGACATTCTAGAAGTCTCTTGAATATTCTAGAATAGTGTAGGACATTCTAGAATATTCATGAATTGTAAGGAACCCTCCAAGGTTCTAGAGAGTTCCATTGGTGCCTATAAATAGGTGAGGGCCTCATTTGGCCAAGGCACCAAGCAAGTGAGCATCCAAGCACTTGTAAAGGTTTCCTTGAGTTAGTGAAAGCTTCCATTCTTTCAAGAGTTGCCTACCAAGCTTCTTAAGCTTTTGAGTCGCGAGTGTCTTAGCCGAGCAAGCTAAGCATTGGGGAGCAAGGCTGACTTAGCAAGATCAAGCGTCTTGGCTTGTCTAAGTGCCGCACGAGCTTAGTGAACGACTAAGTCCGTGACAAGTGGTATCAGAGCGTGGCTACGAAGTGGGCATAAGGGAAGCATGTCGGGCTCTAACGTGGAGGAGACTAGCGAACAAACCCGTGGGAGGGAGGCCGAGCCTACTGCACGGGGCAGGGGCAGAGGTAAGAAGGATACATCTCGTGATGTTGATGCCAACATGGAGGCAAGGTTAGCCAAGGTGGAGCTAGCCATGGCGGACACTCGGGAGGGGTTGGACTTGATCGAGCAAGGCATGGAGAAGGGCTTAGAGGATCTAAGGGAACAGATCCAAGACCTTCGCAAGGGGGTGCTAGTCTCACAGGTTCAGCCAGTGTCGCACGAGGAGTTTGTGTCCTTCCAAGGAAAGGTCTTGAGCATGCTTGCTAGCATGGAGTCAAGGATAGAGGCCTTGGCCACTCGAATGGAGTCCCGAGACCAGGAAGTTAGGCAGGAGTTGGCCATCTACAAGGCTGCTGTGTCGGCACGGGTCATGGCCACACAAGGGGCATCTAGGGTGGAGGTGCCGAAGCCACAAGGGTTTAGTGGCAATCGGGATGCCAAGGAGTTGGATAACTTCTTATGGCATATGGAGCGATACTTTGAGGCTATCGCATTGACGGATGAGGCGGCTAAGGTAAGAACTGCAACTCTCTACCTTACGACACAGCTACTCTATGGTGGCGTCGAAGGTTTGCCGATATGGAGAAAGGCATTTGCACCATAGAGACATGGGAGGATTTCAAGAGGGAGATCAAAAGGCAGTTCTACCCCGAGGACGTGGCTTACCTGGCTAGGAAAAACATGCGGCGTCTTAAGCACACAGGCTCAATACGCGACTATGTCAAGGAATTCTCTTCGCTCATGCTTGAGATTCCTAACATGACTGAGGAGGAGTTGCTATTCAACTTCATGGATAACCTGCAAGGGTGGGCCGAGCAGGAATTAAGGTGTCGAGGCATTCAAGACTTAGCCACTGCTATGGCAATAGCAGAATCTTTAGCGGATTATAAGAGGGGAGACTCCTCCAAGATTGAGTCTTTGGAGGATAGCCACGCCATGGGTGGGGGAGACGAGGATCTAATGGACCACAATGCTCCTAAAAAGGGATCAGGCAAAACGCCTAACGTCCGAGAAGGAAGGGGTAAGGCGGAAAGGAAGGAGTTTACGCCTAAAATCAAATGCTTCTTGTGTGACGGTCCACATTGGGCACGGGATTGTCCAAAGAGGAAGGCGCTTAGTGCCATGATCGAGGAGAGGGAGCAGGAAGACGAAGCACATATGGGCTCAATGCAGCTACTAGGTGCCCTCCAATTCGACCCGAAGCCTAGCACGCCTAAGACCTCCTTACTAGCAGGGGTGCAAGTAAAGGAGGAAAAAGGGGAACGAGCTGAGGTAGCCCGCACCCACATGGAAGAGGTCACCAAGGGAGAGGTGAACTCAATGGGTAAAAGGAAGCAGCACTCTAAGCTTCGAAAGCGCATGAGTCTGCATCCATCTGAGGCCTCACGGGAGAAGGAGGTGAAGAATATCCTAGCTGAACGGGTCACTAGGAGACAAGGGGTCCCTCCTGTGATAGAGTATCTAGTCCGATGGAAAGGACTACCTAAGAGGCCGGTAAGCTGGGAACATGCAGATGCCTTGAGAAAATTCTGGAAACACATCGAGAGGTTTCAGAAAGAGGCAACGACGAGGACGTCGACGGCTTAGGTGGGGGAGAGTGTCACAAGATGCTTCAAATGACCCTCCCCATGGCTTATATAGGAGGTGAGAAGCTTCTAGAGACCCTTGGAGACATCCACACTTAGCCACTAGTGGGAAGAGTGTGGAAGGTTCTGGAAATGCCTAGAGAAGTCCACACAACTCTACACTATGGTAGAAGGCATGAGAAGGGTCCAAAGCTTTCTAGAGAAATCTAGAAGTCTCTTGAATATTCTAGAATAGTGTAGGACAGTCTAGAAGTCTCTTGAATATTCTAGAATAGTGTAGGACATTCTAGAAGTCTCTTGAATATTCTAGAATAGTGTAGGACATTCTAGAATATTCATGAATTGTAAGGAACCCTCCAAGGTTCTAGAGAGTTCCATTGGTGCCTATAAATAGGTGAGGGCCTCATTTGGCCAAGGCACCAAGCAAGTGAGCATCCAAGCACTTGTAAAGGTTTCCTTGAGTTAGTGAAAGCTTCCATTCTTTCAAGAGTTGCCTACCAAGCTTCTTAAGCTTTTGAGTCGCGAGTGTCTTAGCCGAGCAAGCTAAGCATTGGGGAGCAAGGCTGACTTAGCAAGATCAAGCGTCTTGGCTTGTCTAAGTGCCGCACGAGCTTAGTGAACGACTAAGTCCGTGACACTAGGGTGCCTAAATGGGCCTAGGGTGCCTAAATGGACCTAAGGTGCCTGAATGGGCCTAAGGTGTCTAAATGAGTCTAAGATGCCTATGTGGGCCTAGGATGGTGCCTAATGGGCCAAGTGTACCTAAATGGGCCTAGGGTGCCTAAGTGGGCCTAAAGTGGTGCCTAATGAACCATGTGTATCTAAATGGGCCTAAGGTGCCTAAGTGGGCCTAAAGTGGTGCCTAATGGGCCAAGTGTACCTAAATGGGCCTAGGGTGCCTAAATGGGCCTAGGGTGCCTAAGTGGGCTTAGGGGGGGTGCCTAAGTGATCCTAAGTCCAAATAGGGCTACCAAGAGTCACAATGAGGTTAGGTAAATCCCTCAACCAAAGTCCCCAAGGCGGCTTATAAAAGATAGGCTACACGAGTAGTAATGGACCACTAGGGAATTGCCGTAAAGAATTGAACAAATACCTAATAGGACATGCGTTAGGAGGACAAAATAGAGGGTGTACAAATATGCCCCTCTTCGGTAGAGATCACGAGTATAGGGAATGTGAGTAAAACACGAACAATGAGTGGAATGAAGTGAACTATACCGAAGAACTAAAAGAAAAAAACCATAGATTTTGTCCTAGCACATGACGAGAGTAAGCTCGGAACAGGGGGTCTCAATAAAAAAAATGGAACAACTCTATGTCATGAGCTCAAAGCTCTACGTGGAAAATGATGACTCTGGGTCATAGATGAAAAACGAATTTGGGTCGAGAGCTCTGGGCTCTAAATGGAAAAGAAATGACTTTGGGTCATAAATGAAAAACGACTCTGGGTCGAGAGCTCTAGGCTCTAAATGAAAAATAAATGACTTTAGGTCATAAATGAAAAATGACTTTGGGTCGAGAGCTTTGGGATCTAAATGGAAAAGAAATGAATCTAGGTTATAAATGAAAAACGACTCTTGGTCGAGAGCTTTGAGCTCTAAATGAAAAAGAGATGACTTTGGATCATAAATGTAAAACGACTTTGGGTCGAGAGCTCTGGGCTTTAAATGGAAAAGAAATGATTCTGGGTCATAAATGAAAAATGACTCTGGGTCAAGTGCTTTGAGCTCTAAATGAAAACGAAATGAATTTGGGTCCTAAATGAAAAACACCTCTAGGTCGAGAGCTCTATGCTCTAAATGGAAAAGAAATGACTCTATGTCATAAATGAAAAACAACTCTGGGTCAAGAGCTCTAGGCTCTAAATGGAAAAGAAATGAAACTGGGTCATCAATAAAAATCGAATCTGGGTTAAGACCTCTGGGCTCTAAATGCAAAAGAAATGACTCTAGGTCATAAATGAAATGACTTTAGGTCGAGAACTCTGGGCTCTAAATGGTAAAGAAATGATTTTGGGTCATAAATGAAAATCGACACAAGAGCTCCGGGATCTAAATGAAAAAGAAATGACTTTAGGTCATAAATGAAAAACCACTTTAGGTCGAGAGCTCTAGGCTCTAAATGAAATAGAAATGCCTCTAGGTCATAAATGAAAATCGACTCTAGGTCGAGAGCTCTAGGCTCTACATGGAAAAGAAATGACTCTAGGTCATAAATTAAACACGACTCTGGGTCGAGAGCTCTAGGCTCTAAATGGAAAAGAAATGACTCTGAGTCATAAATGAAAAATGACTCTAGGTCGAGAGCTCTGAGCTTTAAATGGAAAAGAAATGACTCTGAGTCATAAATGAAAAACAACTCTGGGTCGAGAGCTCTGGGCTTTAAATGGAAAAGAAATGACTTCAGGTCATAAACGAAAAACGACTTTAGGTTGAGAGCTCCGGGCTCTAAATGGAAAAGAAATGACTTTGGGTCATAAACTAAAAACGACTTTGAGTCGAGAGCTCTAAGCTCTAAATGGAAAAGAAATGGCTCTAGGTCATAAATGAAAATCGACTCTAGGTTGAGAGCTCTGGGCTCTAAATGAAAAATAAATGACTCTAGGTCATAAATGAAAAACGAATTTGGGTCGAGAGCTTTAGGCTCTAAATGGAAAAGAAATGACTTTGGGTCATAAATGAAAAATCGACTTTAGGTCATAAATGGAAATCAACTTTAGGGTGAAAGCTCTAGGCTCTAAATGAAAAATAAATGACTTTGGGTCATAAATGAAAATCAACTCTAGGCTCTAAATGAAAAAGAAATGACTCTGTGTCATAAATAAAAAACGACTCTAGGTTGAGAGCTCTAACCTCTAAATGGAAAAGAAATGATTATGGGTCATAAATGAAAAACGACTCTAGGTCATAAATGAAAAACAACTCTAGGTTGAGAGCTTTAAGCTATAAATGGAAATGAAATAACTCTGGGTCATAAATGAAAAACGACTCTTGGTCGAGAGCTCTGGGCTTTAAATGGAAAAGAACTAACTCTAGGTCATCAATGAAAAATGACTCTAGGTCGAGAGCTCTAGGCCCTAAATGAAAAAGAAATGACTATGGGTCATAAATGAAAAACAATTTTGGGTCGAGAGCTCTAGGCTCTAAATTGAAAAGAAATGACTTTGGGTTATAAATGAAAATCGACTCTAGGTCGAGAACTCCGGGCTCTAAATGAAAAAGAAATGACTTTGGGTCATAAATGAAAAACGACTCTGGGTCGAGAGCTCTTGGCTCTAAATGAAAAAGAAATAACCCTAGGTTATAAATGAAAATTGACTCTAGGTTGAGAACTATGGGCTCTAAATGGAAAAGAATCAACTTTGGGTCATAAATGAAAACGACTTTGGGTCGAGAGCTGTAGGCTCTAAATGGAAAAGAAATGACTCTAGGTCATAAATGAAAATCGACTTTGAGCTCTAAATGGAAAAGAAATGACTCTAGGTCATAAATGAAAAATGACTCTAGGTCGAGAGCTCTGGGCTCTAAATGGAAAAGAAATAACTCTGGTTTATAAATGAAAAACAACTCTAGGTCGAGAGCTCTGGGCTTTAAAGGGAAAAGAAATGACTCTGGTTTATAAATGAAAATCGACTCTGGGTCATAAATGAAAATGACAATGAGTCGAGAACTCCGGGCTCTAAATGGAAAAGAAATGACTCCGGGTCATAAATGAAAAATCTACTCTAGGTCGAGAACTCCGGGCACTAAATGGAAAATAAATAACTCTAGGTCATAAATGAAAAACGACTCTAGGTCAAGAGCTCTTGGCTCTAAATGGAAAAGAAATGGCTCTGGGTCATAAATGAAAATTGACTCTAGGCTTTAAATGAAAAATAAATGACTCTGGGTCATAAATGAAAAATAACTCTAGGTCGAGAGCTCAGGCTCTAAATGAAAAATAAATTACTCTGGGTCATAAATGAAAAACGACTCTAGGTCAAGAGCTCTGGGCTCTAAATGGAAAAGAAATGACTCTAGGTCATATATGAAAATCGATTCTGGGTCGAGAGCTCTAGGCTCTAAATGAAAAATAAATGACTCTGGGTCATAAATGAAAAACGACTCTAGGTCGAGAGCTCTGGGCTCTAATTGAAAAATAAAGAAGACCAAATTGAAAGTGGATGGGAAACAAATGGGCTCGAAGCCGTATACTTGAAATGCCGAGGGTCGAAATACTGAACTCAGGAAGAGAAATATGCCCCAATATCCAGGGTCCTTGCACAGCTAAAACAAATAGTGAATCAATCATCCATTGAAATCAATGAGTTAGAAACCGATGCATCATGACAAACCTCTGGAAAATCTGAATTGAAAGAACTCTCTATGTCTCACAAGTTGCTCTGGCAACAAACTTCAAAATGTAAATCTCAGAGTGTGTATATCGTGACTCATCTAAAAAAAAAATCTCAAAGTGCACCAAAATACAGCTCATCTAGATAACCCAATATGCAAGGTAATCAATGATGAAAGCGATCTATCTCAGAAGCATCTGGTTAAAGGATCCACCTATGCGCCTAGGGTGAAACCTGATGTGATCCATCTCTATCTCAACAAATCCATGTAGGGAGGTTTTGATACAATCAATCGTTGGAAGCCCCATACTAGTACTCAATCTAAAACCAAGCTGGTCGTTGTTCCAATCTCAAGGAAACTCAAAGAAAATAGAGAAATATGTCCCAAGTATAAGATTTGATGTCAAAGTCAAGAGGTAAATAACCAACATCAACCATCCATCCTCATACCACTATGCAAACAAAATCTTGACAAGGAGAGGGAGAATATGCCCCAGTATGGATATTTGATACACAACAAAGAATATGACATCACCAGCCAAACATTTATCATCGTCAAACAACCATCTGCTAACATCAATCAAATATCTCAATAATCAAGATCAAGGATAGCCATACAACCCAACCACGACCAAGGATCTCAGAAAAAGGGGAAAAATGCCCCGGTGTGGATATCTGGTGCATACCAACGAATGAATCCAACATCATCAATCAGCTATCCCCAGCTCAACAATAATCCACTAGTCCATCTCAAAAATACTCCGTAAATGGAACCTAGAATCATGCAAACCGTCAATGAGCTCAACAATGCTTCACTAGAATTGATGTCATCTCAACATACTCCATTAGGGATCTCCGATCGATGAAAATGTCCAGGCTCAAAGTAAGGGCTCATCTCAACCAAATGAAAAGGGAATATGCCCTAGTATGATAGCTGATACATAGTAGAATGGGGAACCAGACAACGTCAAATATCATTTATAAGATGAAGCAATCGTCTACATCCATCACTAAATCACCTCCAAGCATCAAAGAAGCATCCCCTAGAAGAAGAAACAGGACGACGTCCATATGTCAACCAAATCCCAAACACTAGCCTAAGTAGAGGCTGTCAAAGATAACATCTGATCTTATAGCCTCAGGATGGTCTTAAGACACGGGAAGTAACGTAGGCCAAGGTGATAAGGAAAAAGAAATGAAGGGAAACTAGGCTCAGATACCTAATAATCAAACCCATACCCTTGTGTATAAGATGTAATGCATAGAAAAATCTCATGATCCATGGACCTAAAGGTAACCAAAGGAAATGTTGATGGCGGAACGAGAGAAAGGATAAGTAGTCAAACCATTAATGAAACATGTGAATGATGTGTAGAAGTTATCGAACCAGAAATGTGTATCAATATGTAGGAAATGGATAAAAGGTGGAATGAAGATCTGGAAAGAGGTGATGGGATACAAAATAAGGTAATGAGAAAGTGGAATGAATGATGATCAACCCATATTAGTACAATAAAGGAATGTCATATCACCAATGATGGAATGGTAGATAAGACAATGATTCGGAGACCCTAGTAAAAGGTCACTCATCTCTCATACCTAATACATATCAACCATGATTCAAAAAGCATAGGATCTCATAGAACTCTCACATGAACCCTTGACACTCCTAATGCATAACAAGAGTGGCTTGAGGAGTGAAACTCATATAAAAAATCTCACAAGAACCCATAATGACAAATATACCCAATAAACAGACCTCAAAAGGTGACATAAGTGCCCAATAGAGCAAGATACCATACACAAACATATAATTACATTTTTTTTTTTAATGTGCATGCTTTGATCATCGATAAATTGAACTCCAATGGGAAAGATACAAGGAGTGAACAAACTCTCTCAAATCACTGATGAAGACATGAACCCCATCCTATGAGACAACCTCTCAAACTAAAATCTCCGAATCAATGCCAAATGATGGGATGAATGGAGTGACATGACTGCCCTTTTTGCACTAACATGTGAAGAATCATCAACCCAGGGAAGATGAGAGATAAAATGAAGCAAATAATGATAAAAGCAAGAAAGAAAATGAAAATGAAAAAGTGATGATAGTAAAATAGAACAATCGTGGTGATAAAGAGATTGTAATAAGAATGAGAAGATAGGCCTATAAGTCTAAAGCTCATGAGACTTTCCTAGCAAAGCATGCATATGTATCAAAGGGCCCCAACTTGAGTGTAGAAATGGTAATTAAGGCTATAAGAAAGAAAAAAGGCATTAACGCACCATGTGAAGCTCAATGGGCTAGCAACGGTCTAAAATATAGATAGAGGTGATAAAGTGTAAGGTTAACCAAAATGATGGCCACCCATCTTGTGATCATGGTTTCAAATGTAATACTTCTTCAACTAATCCACATTGGTAGGGTTTGAGAACTGGTCTCTATCTAGATATGTCAATCACATTTCCTCTCTAGGGTCAACTCTCTAATGACATGTGGTGTACTCCAAGTCTCTAGGGTCTCCTGGAATAGATGAATCTTCATGACCATAATTGGGCTAACATCGTCCTCAAACACATCATCAACATAAGCGAGATGCCCCAACATAAATAAACTGAATCTTTTCTAAACTCTCAACAATGAAGATCTCAAGCATATTAAGAGAGTGAACTATCTCTGGCTAATCTATGCTAACCATCCAACCATCCAACCATCATCCAATACCTCTATCTCAGGCTCATCATGAAAAAAAACCATGTCAATCAAATCTCCCATCTTATATAAAAATTAACATTCTCTTTAAGAACTCTCATCTTATAAACTTTGACCCATAATCTAGTAAACTCATCATATGTATGATGTCACCCTCAACAATGTCTCTGGCTTACTGGGTGGTGGGGGTGGGAGGCAATGAATCACACGACATCTCATCTTGAACTAGATGCTATCTATCTCACTATCCATCAATCCTTTGGCTCAAACTTGCTAATGCCTCCTGCATAGAGTCATGGTGATTTTAAATTGATCAACTATAACATACTGAGGATCCTTACCTGATTGCTTTGAAACCTTAATCAATATATCTTCAACTCTGATCTAAGAAGTTGAATCCAAACTAAAACGAATAACATTTCTATAAGGTACACAAGCATTGATAGAGAAATGAAATGAATGAAGCTCATAAGAAGTGGAAATGCACTAGTCACAATGCAGAATGGTGACCCAATTGAAACTCAAACATGCACCAATCTCTAAGCACACCAAAAGGAGACCATGAAGAGGATAACTGAACTCAATTGTAACCAAGGCAACTCTGAAGGTTCACAGATGCACCCACGTGTAAGAATGAGATCTTAATTGGGTCTAAGTTAACTTACATGGTTGATGTGGCTCTATAAGATAAAATGGGTGGATTAAAGGATCCCTAGTAGAAGCGATCGTACCTTCCGATGGTACGCAACCCTCTGCACGCCTCTAAGGAAACGGGGTGCTTCCATCCAAGGTGGTCATCACCTCCACATATGCACTTCCTCGCGTTCCTAAGGGGTTTCTTAATGGTGAAGGCTCTCTCATAACTAGACACTCAGGGATAATCTAAAGTGCACAGTGAAGGATGTGGGTGCATCAGAAAAACCTAAGGTCTAAAGTGAGATAGTGAATATAGATAAGCAATCATACATCATGCAGGATCAAGGGTTGTCATGCAACAAACAGTCATACCAAGCAAATAAATATCAAATAATCAGAGTCCTATCTAACATATATGAGAGTTAATAATGCTGAAGTGAGCAAGCAATCAAGTGATCATTCAAGGCAATTGAACATGTTAAGATAGCAAACTAAACAAGTAAGAAAACTAAATCACCTTGCTTGAAAAAAAATGGTACCCTCTAATTGACCAATTAAAAGCCACATTTTCCTCAACTAGTGTTCAAGCTTGATCCTCAAAATCCCTAGTGGAGTAGCCAATTTGTGGACCCGCATTTCTCACGTGTGCCCCCACTCGACCGATGACACTCACTTTTTATTGGTGAAAAATTTAGTATTGGAAAAATTGGAGTCGTCACTTATTTTATTTTTATTTTAAAGGAAAAATAAAACAAGAAAGAAAACCCCTAAAAAAATGACTCCACAGTTTTGGAAAAACATGTCTTTGAAAAACCCCAGTTTGAGTCTGGGGATCAGGTTACTTATTGGGAAGGTACCTCTAAGAGATAGTGATTGCTACTCAAAAAGTGCTATTTTATAGCTTTCAATTAACTCTTTTAAACACTTTTGAGTAGTATTTATTACCTTTTAACTCAATTGGCATGTTAAGGACCCTTGCAATCAATTCTAATCAAATTGTGTTAAGTTTTGGTGTTTTGATAACTTTTTGATCACCAAAGCAATCCAAGATTGAGGAGAGTTATTTGGAATCCATGGAAAAGTAATGGAAAGCTCAGAAACATGAAGAACCGAAGCTTTGAAGTCCTTTGCCATAAGCAAATCCGGAATGCAAGGAGGGGAAGCAAAGAGAAATCTGCCATGAAGCATTCTTGATGACAATCATGTCAGACACTTTTGGAGCACTTCCTGAAGTCCAATTTATACATGCTATATGTTGTTTCGAATCTCAGGAATTCAACAATCCAATGCTTCAAAAGGTACGCGATTCGGAGTTGAAATGAAGGAGTTACAGCCATTGGAAGCCGATCACTCCAAGTTGAAGGAAGAATTTTGCATGGCTGCGAAATCACCCTTTTACTGCGAAATGATTTCACAGCCCTTTTGCACAGTGCTGTGGAATTTCTCTTGAAGTTTCCCGATATTTGCGACCGACACTTTTGGATATTTTGCTTCAGATTTTTTATGTCTAAATCCCCATTTTCTTCTTGTAACCCACCAATTATAGGATTCCTTAGTTATTAAGTTTGGAAAAGGGGTGAATAACCTCAGATATTTTGTTTTGTAATTTTCTTTATATATATCTCTCGGGGAGCCTGTTCTCAAAGACGAGAATCTTTTGTAATAGTAAGGAATATATTTTACAAAGCACTTGCTCTGCTTTTCATATATATTTTTGTTTTCTCATTATTTTTCTTTCTAGCCAATCAAACTCTGAGGATTTTTCCTCAGAGGATGAGAGGCTAGGCTCTTCGTCTCTTGGAGCTAAGGTAACCGGGTAAGTTTCCACACGCAAAAATTGGAAGTTTTGTTGTTTTAGTTTTTAATGAAGAGAAAATGTGACCCGTTAATGGTTTTTATCTTTTTAGTTAACTTAAAACACCTTTAAATCACCTGGGCCAACACTTGGTAAGGCAAGTGATCTCCGTCCATGGAGATGCACTAGTTTACCTCTTGCGAGCCTCTGGGAGGTAACTTGAAGGTAGGATTTTCTAGAATAGCCAACACTTGGTAAGCTTTTGGACTCTAAGGAGACATCCATTAGTTATCTCTTGCGAGCTTTTGACGGGTAATCCAAGGTTAAAGATCACCTTGAATGGCAAGTGCTAGGTGAGAGGTATGAGCCATTGCACGGTGCATCAGTGAGAGGGATTTAGTGTTTGAACCCATTAATGGGAAGTATCTGTACAACACCGGTTGGAGAAGGAACTATAGGTTAATTCTCTAATGCGAGAAAAAGAAACAAGTGATCGGAACTCTCCTTTTTGTATGATGAACCTAAGCCTAGTGATCTAAACTCCAAGAAACACTTTTCTTTGTAAGTAAAATCAGTTACTATTTGTGGTTAGTTTAAAACCAAACCTTTTCCAACTCAAGTTTATGTTTTCTTTTAAAGCTAACCTTGAAATGAAAAGGCACCAATTTAACTTTGAATTAATATCATTTGTGAAGTGAAAACTCATCCCAGTGAACGATCTTAGAGCCACTATGCTATAGTAGCTTTTTCTTTGCTACCCTAGTATATGGTGTAATAGGTTATAAATTTTGTTGATTACTCCCTCAATCAAGGAGCACCATGATTACTACTCAAAAAATGCTATTTGATAGCTTGTAATTAACTCTTTTAAACACTTTTGAGTAGTATTTATTCCCTTTTAACCCAATTAACATGTTAAGGACCCTTGCAATCATTTCTAATCAATTTGTGTTAAGTTTTGGTGTTTTGATAGCTTTTTGATCACCAAAGCAATATGAGATTGAGGAGAGTTATTTGGAATCCATGGCAAAGCTTTTGGAAGCTCAAATTCATGAAGAACCAAGCTTTAGAGCTCCATAGCCCTTTGCCAAAGTCGTTCAAAGTATGCAAGGAAAGAACAACGGAGAGAGGAAAAATAGAGTGAAGAAAACAGAGGACAGCAGCTGCAGTCTTATTTTGCACTTTTGGAGCACTTCCAGAAGTCCATTTTCTACATGCTATATACCATTTCAAAGCTCAGGAAGTCAAGAATCTAATGCTTCAAACGGTGTGCAATTCGGAGTTGAAATGAAGGAGTTACAGCCATTTCAAGAAGATCACTCCAAGCTGAAGGAAGATTTTTGCACGGCTGCGAAATCAGCCTTTTGTTGCGAGAATTTCGCAGCCATTTTGCACAGTGCACGGGTGTTCTCCTGAAGCTTCCCGATAGTTACGACCGACACTTTTGGATATTTTTCTTCAGGTATTTTTGTATAAAATTTCCATTCTTCTCCTTGTAACCCACCAACCATAGGATTCCTTAGTTATTAAGTTTGGAAAAATGGTGAATAACCTCAGATATTTTGTTTTGTAATTTTCTTTATATATAGCTCTCGGGAGCTTGTTCTCAGGGCATCATATCAGCATCCTTTGTATAGTTTTGGGAAGGAAGTAAAATAGATAGCACTTGCTCTGCTTTCATATATATTTTTGTTTGTTTTTCCTTCTCTTTCAATTTTCATTTTCTAGCCAACCAAACTCTGAGGATTTTTCCTCAGAGGATGAGAGGCTAAGCTTTTTGTCTCTTGGAGTGAAGAAAGCCGGGTAAGTTTCCACATGCATAATTTGGAAGTTTTGTTGTTTTAGTTTTTAATGAAGAGAAAGTGTGACCCGTTAATGGTTTTTATCGTTTTAGTTAACTTAAAACGCCTTTAAATCACCTGGGCCAACACTTGGTAAGGCAAGTGATCTCCGTCCATGGAGATTCACTAGTTTATCTCTTGCGAGCCTTTGGGAGGTGGTTTGAAGGTAGGATTTTCTAGAATAGCCAACACTTGGTAAGCTTTTGGACTCCAAGGAGACATCCATTAGTTATCTCTTGCGAGCTTTTGACGGGTAATCCAAGGTTAAAGATCACCTTGAATGGCAAGTGCTAGGTGAGAGGTATGAGCCATTGCAAGGTGCATCAGTGAGAGGGATTTAGTGTTTGAACCCATTAAAGGGAAGCATCTGTACAACACCGGTTGGAGAAAGAACTATATGTTAATTCTCTAATGCGAGGAAAAGAAACAAGTGACCGGAACTCCCTTTTTGTATGAGGAACCTGAGCCTAGTGATCTAAACTCCAAGAAACATTTTTCTTTGTAAGTAAAATCAGTTACTATTTTTGGTTAGTTTAAAACCAAACCTTTTTTCATTCAAACAAGTTTATGTTTTCTTTTAAAGCTAACCTTGAAATGAAAAGGCACCAATTCAACTTTGAATTAATATCATTTGTGAAGTGAAAACCCATCCTAGTGAACGATCCTAGAGCCACTATGCTATAGTAGCTTTGTCTTTGCTACCCTAGTATATGGTGTAATAGGTTATAAATTTTGTTGATTACTTCCTCATTCAAGGAGCACCAGCTAGACACAAATCAGCTGAGACACCAATTGGGCACGAATCACACCAGCTGGACACAAATCAGCTGAGACACCAATTGGGCATGAATCAGATAGCACCCCTCTAAGCCCGATAAAGGTATCTACTAACTAAGTTGAGGGGAATGTGACAATTAATCTGTTGATTGAGGGTATCTAGGTAGACTAAGGTGATTTCCAAAAAATAACATGTTAAATAAGAAAACTGATTACAAATCATAAAGAAAATTTAGAGTGCGTACTTGGAATGCTTCTTATGCACTATCACATGACACCAAAGTTAGTTCAAATAATATATCATCCAACATGCACTTTATCATAAATAATTGAACAAAGAAACAAATATCAAGATACCCAAGCACTATCGATCATAGGCATAGTTCACAATGACAAGCATATTGACTAAATTTACAAGGTGGGCGTTAGGGGGCATACCTGGATAGCATAGATAACTTATAATGCGCTTCCATAAGACATGAGGGGTTATACAATAATAAAATTAAGAAATCCTAGCATGCTTGTTATCTAATTAGCATAGCAAAAATGATCAAAGTATATGAAAACATCAATTATCACACACATCCTGTATACAATTCCTAAAAAAATTGATGATTTTGATTATAGAAAGTAGCTAAAGTGGCAGGAAAGATGAGTTTTAGAAAAATTATTTTATGTTGGGGTCTCATCAAGTTCCCAGTTAATATTCACAAGTTTAACTTATGTATTCCCATTAGCTTGGGAACACAAGCTCAAACCTATGTGAAGAAAATAAAGTTTTGGAAACTGAGAAAAATGAGTACAATTGGGATAAAACTAAATTGCATATTTTTTTTTATTTTTTTTTTAAAGTAAGATCTTTGCACTAAATTCCTAGAATGATTTTTATTATTATTTAAAAAAAATTGTTAAAAGACTTAAATTCCTTTGAGAATGATTTCAGGAAAGCAAAAGGAACCATGTAATTTGATAAATCCATAACACAAAACACAAAATGAAGATTTTTCTTTTCATTCCTAATTTAAAGGGTTTTGAAAACAAAAGAATATCAACTTGGATCTCTTTATTGGCTACCATTTCATTTGGGATCTAGGAGCCACATCATTGATGGAGAATATTCATTTTTTTGAAAGAAAATAAGTTATTTTGACTTTATTCGAGATGCCCATTTAAAAGAACTATTTTCTTAATAAAAATGTTTGAGTTCAAGACTTAAAAGAGTTCAATTAAAAAATAACTAGAATTGTTGACTTGAAAACATGGAATTTTTTTTTAACTCAAACCTAAATTCTAAAAACTAAATGGATTCAACCAAAGTAAAAAGTTATCAATTTGAAGATGTGACAAGAATTTGACTAAAACTAAGATTCTAAAATAAAAATAAATAAATAAATAAACAAATTAGGTCAATCCAACTAAAAAAAAACCACTAAGAGGAAACATAGATTTAACTAAAACAAAAATTCTAAACAACTTGATAATTGAAAAAAAAAATAATTTGGTGCACTCTTATTTAAAAATCTGGTGGATTTCTCAAGGATTTTGGTGCTCTGTCATAAAAAAAACTAATGGCTATCTCACTTAAAGTAAAATTTTGGTGCACTCTTATTTAAAAATCCAGTAGTTTTATCAAGTATTTTGGTGTTCTTTCATAAAAAAAACTGATGGCTATCTCACTTAAAGAAAATTTTTGGTGCACTCTGATTTAAAAATCTGGTAGCTTTGTCAAGTATTTTGGCGCTCTCTCATAGAAAAATTTGATGGCTATATCATTTTTAAAAAAAATTGGTGCACTCTTATTTAAAATTTTGGTAGCTGTATCAAGTATTTTGGTGCTCTCTCATAGAAAAATCCGATGGCTATATTATTTAAAGAAAAATTTTGGTGCACTCTTATTTAAAAATCTTGTGGCTTTCTCAAGGATTTTGGTGCTCTCTCATAGAAAAAATCCGGTGGTTATAAATTTCATTCTACACCAACCCTGATTTTAAAGCAATATCAGTCCACATTTTTTTTAAAATTTCAAAACAGCTTGAAAACAACCCTTATTTCATAGATAACTTATCTTATATTCGATAAAAGATGCAACCTAGATTTTTAATATTAACCAGCCTTGATTCTAAGCTAATCCAACCCGAAAAGCTTACCCAATATCAACCTAAATGGTTAGCTAAATAAAATTCAGACATGTTTCATAATGCAATCCAAAATGTTGGTCAAGTTCAATCAAGTTCTCCAGAAAAACAAAGCTTGGAATTAGACATTATGAAATGTTAACACAATTAATCAAGAATTCTTAAATCTAAAATATTATCACACAACTGAAGGAATAGAAAAAAACAAATTGAAATAAAAAATAAATATAATCCATCAAAGTTCTAAAAAAATCAAAACTTCAAATTGAAAATAACTAACAAACTAATGTGTTCAGAATTTACCTTTTGTAGAGGAAAAGAAAACGCTGTTGTTTGGCTCATTTGTTGGTGCAGCTCCCTGATGCAGTAATGTTTTTCGAAACTTTTCTAGTGTGACCCACCTCTCTTTTCTGAAACACGGACTGATCCTCTTTGAAAACAGTAGCCCCAAACCACTCCTAAACACAGACTAATTCTCTTTGAAAATAGCAGCCCGCACTTCTCCTTTGAAAAATGGACTGATTGTTTCTCTAAAAATCACAGCCTCACCCCTTCAACACAAGGACTGATCACTCAAACAGCAGTGCCAAAAATGTTCTTTCAAACCACGGACTGATCACTCAAATACCAGCCCCAAAATTCCCTTTAAATCGTGGACTAATTTCCTCTAAACAACAACCTTAAATGCCCCTTTAAAACATGGATTGACCACTCAAACAGCAGCCCCAAAAATGCTCTTTCAAAACATGGACTGATCACTAAAATAGTAGCCCCAAAATCTTCTCTGAAACGTGGACTAATTTCCTCCAAACACCAGCCTTAAATGCCCCTTTAAAACATGGACTAATCACTCAAATAGTAGCCCCAAAAATGCTCTTTCAAAACATGGACTAATCACTAAAATAGCAGCCCCAAAATTCCCTCTGAAACTGGACTAATTTCCTCCAAACAACAGCCTCAAATGCCCCTTTAAAACACGGACTGATCACTTAAACAACAACCCCAAAAATTCTCTTTCAAAACATAGACTGATCACTCAAATAGAAGCCCCAAAATCTTCTTTGAAACGTGGACTAATTTTCTCTAAACAACAGCCTCAAATGCCCTTTTAAAACACGAATCGATCACTCAAATAGCAGCCCCAAAATCCCCTCTAAAACGTGGACTACTTTATTCCAAACAGCAGCCTCAAATGCCCCTTTAAAACATGGACTGATCACTCAAACAACAGCCCAAAAAATGCTCTTTCAAAACATAGACTGGTCACTAAAATAACAACCCTAAAATCTTCTCTGGAATGTGGACTAATTTCCTCTAAACACTAGCCTCAAATGCCCCTTTAAAACATGGACTGATCACTCAAACAGCAGGTCAAAAAATGTTCTCTAAAACGTGGACTGATCACTCAAATAGCAGCCCAAAATCCCCTCTAAAACGTGAACTAATTTCCTCAAAACAGCAGCCTCAAAAAATCCTTCAAAAAATGGATTGATCAATCAAACAACATCCCAAAAAATGCTCTCTAAAACATGGACTAATCACTCAAATAGCAGCCCCATAATCCTCTTTGAAACGTGGACTAATTTCCTCTAAACAGCAGTCTCAAAAAATCCTTTAAAACATGGACTGGTCACTCAAACAATAGCCCTAAAAATGTGCTTTCAAAACACAGAGTGATCACTCAAACAGCAACCCCAAAAATTCATTTTGAAACGTGGATTGATAACTCAAATAGCAACCCCAAAATCCCATCTGAAACATGGACTAATTTCCTCCAAACAGTAGCCTAAAAAATCCTTTAAAACATGGACTGGTCACTCAAACAGAAGCCCCAAAAATGCTCTTTCAAAACACAGACTGATCACTCAAATAGCAGTCCCAAAATCCCCTCTGAAACGTGGACCAATTTCCTCCAAACACCAACCTCAAATGCCCCTTTAAAACACGAATTGATCACTCAAACAACAGCCCCAAATATGCTATTTGAAATGTGGACTGATCACTCAAATAGCAGCCCCAAAATCCTCTTTGAAACGTTGACTAATTTCCTCAAAACAACAATCTCAAAAAATCCTTTAAAACATGGACTGATTACTCAAACAACAGCCCCAAAAAGGCTCTCTAAAACGTGGACTGATCACTCAAAAATAGCAGCCCTAAAATCCCTTTTGAAACATGGACTAATTTACTCCAAACAACAACCTCAAATGCCCTTTAAAATATGGACTAATCACTCAAACAACAATCCCAAAAATGTTATTCAAAATATGGTCTGATCACTAAAATAGCAGCCCCAAAATCTTCTCTGAAATGTGGACTAATTTCCTCCAAACAGCAGCCTCAAATGCCCCTTTAAAACAAGGACTAATCACTCAAACAGCAACCCCAAAAATGCTCTTTCAAAACATGGACTGATCACTAAAATAGAAGCCTCAAAATCTTCTCTGAAATGTGGAATAATTTCCTCCAAACAGTAGCCTCAAAATGCTCATTTAAAACACAGACTAATCACTCAAACAGCAGCCCCAAAAATGCTCTTTCAAAACACGGACTGATCACTCAAATAGCAACCCCAAGATCCCCTTTGAAACGTGGACTAATTTCCTCTAAACAACAGCCTCAAATGCCCCTTTAAAACATGGACCGATCACTCAAACAGTAGCCCCAAAAATGCTCTCTGAAATGTGGACTGGTCACTCAAATAGCAGACCCAAAATACCCTCTGAAATGTGGACTATTTCCTCTAAACAGCAGCCTCAAAATGCTCCTTTAAAACATGGACAGATCACTTAAACAACAACCCAAAAAATGTTCTTTCAAAACACGGACTGATCACTCAAATAGCAGCCCCAAAATCTCCTCTAAAATGTGGACTAATTTCCTCCAAACACTAGCCTCAAATTCCCCTTTAAAACACGGACTGATCACTCAAACAATAGCCCCAAAAATGCTCTCTTAAATGTGGACTGATCACTCAAATAGCAGCCCCAAAATCCCCTCTGAAATGTGGACTAATTTTCTCCAAACAACAGCCTAAAAAAAATCCTTTAAAACACGGACTGATAACTCAAACAGTAGTCCTAAAAAGGCTGTCTGAAACGTGGAGTGATCACTCAAATAGTAGCCCCAAAATCCCCTCTAAAACAGGGACTAATTTCCTCCAAACAATAGCCTCAAATGCCTTTTAAAACACGGACTGATCACTTAAACCACAACCCCAAAAATGCTCTTTTAAAACATGGACTGATCACTAAAATAGCAGCTCCAAAATCTCCTCTGAAACATGGACTAATTTCCTCCAAACAGCAGCCTCAAATGCCCCTTTAAAACACGGACTGATCACTCAAATAGCAACCCTAAAAAATCCTCTTTCAAAACACGAACTGATCACTCAAATAGAAGCCCCAAAATCTCTTCTGAAACATTGACTAATTTTCTCCAAACCACAACCTCAAATGCCTTTTTAAAACATGGACTGATTCCTCTAATTCTCCAGAAAAATCAGTCTCACTTCTTCTTTCTCTTTTGTACCTCTTCTAAACGTGCGTCCTCACTCCCCATGGTGTAACTGCATTTTTTCTTTTCCCTTGAATCGTGTCTTTTCCTCTCTTCTATCACGTTGAAAAATCTTTTTTTTTTTTCCGTTCTAGTGCTCTTCTTTTTTAGACCACCTTCTTAATTTTTTTTTTCTTTTTTTCTTGAACACAACCTCACTTCTTGTCCACATACACGTTGCACCCTTTCCTTTCACTTGCCAAAACCCAACCTTCTTAATCTTCTTCTCATAATCATCCTATTGACTCTACCAGCCACCTTCATCATGCTAATCTTCTTCCCATAATCATCATTTTCAATAATCTTTTTTCCAATACGAAGTATGTAAAATCCCGGGCAACAATACAAAAAATAACAAATAAAAAAATAGAAAAAATAAAGGTTAGAATAATAATAATAATAAACATATAACTAATAATTAAAAATCCAAATTACGTCATTTTAAAATAAATTAAAAATATAGATCACATGTATAACTAAAATGAATTATCGACTTAAGCAATTCCTTATCAAAATAAACTAATAAATAGATAAATAAAAATGAAATGAATATGATTATTAAGTTCATGTAATTTTGTAAAAATAAGTAAATAAATGAATAAAACTAATAAATAGAGAAAGATAAAAAAAACAAAAACAAAATCAAGCACATGCAAGCCATAGGAGCTATGCAACCATGCAAGTCATGCAAACCATGCATCCATACAAGAAACGATCTAAATGGGCCTAGGGTGCCTAAGTGGGCCTAAGGTGATGCCTAATGGGCCAAGTGTGCATAAATGGGCCTAGAGTGCATAAGTGGGCATAGGGTGCATAGGTGGGCCTAGGGTGCCTAAATGGGCCTAGGGCGCCTAAATGGGCCTAAGGCGCCTAAATGGGCTTAGGGTGCCTAAATGGGCCTAGGGTGCCTAAATGGGCCTAAGATGCTTAAATGGGCCTAGGGTGCCTAAATGGACCTAGGGTGCCTAAATAGGCCTAAGGTGCCTAAATGGACCCAAGGTGCCTAAATGGGCCTAGGGTGCCTAAATGGGCCTAAGGTGTCTAAATGAGCCTAGGATGCCTATGTGGGCTTATGATGGTGCCTAATGGGCCAAGTGTGCCTAAATGGGCCTAGGGTGCCTAAATGGGCCTAAGGTGTCTAATTGAGCCTAGGATGCCTATGTGGGGCTAGGATGGTGCCTAATGGACCAAGGTGCCTAAGTGGGCCTAAAGTGGTGCCTAATGAGCCATGTGTATCTAAATGGGTCTAGGGTGCTTAAGTGGGCCAAGTGTACCTAAATGGGACTAGTGTGCCTAAGGGCTAAGTGTGCCTAAATGGACCTAGGGTGCCATAAGTGGGCCTAGAGTGGTGCCTAAGTGATTTTGAGTCTAAATAGGGCTGCTAAGAGTCACAATGGGGTTAGGTAAATCCCTCAACCAAAGTCCCCAAGGTAGCTTATAAAAGATAGGCTACACGAGTAGTAATAGGCCATCAGGAAATTTCTGTAAACTATCAAAACAAATACCTAATAGGACATGTGCTAGGATGAAAAAATGGAGGGTCTACACCAACCTTCATCAACAGTGACCCAATCCATAAGGATATATGGTCATTTTAGGGTCTCATCTATAGGTCAAAGTCTCCTATTGATTTTGGCATAGGCTCAATATCCTCTCAACGTTGAGAATCATGCAGTATAGTAGCTTGGTGAATCATGCAGTATAGTAGCTTGGTGAATCATGACAATTGATAGCCTTACATCATGATTCACTATAGGTCCTATCCAATGTGCATCACATACACTAGTACACTCACCATAAGAAACCCATCCCGACGGCCAAGATAAGTCATTCCTTTTATTAGGAAGTGGTGCACTACAATCTCTATTAGATTGCCTAAATCCATGAACCAACTGTGGATAACTTATCTACTTATTAGGAACCCATGACTTGTATCTTTTATGCAACTCCTAATACACCCAAGTCATGTACAATGTAAGAGACATGGACTGAATGCTCAAATCAATGTCAACACATCAAAAGGATAGCAAAGGGACCATTAAATCTAACTTTGTTACATCATGTCTTGTTTTTAAAGGCTCAATCCCAATACTTATACATGAGTAGAATCAATTAATTAGTTGTTAGGCACAATTTACATCAACTAATTGACCTCACTGATCGATCAATCATATAATTATTGGTGGTGGAATAATATAATAGGTACTGTTAAGGATAGGTGAAAGAAATTTTATATCTAATCTTGATATAATGGAACAACCTAGAAAGTGGGTGAATGGGTAGTCTTTGAATTATACTCCACTAAATATGAAATTTTTTTACATAGTTTTACCTAATCGCATGCACCTACTGTTAGGATAAAATCCTTAAAAACATGACAGATGTAACAAATTTGGAATTCATTATTTATTTAATGATATTTTAGTGTCACTTTCTTTCCCTGTTCCATGCATTACACTTCATGAGCATTCTCGTCTAGCATCTTTTGCATCGTATGTGATTTGGATGTATTAGAAGTTGTATCGAAGATCAAAGTCACGGGTTCCTTTCAAATAGATGGCTTATTTACATTTGGTTTGTGGGTTTAGGCAACCCATTAGAGGTTGTAGTCTAATATCTCCTAATTGGAGGAATGATTAGTCTTGACCATCGGGATGAGTTTCCTATGTTGAGTTCACTAGTATGTATAATTAAGGCTATCAAGTAGTCATGACCTCACCAAGTTGTTTCCTTGTGTTGTCTCTCAACCTTGAGAGAATATTGAACTTATGTTATAGTTAGTAGTGACTTTGACCTATGGGTGAAATCGTAAGCTGATCATATATTCCTTACGAATTGGGTCACTGTTGATAGAAGCCAGTAGGAATAAGTATTCTCAATAAAGGCACCATGATATCTCATGGGATTGAGAGAGTATCCCCTTGGGATCCTAAGGAGGTGTGTTCATGTAAATTATGACCATAATAGTTTCTTAAGTGGAACTTGACATAAACTCTTTGTGAGCTAAGACATGTCAGTTAAACACATAATATAAGGATATGTAACTTAAGTATAGTGAGGTAATCTTGAAAAACTGATAGTTTTCACCTTATTAGACTAAGGACATTAGTTCATGGGGAGACCGAATGCTATGAATAGAAGGTTATAGACTCGAACACTTAGTGTCTCATTGTTATTTACATAGGGTACTGGAGTGTAGTTGATTATCTATAATGGGATGTTATATCAACTTCACAATTGGATTTTCTCTAAGGGAGCTAGTATTGTCTTATGGGTCCTAATGGTCCCTAATTTGAGCTTATATACCTTGTTGGCATGGGTTATGAGGGTCAAATTAGCTTTAAGTTTACTTTATGCTTAAGAGTGTTTTAGTAATTATGCAAGGATGTACAGAGGTAAGTGAATAATGTCTCTTAATTGGGCTAATTGATTAATTAGTAGGCCCTATTGGGTTATTTAATAAATTAGGACCCAATTTCCGATGAATTAAGTGACTTAAGCCCATATGGGCTCAAGTGACTTAAGCCCTATTAGGAACCCTATAAATACCCCATAGAGATTAGGGTTTCCACCACTTTTTGTCTTCCACCTCTAGAGAAAAAAAGAGTTATAGCCTCCATCCTTTCCCTTTCTCTTGGAAGTGTGCCAAGATCAAGGAAGAGTCATCAGATGAAAGATCATGGGTCCACATGACTTCCAACGACATTGATTTGATTCTTCAACACTTGGATTTAAGGTCTGGGAACATCTAAACCTTAATGTTAGTAATTTAGCCTTAAGGATCAATTTTTTGAAAAATTGGTATTTCTCTTGTTGCTTAAATCTAAGATATCTAACACTTACTCTCTAAGGTCTTATATCGTCATCACCTATACTCATTTCCCTTGTCCTTGACACAACACTCCCTTATACTCCTCAGTGGATCCCTCGAAGTCCTTATCGAAGTTTTGCGATGAGATCTTTGACCTTTGTTGTAGAAGAAAGTTACCTTAATAAAGATCTTAAAAGTTTGAGAATTAAAAGGTCAAGTTTTTTATGAATGACTTTGTTCTCTTAGGGTTCATAAAAGTCCACCCACACATTTAAATAAAATATCTCTATTTATATTTATAAAACCCTTTTTACAATCAAATACCAATTTAGAGATGATCATAAATTTAAAACTTACTAAAAATGTTCCAAAAATTCTTTTTAGAATCATACACAAATTCAGAGATAAGCATAATTTAAAAAACTTATCAAAAACTATTTTTGGAATTAAAAATATAGTAGAAATCAAATTAGGAAATATAAAGTATTATCTTCCTAATTTCTTGTATTAGCCATTCCAAAAGCTTTAGCAACCATATATACATACCTTAAATTTTACAACTTTGAATAAATTTGATGAAGTTCGAAATTGTCTTGAAATGAATAAGACCCTAAAAAGTAAGTTGCATCGAATTAGTAAGAAAGGAACAAAGTTGTCAACTAAATAAAATACCCTAACAATATCTCATTTTAGTAATTTTGTGATAAAATACAAATATATAATGAGGTCTCCCATAAGTCTCATAAAACCTCACTAAACTCAATCCTAATCTTAGTCTAAACCATTTCTTACGCAGTAATATCAATTTCTTGTAATCTACACACACTTCAATAATAAACTCGTGAAAACATAGTGTAATAAAAATAGAAAAGAAAAATATAATTAATAAACTTAATAAACATTTTTACTTCCTTTTTTTCTCACAAAAATGAAAATTTTAAGAAATTTAAGAATGATAAAACAATCATAAATGAATAAATTACCAAATATCCAAATTTAATCCAATAGAGAGAAAACAAAGTTCCAAACGATAATTCACTACAAGAAAAAAGGTCCTTGTTGACAGTTTTTCACCGTTAAGATAAGGTATATCTGTCAAGATAGGTTACTATTCGTATATGTCATCTATGTCAGTATCAAGAAAAGTCTAAAGCTAGCTTGACATATACATATGTCAAGATTTCTCTATTTCTACTAATGATGAAATCTTAATAGTATGATATCTATCAATGTTTATTTTACTTCTATCAATGTTGAATTTAACATATGACAAGATTACTTGATCTTATGTCAAGGTTAACTTACTCTTCTATTAAGGTTACTCCAACAAGTGTCAAGGTCAGATGTCATATATGTCATGATTAATCCCATATATGTCAAGATTTCTAAATATATATGTCAAGGTTAGATTTTATATATATCATAATTGCTTTATATATGTTAATGTTTGGTATCACATATGCCATAGCTACTACTGCACATGTCAATATTGGGCATGAGCCATATGTCAATATAACTTATGAAAAATTAAATATTATTTATTATAATTTTTAGTTTTTAATGGAAAATGAACATGTTCTATACCATATGAACCTATCTCGAAATTTAATTTGGTATATTTTTAATTATAATTATCACAATCAAGTCCCTAAAATAATTTAAATAAATTACTATTTAAGAAAAAAAATTATTACATATATATTAAATATTAAGAACACAATTCCATAAATCTTTTTCAAGTTACTCTCTATTTTCTATATACAAACAAAACCTAGCTAAAAACATTCAATAAAAATAATACACAAACTTAAATTGAAAAGTACAACATTATCTTCATAAGAGGTGATCTTTGTTTCTACATCATTATCTTCTTCTTGATGTATTTCTTAGATACCTAGTAGAATAAACACAGAATTAATAGAAAAGTAAGTAAAAAATACAAAAAAAGTAAAAGATTTTTTTTCATAGGACAATAAATATATTAACCTTCAATATCACAAAGATAAAATGAATACACCTATTGACCTTTAATATCATCAATTGTAATTGAATTGACTTTGTGATTCTAAATTCAATGTAAAACATAGTGGATATTCAAACTCCCATATCCTCCAGGATGAAGCCTCATCCATACTTATCTCTTGCTTAAAGCCCAATCAATGGTGAAACACAACCTCAACAATCCTAAGGTTCAACCAAACTCAATGGTTCTTAAAGAACCAACCTACTTATGTGTGCCTGATACTCTTATTATTGGGCTCAACCAAATGAAACACAAGGCCCAAGTAATAAAATATTATAACATCAAGCCCATGTACCCACTACAAAAAAATAGGTTTTTAATGACGAATCTTTAGTCACGGTCACAAATTTCGTGACCAAAGATATTATTTTGTCACGGCCAGAGTAAAATTGTGACTGACTATATGTGTTAATCAAGGATGGTGGGAAAAAAAAACATGTTTAGTCACGGAGATTTTATGAACCGTCACCAAAAGGATTGATGAGAGGGTATTTTAGTGACGGATTTATTTGAATCCGTGACTATTTGTAAATTTAGGGAGGGAAATTTTGGCGCCAATACTTTTAGTCACGGTAATTTTATCATTCGTGACCAAAAGTGTAACAAATGATGTTTTAGTCACGGTTTTTTGTGAAACCGTCACTATATATATATTTTTGTGAATTTTAGTCACGCTATTGATTGACCGTGACTGTATGGGAACTTATAGTCACAAATTTCACATTGACCGTGACCAAATACATAGAGAAATATTTTGAACCTATGGTCACGGGGTTCACACAATCGTGACCAAAGTCTATTATTTATTTTAAACCCTTTTTGGGTTACCTATTATAATTTTTTAGATAATATATATATATAGATATATAGATATATCATAGAAATTATTATTAATAGTAATAATAATAGTTCTTATTAATTTTTCCTTAGTTAAAATTATTTAATTTCCTTGTTATGATTAATGCTTTAATGAGAAGTAAAATAAAGTTTAATATATATATTAGTTTAAAAATATGATGGTTCAATTTGATATTATTTGATAAAAAATTTAAATGCAAGTGACATTTACTCCACGAGTCTATGAGTTTAGCTTTAAAAAACCAAAGCCAAAATATTAACTTAGTCTGAGAAGGTGGGGGAGGAGGAGGGGCCTAATCTCTACTTAGCTGTATTTGACCTAACTTTTTGATTGGAAATGTAGAGGATAATATTGTTTATTGAGTGAATCCCCCCGTAGCCCATTTCTTTCCCATTAAATAAAATTGCCATGTTTTGGTGAACCGAACGACCCAATGCCAAAATAATTATTATTATTATTATTTGCTTCATTTTCCAATCTAGGTAAACTTCGGCCACCTCACCTACCCTCTAACTTTAATCCCTTCAAGCAAATTGTAGCATAGCCCTTAACTCCGACCCTTCATCAATTACCAGATTTTTTATAAGAGTATGACAGTTTTTAAAAATAATGCCTAAATTATCGTGGTAAAAAAAATAATTCCAAATCTATGTAGTTTTGTCCAACGAGGAGAGAGAAGAAATTTGTAAGTGAGAAATCGTCTCTTCAATAGACGATTTTCACAACAAAAAAAAAAGTGAGAAATTCTCACTTAAAAAAAAAAAACGAACCTTTAAATTTTTTTTTTCATTCTTTATTCTATTTATACAATAATTCGATTATTATAAATATATATTATAAAATTAATTAATTTTATTTACTAAATTTAATTTATAAATAATATACTAAATTTAATATAAGATAAATAATATTTATATATTATTTTTTTCTTTCACTTTGGAATTAAAAAAAAAACTATTATCAATTTTATATGAAAATTGAGTTTAAATTTTTTTTAAAGTTAAAAATATATATCTATATATATTTCTTTGTTTTTGCCATATGATACGTTGGTCAACTTTCTTTTTTGTCGCATTTTTCAATGTCATGTGGCCGCCCAACTCGCATTATTTTTGTAATAAATAGATTTAATGATTTTTTTCCCATCATGTGAAAGCGAATCTTGGGAATGACGAGGCAGTGGAAAGCCAAATTCTAATTATGGTGGCGATTAGGTTCCAGTGCCCATTAATTACTTTGAAGAACGTGATTCTTTTTTAAATATGATTTATATCCGAAAAAAACAAGGGGATTTTGATTCACTAATTTGAAAAAATAAAAAATAAAAAATAAAAAATCTTATAAATCAGTTTTATCCTTATCTATTTAAAAATATTTTAAAATATATACATTTTTTTAAAATATCATTTTACTTGATAATATTAAATAAAATTATCAAAAAATTAATTTATTATTTTAATTTGATAAAAGTATTTTATAAATCAATATATTACTAATTTTTCCTTATATAATATTATATATAAATCATTTTGAAAAAAATTCATTAAGATGCTCAAGTCATAAATACTAATTTTTAAATTTTTTAATTAATAATGATTTTATATAGTGTTTTATATAAATACATTCATCTTTCCTTTAATAAAATTGAATAAAAACATCAACAATAAAATGAGAAATTTTAAAAGTTAAATACAATTAAAACAAAAAAAAAAAATATAAATAAGACAAAAAACTTTAAAAAATAAAATATTGACTTTTATTGTATTTCCAACTCTTTCTTGATATCTATATTTTCTAGTGTTATTTAGCCAAAAGTTAATGTTTTATTTTTATATTTTTAACTTTAAAATTTAAACTCAATTTTCATATAAAATTGATAATAGTTTTTTTTTTTAATTCCAAAGTGAAAGAAAAAAATAATATATAAATATTATTTATCTTATATTAAATTTAGTATATTATTTATAAATTAAATTTAGTAAATAAAATTAATTAATTTTATAATATATATTTATAATAATCGAATTATTGTATAAAATTTACCTTTCTTGATATCTATATTTTCTAGTGTTATTTAAAAAATAATGTTTATCTTATATTAAATTTAGTATATTATTTATAAATTAAATTTAATAAATAAAATTAATTAATTTTATAATATATATTTTTAATAATTGTATTATTAAAAACTATATATATATATATATATATATATATATATATATATATATATATATATATATATATAGCTTTATTAAAAGACGTTTTTAATCTATGATGTGGACAGTTTATGCTTGGCCACAATTTAAGATCTTGAGAAATTTTTTTAATTCCTTTTGATGCCACTTTTCCTTGGCTGCTACTTAATCTATGAGTGGACATTGCTTGGCATGATTAAGGTCTTGAGTTTTATTTTATTTTATTTTAATATTTTAATTAAAATTCTCATTGCATGAAGAGATGTTGCTGAATTTTCTAGCATATATTTTCTATTATATATAAAACTTTATTTGAAGCAACAAAAGTTTAATCTCTAATAATACATATATTCAAACTATATATTCCAAAAATAACCAAATAGAAATAATGTCATAATCATCAAAACCTAAAATAAAATATGAGTAGTTTATAGAAGTTTGATTAGCTATTATTTATAATTTAAAATATTTTATTATATCATATTATCTCTCGTGATTAAAAATAATAATAAACACTATAAATAATTAAATAAGACTAAATTTTCTATAAAAATAACATAAAATATTAATATAAAGAGTAAATGTTTTATTTTTTTTCAATAACATTTAATTAAAAACAATTTTTACTTTTTAAAAATTCAAATTCTCAAGGGGTAAATTTTTTATTTTTTTATTATTTTTTTTTAAGGTTTCTTCATTTATATTTGGTTCCAAGAAATTCTGAGTGAAGTTATAAAGAAAAAAATTAAAATAAAAAATAGATTAAAATCCAATAAATTATTTTTATTTATTTTAACTCATATTAAATAATTTTAAAATATATAATTTTTTAAGTAGTTTTAATTATATTTGATTTTTTTTAATATTTTTTATAGCACATTCAAAACATAAGAAAATTACTTTTTAAAATATTTTCTTTTCTTAGTATTTTCCGATAATCACAGTTATATGTATATATATATATACATCCTACTGAACAAGAATTTAAGATAAGTCACCCTTGCATCATAAGTAGATCAGATGTGAGATTTATTATTATTATTTATTTTCCAAAATGCCTTTTTTAAAGGAAACGGACGTCAAATGGGGCCTTCGGACTCGCACGTTTTCAACAGAGAAATGAAAAAGCTCACATGGGGCCTTTCAAGACAACTTCTCCCCATCTTTCCCCCAATCAACAAATGGGGCCTTTTTTCTTTCTCCGGTACTCACTGAAGCTACTGATCTGTTAACGACAGAAGTTTGGGGATCGATTATTTGCTTGATTTGATTTTTGGGTAAGATCTCGATATTTCCTTATTTTATGTCTCCGAGTTTTTTAGATCTAGAAATTACTTGTGTCTGTTCAGTTTTATAAAATATTTCCTTAAAATCCAATCAGGAAATCGAGAATGTGAAGGTGTTGTGCAGCACGTTGGAAGCTCTCAACTCAAAATTCAAGGAAAGAAAACAACAGGTAATTTTTTTATAGTTTTTTTATTTTTTATTTTTATTTTTATTTTTTCTTCTGGAACTTTTCAGAATTGGGATTTGAACAAATATAAAGAAGTAACAGTTAAAAAAATTGATCATATCTACAAAGGAGTAGAATCAGTAACCCTATATTATAGATATTTTGATGAAAATATTAAAAGTATAGTATTAGATATTTTGTTCCGTGATAATGTGCGGTTTTCCAAAACTGCACAACTGCAAGATGAGAATTTTTGTTGCCAGATGAGAAGACTGTTAGCGATATTATTCAGCTTGGTTCTCAAGTTTTCTGATCTTGAGACTGGGCTAAGAATGCCATGTTCCTAGACAAATCCCCCACTATAAGTCTTCAAATGATAAAAATATGATTTCATCCTACAAAAATGATCCCATTTTTTAAACCACCAAAGACTGGCTTCTTTTTTTTTTTTTTTTTTAACAAAAATATGATCTAGAAAAAACATCCTAGTTTTTCAATAAATTTAAAAAAAAACTCTTTTCCATGGGAAAAAAATTTAAGAAGTGTTTTAGAGTTTACAAAATAGTTATATTTTTTTTATGGTATTTTAAGAAATAATTAAAAATACAATGAATAGATGGAGAATATTGGGAATAGGGTTGACAATGAGATAGGATTTTTCGGGTATCTTTACCTTCAATAATATTTCACTTTCCTATTATGATAAATCATAGTAACTAAGATATATTTCATATTGAAAATAATAATTATATAATATAATTTATATTTCCAATATGTATCTTAAAATGTGATAGGTTTGTACTATAACAAGTTCTTTATTTTTTAATCCTTATTTGTTAATTTTTTTTAAAACTTATCAATATCTCTTATTATTATTACTATTTATCTTAATTTTGTAAAAGACAATTATTTAAAATAAAGCCTATAATTTTTTTTTAAAAAAATCTTAATCTCCTTTTTCAAATATAATATTGCATATATTGTGATTTAATTAATCAATTACGTTGTTTTAGCCATTATTTTTATTTTCCAGTAAAAATAGGGGAATTTTGTTATGTTGTGGGAAATTATAAATGAGAAGCCTTGATATTAAATTCTCTCTTGGAGTGCAACTTGATATTAGAGTTATAATATTGCAATAGTTAATCTTGTGATTCTTCTCCTAAGTACAGCCGTAAAAAGTATGAATTATGAATTGTCTTAGATTCTCAATTGATTGCATCCATTGTTATGATTCTTTCTTTCTTTCTTTTTTATTTTTTATTTTTTATTTTCTAATCACCATTAGTTTTACTCTTAGATAATACTAAAAATTTATTTTAAAAAAACACTTTCAATAATAACATGCTTACTCCTCTTTTCTTATCCTTATCTTCTCCTAAGCTCGGGGAAGTGCTTTTGGGGTACATACAAATTATCTTTTATGTCATTAGATTTATCGAAAAAGTATCTTAAATCACTTTCTTTAATTAAGAAAAACAAATTTTTTAAAACTTTGTTTCTAATAATATATTTGAATTTATTTTTAAAAATTATTATTGAAGATAAAATATTATAGATAAAAGTTATTTTTAATAAATATAAAAAATAAATTTTTATTTAAAATATTATTTTTTTAAAATTATTCTAATTTTTTTTTAGAATTGTTTTAAAAAATATTCCAAAATAGTCCTATTATTTTTCTTAAGAAATGAAAATTTGGATATATATAAAATTATATTAAATGTAACTACATTTATATGAGAAGAAATTATATATCTTAATTTCAATGTTAACTTATTAACTTAAAGTGGAACGTTGCAAATAAAATTTTTGTTTAGAAAATCTTGGTGGGCCCATGCCCATCAACAAAAAAATAAAAGCTTTTGAAAAATAGGCCACTCAAATCAATTCCTTTTTTTTTTTTTTTTTTTTTTTTTTTAAGCTATGGTTATAACTCGGATGGGTTGAATGGGTCTGAAGGTTAATCTGTGTCAAATCTATTGATTCATATGTCCAACCTATTCTAAACCTAATATAAGGTCGAATCGAAAAGGTCCAATCTATTCTAAACCTAATATGAAGTTGAATCGAGAAGTTTCAACCCGTGTTAAGCTAATGGGCAATAGGGGCTCCAATAAGTACTTGTTAGTTTTCAAGGGTTATCAAACAAAATGTATATAATAGAACTTTTGATAAATAAAATATTTATTTCAAATTAATAAAATATAAGTCATATTATAGAATAAAAATTTTAAAGTTAAATGTCTCAAAACTATCAATTGTATTATTCGTTACTAGTTTAATATAAATGACAACTCTAACCTCAAGTTTCAATATTCTAAAATATTTTAATAATTATAAAGAATGATAAATTTATTAGCATAGTACAATTATAAAAAGAAAAGGTTAAAATTCCTTTATTATCCTTTTCATATTTTTTACATTTTAAATAAAATAATAATAATAATAATAATAATATACAAGTTCAAGTTTCAACAAGTTGCTCGTACTTTCAACACACGCCAACCCTAATCTTCTTAGATTGATATTTTTCTAATTCAAACTCTTCCTTAACTTGTTCACACCTTGTCCATGGTATTAGGAATAGGATCAAGGGTGCATGTTCTCTAGATCCCAAGACTACTAAATCTATCAATAATGAAAGTAAAAACATCTCCTAGATCTTATTCCAATTGATGTAAGAATCTCATAAACCTTATAATCTTCCACCCTATCACTCAATCTTTAATCCTTGGCACTTGTATAAAGTTGCATCTATTGTGAGACCTTATCTATGATTTTATATTTTATTATTGTTATCTGTGAACTAACCCTCGTTGATTTTATGCAATAGAAATATTAGTTATTCATTTCTATAAATTATCGAATGTGTTAGTCTCATTGTGTGTTTTTATCTATTTCTTTTCTAATATTATTTGTCATTAATTTTATCATTTACTCATTTTCATTTTAGAAAACCCTAGAAATCCCGTTCAAGTATCCTTGCTTGACAAATGTCTCTTTTATCATATACTAAAAATAGATAAGTTGTAGAATTGTGGATATGATTATTTATTGTGGTCATATTCAAGTTTTCAACCTATGTGTTTTGTATATGATTGGTAGAATTGTCTGCAAATGATGCTTGAATTGTCCGTTTGGACAGTTTGGAAATACATAATATCTATGAAATCACACGCCTATGCTTTAGCATATTGATAAGTTTTGACAGTGATTCCCCTTGTTCTCTGGGTGCATATTTGGAGAAGGTATGTTTATACCTTAGCCAATTCGTGTACTTGGAGAACTATGGGGAAATGCTTCCGAAATTTTATCAAAATGAAACTAAGCATGTTAGTGATTGATTCATAGGGATTATGTATTTCTAAATGGGATAGGAACCACTACCAAATATAAGAATTTGAGATGATAAAAAACATATCACATTCATTATAAGTTGATATGAAGATTCATTGTTATGTGATTGAAGGGTTTAATTTGCGGAAGTACGAGAAAAATGCCAATAGATAAGAGTTGGATGCAGAAGTCAAGAGTAAGTAGTGAATACTATAAAGGAGTTTTGGAGTTCTTAGACTTTGCCTTTAGCAATGCACTTGGAAAAGAAATGCTCCCATGTCCTTGCATTCGTTGCAATAATTGTCTTATGCAGAAGCGAGAAATCATGTATGACCATTTGTTGGACAATGGGATAGCTAGAAATTATGTGCGATGGTTGATGCATGGGGAATATGAGTTTTGCGAACCTACAAATACTAGCACTAATGAGTCTGATATGCATGATGAGATGCAAGAAATGTTAAATGATGCATTTGGAATGCCAATGCCAAATGAGGAATCTGAAAGAAGTCGACATGTGCATGAGGAGTTTGAAAAACCAAATGAGGATGCAAACAAATTTTATAATTTGTTAAGAGAAGTAGAGCAGAAACTATATCCAGGGTGTAAAAAATTCACAAAGTTGTCTTTTATCATAAGATTATTTCATATGAAGTGTCTTAATGGATGGAGCAATAAGTCCTTTACAATGTTGCTTGAATTGTTGAAGGATGCATTTCCTGAGGGTGAGACATTGCCAAGCAACTATTATGAAGCAAAAAAAATACTTCGTGACCTTGGCCTTCATTATATCAAGATTGATTCATGCCTCTCAGATTGCATGTTGTATTCAAAAGAGTATGCAAATGCAAATGAGTGTGTCATTTGTGGTGTCTCTAGATGGAAATCAAGTGATGAGCATTCTACAGATGAGTTCACTAATTCAGCAAAGAAAAAGAAAATTCCTGCTAAGGTCTTGCGTTATTTTCCTTTAAAACCAAGACTTCAAAGGTTATATATGTCATCTAAGACAGCTTCTCACATGAAATGGCATGTTGATGGTCGCATGGAAGGTGAGATGATGAGGCATCCAGTGGACTCTTTGGCTTGGAAAAACTTCGATAACGTACACCCTTCATTTGCACTAGAACCTCGAAATGTTAGGCTCGGTTTAGCAAGTGATGGGTTCAATCCTTTTGGGAATATGTCAATTTCATACAGCATGTGGCCTGTAGTTCTTATTTCATATAACTTACCACCTTAGATGTGTATGAAACAAACATTCTTCATGTTGTCACTACTTATTCCTGGTCCAACTGCACCTGGGAATGACATTGACATATACTTACAACCATTGATAGATGAGTTGAATGACTTATGGGACGTTGGAGTTGAAACATATGATTTGTTTCAAATAGGGCAAAGCAAGTGATAAAGCATACATCGGGATCAAAAAGTTATGCTCAAATTCGCTATGAACAGGTTGGAAATTTATTATTAATATGATTTGTTTGTACATAAATAATTTATCATAAATAACTCAATTGTTTTACTTGTAAGAATAGGCACAAAAGAAAGAGGATCGAAGTGAGCTCAATAGAATTGAGATGTTTGCCTTGACACACACAAGAAAAGATGGGACGCCTGTTGATGATCATTCTAAGGAGATTATGGTAATGAAGTAAATAAATTTTATATACTTGTATTTCAATCATAGCCACATACTAAATTATTTTAAAAGTTTAACAATTTTATTTTATTTTTTATAATTCCAGGATCAATTTCAGCAATTACTATCCCAACCTGAGGGGACATCTTCTTCTACTTCTGCATCATCTGGAGCATCTACATCTGTATCATCTACATCTGTAGCATCTACATATGTAGATGAGATATATACTCAAGTCATGGGTCCAGAGAGACATGGTCGTGTTCGAGGGTATGGATTTGGTCCTACTCCTACCTCAATCTTTGGTTCTACTAGTAGAAGGCGATCAGGAGTTATTCTTTCAACACAATTTGAAAATGCCCAAGAGATGCTAATAGCTGCAGAACAAAAGTTTACAACTGCAACTGAAGAACTCTCAAATGTGAAAGAGGAACTCTCACATGTGAAAGAAACATTTGAAGAGAGGTTGATAGAAGTTCAAAGGAAGACACGAGAAGAAGTGAAAGAAGAGTTTGAAGAAAAAATGATGGAAATGCAAAGAAAAATGCAAGCACAAATTCAAGAACAGATGATGCAAATGATGCAACAATTTCAGCAAAAGCAGTAGAAATTTGAAGATTATGCTACTTATTTATATGATAGATTCTCCTAACTTTTTTTGCTTTCTATGACTATTGTGTGATGTTTGGTTGGTTGATTTGTTATATTATGTTAGAATATGAAACTAAATTTGAATCTCTTTGTTATTTGCTTGCTTGGTTTTTTTTTTTTTGTTATATTATATATATTTTTTTATTTAATGACTTATATTGATATATAAGTTTTTAACTAGCTTGGGATAATTGATTGTAATATATTGAAATTGTTTTAATTGCATATACAGGTCTAAAATGGGTTTGTTTGGGTTTATAACAGGTTTGGGAAATTTGAATTTATAAAAAACCAATTTCCAAATATAACAAATTTTAGTCACGGCCACTAAAACTTTGTGACTATAAGCGTATTTTAGTCACGATCAGTAATGAACCGTCACCAAAATTTGGGGATAGGGCGGCCATCCATGATTAATTTCAGTCACGGTCATTAGTAGTCGTGACCATAAGTGTATATTTTGTCATAATAGACCTAACAATTAGTCACGGTCAATTAATTACCGTGACCATATCCTACATTTAGTCACGGTCAGGGACACTAACCGTGACCACAAGGTTACATTTAGTCACAGTCAGTGACATTGACCGTGACCATAAGATCACATTTAGTCACGGTCAATGTCACTGACCGTGACCATAAGATCACATTTAGTCACGGTCAGTGGGCATGACCGTGACCATAAGGCTACATTTAGTCACGGTCAGTGGGTATTGACCATGACCATAAGGCTACATTTAGTCACGGTCAGTGGGTATTGACCGTGACCATAAGCTTACATTTAGTCACGGTCAGGGACATTGACCGTGACCATAAGCTTATATTTAGTCACGGTAAGGGACATTGACCGTGACCATAAGCTTACATTTAGTCACGGTTTATTACCTGACCGTGACTAAATCAACCTAATAAGTAGCAAAGTATTCTTAACTTTTTTGGTCACAGTTTTTGTATGGCCGTCACAAAAAAGGAAATCATATGGTCACGATCACTTAGGAAACCGTGACCAATACTTTTAGCTACGCCTCATATTGTGACGCTTGGTCACGGTTTCATAAGACCGTGACAATATGTTTTGGTCACGGATATATAAGATTTGGTGACGGTTCCCGACCGTCACCAAAAATCCTATTTCTTGTAGTGTACCAAATAATTTGCAGCCCAATCATAAGCAAATGAGACCGAAGGCCATATAAAAATTAAATTAAAACTACCTTAACAAGTACTGTAGAGATCCAAGGAAACTTACCTACGTTTCTTGAAGCCCTAAAATGAAGAATGAAGTGGCAACCATGGAGATGGTGGTATTGATGGTAGTCCAACAAAACTCAATGGGTAGTGCAGGAGGTACTAAGGCTGTGGGCCGCAACAATGGTGGCTATGATGGTGACGTAACATCAAGAATCGTGTCGGGGCTATGGCGAAACAATAGCAACTGTGTCGAGACTGTGGCGAAACATTGGGAAGCATGTCTAATTTGTAGCAAACATGGGAACAACAACAATGGGTGAATAGAAAGATGGTGGCATGGTGGGTGTGGGACTCATGGATGGTAACAACGCGAGAGATGGAGGTGGTGGCATAGGAGCTGCCATGAATATGAGGATGAGATGATGAAAAAAGAAAAAAAAAAAAAAAAAAAAGAAAAAAAGGAAGATGAGGAAGATGGGGCGGCGACTGTAAGTGGAGGGAAATGGAATAAAAAGGGGAAAAACTTATATAACGAGGCTTTTTTTTTGTTTTTTTTTTATTTTTTTTATTTTTTATGGTTCAAGCAAAAGCATAAATATAATGGGCCCAAACTAAATAAAATGGGCTTAAAATATTTTAAAAGAAATCGGTCTATGGATTGATTTTGTGGGTCTACAATTAGTTATAATGCCTAAATACTAATTAAGTTATTCTTAGTAGATTTAATGTCTAATTAAACACATAAATAATAATTTAAATACCTAATACTTGTGAAACCCCGATCCAAGTTAGTGGCAATATATTTTAATTCCAACAATTAGAAATATAGAGACATAAGTTAGTGTCTTATCCAAAATATTGAAATAAGATTATAGGTATAGTTTTCAACATATTTGATATTATTTTTTAAATGGAAACATTATCTTATCCTTTTTAATCACAAATTTCTATTCAAAATAATAATAAATATGCTTGTAAAAACTACCAAAATTTGATAAAATTGCCTTAAATTAGGATTTTGTTTTTCAATAACTCAACCTTAATAAATTAAAATAAAATAGGCTTATTTTCACTTACAAATTATATGTTAAAGTGGCGCTACCAAATATTCTAATCTTAACATATTAATTTATCAAATATTTATTAACTTATAAATTTCTATTAAGGTTGTATCATTATAAACCATATAAAAATTTAGCAAATGCATATATGTCATTATTACTTTTATTTAGGTAGAAAAGATTAACTATACTTTGATTAATAAATTTTTAGTTAAGATTGCATATCATTAAACTAGGGAAAATTTAGCAAATAATATATATATGTCATTATTGCTTTCATTTTAGTACCTTGACATATGAACATATTAATTATAGATTGACTTATAAATTATTTGTCAAGGTTGCATCATCATAAGTCATGGAAAAATGCAATAACTATTATATATGTCATTATTGGTTTAAACTAAGTTGTATATGTCATAATTGTTCATTTAAATAAACAATCTTCACATATATTATCTTTAAGTCAAGATGATATATGTCAATAATGACTTTTTTTTCTTGTAGTGATTCAAATAGCAACAAAATATTTTCTCTCTCTAATACATCAAGGAAATTGTAACTCTATGAAACTCCAAATCTTATTGACTCTACTTCCTAAAATAGTTTATATCTTCGCATGCAAGTAAGTTCAAACCCCAAAATCAAGATTAAACACTTAGAATATTTCCTAGAGTACTTAAACACCCTTATAATTATAATTTACAAAAAATTAGTTAGATATTAAGTAATTTGAATATGATAGAACATGAAAAATCATTCATTAGATTATGAAGAGAACAAAAATAATTTAATTTCTAGATTTCAAAATATTTTCAAGATTGAATAGAATAAAACATGAGTGAAGAAAGAGAAACTTCAGTTCCAAGAAATGGAATCATCAATGACCCAAGATTCTCATTCCATCTCCTTTCATTATTTCAATTAATTAATTTAAAGTTCAAAAATAGAAACATTCAATTTGAAATTCATCAAACTAGATTTCTATTTAACATGACTTACTTTATTTCATATAAATATTGATACATATCATGTGACTTTATAATTTCCTATAAATTTTGATTTTCTAAATTTTATTTTATTTTTTTTTCTTTTTGAGGTTGTTAACAATATCACTACAGTTGACATCTGATTCTTGGGTTGATACGTTGTAGGGTAGGCTACATCTGGCAATCACATCTTTGTAATACTGCACTAGCTTTTGAAAATAAGTTCCCTGATAGTATGGGACCTTAACGATGGGAATCTTTGAGTGTATCTTTAACTCTTTGTCAGAATAAAAAGTATGTTCACCCATAATGGAAGAAAACTCTAGATTGGCAGAAATCTCAAAACTTCTCCAGTACTTAATTTGCTTTTGAGCAAAATTAGAACATGGCCACGTGGTTTCGCAGAAGACTATACCAAGGTTTGTAGCATGGTTATTGATAAGGATTTGATGTTGAGTAGAGCACACGTATCCTTCATAGCCTTTGTCGGTTCAAGATTCTACTACCTTACTTTTGATAAGGACTTCAATGAAAGGTTTTGATGGCATGATATCCCAAGCAGACAACACACACCATGAGAGCAGGTAGTCAAATTCATTCGTCTGTTCTGGAGAAGAAAATATAACTTGGTAGAGATGACTATAGTCCATCAATACTGATGTAGTAAGTGATACTACCGTATCATCATGATAACTGAAGGACGATCTTTCTATTCGCTTAATATGATTGCAGCTCTTGGTGCAGAATATTGCAATTGACATTAGCATCCATTTCTTTCCAGAGGGATGAGATCATAGTTCAAAAACTTCTTTCTGCATGGTAAATCAAAGCAGTAATTGCATTCCCAGACAATGCTTAATCCAGGAATTTTGATCCCTTCACAAGCAATGCTAGATATTTTTTTGAATTTTTTTTTCTTGAAGCTGAGTTTTAAATTGTGATCGAAATTCAGCATAATCAAGATCAGAAAATTCTACTGAGATTTCACTAAAAGATCTTTTGGATCTTAGTGAAGGAAATTCTGATTTTGATGAGAAGATAATATCTTTTTCTTTTTTGTCCTTTTCGTGGAATGAAGAAGAAAACACACTGTCTTTTGAATCAAAATGTTTTATAATCTCACAATATTCTCGTTTTGCGAGGATAAGAGGAGAGATAAACAATTTTTCTGCCTATAGGGAATATTTTGAATCCCCTAAAGCTACTTCAAGGCTATAGTAGCATCTAAAAATAGGATTTTTAACCTCGAATTTGATCAAGGACTTCTGGCCACTTAAGATAAATACCTGGTTTGGCACCTTTAAAAACTACATAAAAGAGAATTTTTTTTATAAAGGTTTTCCTTTGATTTTTGAAAAAAAAACACAAAGAGTGCAACAACTTAGTTCAAATCGTGTAGATATTGTCCGTTTTGGACCCAAAGAGGCCCTCACGACTATAAAACGCATCTACATGGTTAAGAAGAGTTCATACTTATATAGTGTTAAGAACTTTCTCCCTTATCCGATGTGGGATGTCACAAACACCCCCCTCCCCCCATGCAAACACAACGTTCTTGTTGTGTCCCATGGGATTACAAGGCTAAAAAAACAAACACCCTCTACAGGGCCAAACAAACCCCCACACCGAGGTCGGGGATCAGCTCTGATACCATTTGTAACGACCTGCTCCAAACCGTGTAGATATTGTCTGCTTTGGACCCAAAGAGACCCTCACAGCTTTAAAACGTGTCTATAGGGTTAAGAAGAGTTCATACTTATATAGCGTCAGAAACTTTCTCCCTTATCCGATGTGGGATGTCACAAACACCCCACTTTGTCATGCCCCAAGACCCACTCCAAGGGCGTGACGGTCATTTCACACCTCAAACTCGAAGACTTTAAGTGTAACATGACCCAAACAATTATCTTATAACTAGAAGTTACCAATTACCAAATATCTGTTAAAAGCAACGGAACAAAATTCTAAAATCTTCAAAACTTAACTTAAAAACTAAGCATCCATCAACCAAAATCCATTATCCAAATAGATTGCAAACTCAAACAATTCAATTACTAACAAAAATTTTCATAATCTCCAAATCTCAACTTCAAACTATCATAAAAATTTAAAAGTTCAATATCTAAATAGCTTCCAAAAACCAAATAATCCAAATGAACATAAACTTATAAGCTAACAATGTCCAAAATAACATCCTAAGCAAAATCCTAATAATGACCATTCCCCGACCTAGCCATCACTCCTCGCCTGAACTAAGAGGGGGTACCTGAAACGTAATCAACAAGTAGGAATGAGCTCAAAGCCCAATAAGGAACATTAATGCAATCCATGGATCAAATATTTCTAGTTCACTTGCAAAATAGGAGATATTATAACGAATTATTTTCATAAACCTTTGAGTCAGTTTTTCCAATACATTCAAAACTTTTAATTGTACACTTTCATTTCTGATTCAAACATTTTCATATCAAATTCAGTCAAAACATTCAAATCATTTATTTACTCTAGTCATCAAACATCAAATGGTGCCCAATTAAGTGGGACTTTTCAAATAAATGACTAGCCTCAAATTGTTCCTTTAAGGTAGAAGGAACTAAACACTACTAGCTCTAATCAAACCCCTAGAGGTTGGGGTCCAAATCAATTACATTCCCTATCAAGAAATGTAAAGGTCAACTATTATATCCCATTGACAAGGGCCAAAAAGTCAAAAGTCAACTATTATATCCCGTTGACAAGGGTTAAACAAACCAAAGTTAAACACTTATTTCAATTATTCAAATTTGCAAAACATAATATCTCCACATTTCTCTATTGTAAACAAAATGTAAGGTTTTAACATACTTTTCATGCAAAACATATTTGATCTATGTATAAAACGAATAATAACTCAAAACGTTTCTAAATGATGTATATGAAAATTTGTTTCTAAAAAAAAAATAATTGTATTAATTTCCCTTACCTCAAAAGAAGTCCTCAAAAACTTGGGAGAAAAATAATTCTGAAAAATTTACTCTTCACCTAACGAAGTATAAGAGAAATAACCATTACTATTTATCTAAAATTATAGGTTTGGCAATTCTAAAATTTTAGGTATTCACATTAATGTTTTTAATTATGAAAGATAATTTAATCCATTCCTATTTTAGAAAATTAATAAATTTCTAATTCATATAAAACTTAAATTTTATTTTCAATTTATTTCTTAGGACACAACATAATTTAATTAAACTACAATTTATTTTATTAATTAAATTTCATGCTACTTATTAACTTACACTCATCATTAGTATAATAATATTGATAACTTCTATTCTCTCACTTTCATTTTTTTTTTCCACTAAACATAAACTGTATCCCCAACAATTCTCCATATTTGTTAACATAATAATACATGTATAAATTAACCACCAACATATCTCCCTCATACATATCTCCCTTATTATTAATATTAATATTATTTTATTTTTTATTTTTTCACCACTCTTCATCTTCCACACGCACGCATTCTTCTCATTTTTTTTGTTTTTTTTTCTAATCTATAGGAGCTATGCACACATAGAGATCATGCCTTTAATAATTTCCAATCCCTTAAGCCACATATAAAAATAATAATAATTACTTACTCATTTATTAATTTATTTATTTTCATTGTTTAGATCTAATCATCTAAGAAAATTTTGAATTTCCCTATTATCACCAATGGAACAACCTATATTCATAATTTCAATATTTTGACCTAAAAAAATTTAAATAAATTAACCCTAACCTAAATTGAAATCTTCCAAAGAATCATTTTTTTTTTATCAAAAGCTTAAGATTTCCCAATTTCTAACAATAAAACCACTAATAATCCTAAATTTCCAATATTTTGATATTAAAACAAATTAAAAAAAAAATAACAAGCCCTAATCTAAATTAAAAAAAAATCAAAGAATAACTAGCGTGTTCAGAACTAACCAACGAATTTAATATATTAATTTAGGATTAGAATCTTACCTGGAAAAAACCTGGACTTCAACTTTGAATTTCTAACCCTTGAGCCCTACGATCTCCAATTCTCTACTTCTGGTTGATAGGGTTTTCTAAATGAAGAAGACGAGAGGAAAAGTCCAATTTATACCTAGGATTTTTAATTGTAAAAGGACTCTTTCACCCTTAATGAATTTAATTAATTACTTTATAAATTACTATTTTGCCCCTAGATTAAATTTTGGGGGTGTTACAAAGAGCATTTAAGGAAGTGATTAAAGAGTCTTTATCATGGAGAGAGCAAAAAATATTGTCAACAAGACAATGTTGGTTGTCATCGATAGCGTATCCAGCTGGCTTTCTAAACCTCTTATCTCCTTTGGGATATAGGGGGAGTAGATAGCTGTCAAACCTCATTTTCCTGTGTTGTTGATCCATTTTGAAGAATACACTTCTTGAGATAAAAGATCAGTTAGCTTATTATTATCTCCTTTAATATGTTCAAATTTTATTTTATAACAATTTCCTTCTATAGTATCTACAAAATTTATCCGTCTTTTTGTGCTATGTTTTTTGTTGTTCATTTTGCCATAGAATTTTACAATAGCTTCACAATCCGTTCTTAGGGTGAAGGACTTATTTAAAAATAACTTAAAACTATTTATAGCATTTATAACACCTAGAATTTCAAAGTCAAGAGAAGAGAGTTGCCCTTTCTCTTTATACTTACTTGATGACTATCTATAAATCCTTTCAGTACTGTTTTTCAAGTATTGTGAAGGTTTACAATACAAGACAATGCCCCATCATTCTTCTAAAGAGTCTGTTTTGACTATTTTATAATTTGTTTGAAGTGGCAAAGTTAAGGTTGGAAGATTATTGCATATAGATTTGATTTTTTGAATTAGTTTTATATCTACATTGTTAAAAAATATTTGCCCAATGGGCTTCAATTTATTGTATAATGGCCCAGTAAGCTTCCTAAGTCTTTGATATACATTCAAGCATAATTCAAAAGAACTGAAGAGTCTTTATTTTCAAACTTATCAGGGAAATCCATGATTTTCTTGACAATATGTTCCTGAAGCTTAATCTTGTCGTTACCAATTTTCCTCCCTAAAAAATCAACGTACTCTTTAGAGAGTTCCATTTTCTTTTTAGAGATAATAATTCCATTATTTAAGAATTCCTTGAACATAATGGACAAGTGATCATAATGATCTTCATGTGTTTGACTGAAGACCAATATCTCATCAATATAAACTAGGGCGAACTTTTGATATTTTTTTAATATCAAATCCATTTTTCTTTGAAAAATTGTAGTGCATTTTGCAACCCAAATGGCATTACCAACCATTCAAAATGTCCTTTGGGACAAGAGAAAGTTGTCCATTCTATGCTTTTTGGTTCCATTTTGATTTTCCAAAATCCTAATTTACAATCAAACTTGCTAAAGATATTTCATCATTGTATGGATTAGCATATCTTTAGTAGGGATTTTGTACTAGTCATCATAAGTGTTATCATTTAACCTTTAATAATTGATGACCATTCTAGCCTTACCTCTTTTAATTTCACTATGGTTTTTTACCATAAAGGTTGTACTTTTGTGCCTAGAGTTGCTAGGTCTTATTATTCTAAGATCTAGGAGTTCTTTGATTTGAGTTCGAAACTCTTCTTTATCTTGTGGGGTATGATCTTCTTTTGCAGTTTTGATATGAATCTCTAGATTTATAATTTCTAGTTTGGCTAGAAAATTATTTCTTTCCCAAAATTTTTGGGGATCTTTTGCTAGAATCTAGGTTTGCTATGCCATTCTAATGAGTTCTTCTGAACTTTATTTTTTCTGAAAAACAAAAATAGGTGAGAAAGCTAAGCAAATTAATTATAGGTGTAAAGATTCTTTCTCAAAACTAGTATATTTAGAAGAATTTTCTTCTAAATCATAATCACTAATATCAGTATTTGAAGCACTTTTGGTGTCAGTATCTGAATCACTCTCGGTGTCTGATTCATCTTCTTGTGTTAGGGTTAAATGAGTTGGGTTGAATTGAGAGAGGTTGGGCTGGAGGCTAGTAGGAGGTAAATTAGTGGTATCAATGTGCAATGTACAATGTGGTTGTGGTGGTGGTGGTGGTGGTGGTGTTCCACCATGCTTATCTGTCAACTCTGATGAAAGTTGCTGACTTAGGGTGGGTGTAAAAGAAACCCTTTTGAAAAATGAGAAAAAAATCTCTTATTAATAAAAGTTTGCCTTTATGAGACCGAATAAAGTTGACCCCTAATAAGAATTTAAAACTATGTTTGACAGGAGAAAGCCAAGTTTGAGGTAGGGGGTACCATTCTATATGATCATTAGGAGTAAGGAATGAGATTTGAGAATCTCTAAGACATTTTGTGAAAATTAGTTTTTCATTAGTCATTGTGGAGGTTGATTGAGGGGTGGTAATCTTATGTCGATACTATGGAGGAACTAAGGATATACTTAGATGAGACTTTGAACTTCTTGTATCAATCATTGCCTTGAGCACTTGAATAGCTCCATTTGGGAGCTTTAAATGACAAATTATTAGGAGGTTAGTTGACGCTATCGGTACTAGTAGTCTATTATTAGGATTGTCTTGTCGAGACATCTTGATTTGATGAAAATCTTCATCATTATCTTCAAAATCAATTTCATTAGACTCTGAGATAACAGTTCATTTTCCTTTATAGGTAGGCTTTTTAGATAGTTCTTTTTGAAGAATGTCCAATTCTTTTTCATTTTCCCATTGCATTTTTTCTATCATATGGGCAAGCTTCCCAATTTCCAATTGAAGCTTTTGAATTTCTAATTCTAACATTGCATTAGAGCATGGCCCTTTTACATGAGTTTGGGAACTTTATTCGATCATATCTGTCATTTTGAGACAAAACAAGTATGCTTCAAGAGCGTATTTTGAGCATTTATACCTTAAATGCCTGGCAGGAAAATGAGAACAGAGATAGCATGGATTGCTGTCAAATCCTTCTCGGTGTACCCAATAATGATTTGTGCAAACTTCAGTCAAAGAATTCGTGAAGATAAATTCTTCATCAGAAGATATTTCAAAGTCATCATAAATTAAAGCCATAATTTTTAGCTCAAGATCTATTTCCTGAATAGACGCTAAGGACTTCATAAGGCTCTTCATCACTGCTCAGACTTACAATATCTTCTTCTAATCTTTAAACAACGTTTATTCTCCTTTGATAGTGTCTTCTTTGTCTATTTGGACAATTATTAGCAAAATGTTTAGGATCACCACATATAAAACAGGAGCATTTTCCTTTAGATGGTCTTTTGACTAAATGAGGAAAGTTTTTTTTATTCAGTTTTTGAAGGTAATGTTTCTTCTAACGAATTTTCTTTTGGGTTTTTGGGGACGCCTTTGAACCCATTGTTTTCTTTTTCTCTTATTTTCTTCGGTAACTTTTCTTGTTTTTTTCAAAATTTTATATTGAAAGCTTTTTAGATTCTCTATACTCTTGTGGAGTATAAATTATGTTCTTACAAAATCCAAAATCTTGCTTTTTGAAAGTGCTTTGGATTGCAACTTGTGAACATTTTTCACGTACAATCATGTACGTATACCTTATTCTAGGTCCAACTCCTAATCCTACCTGATTGATGGTAGATTGCCGTCATCACAATTCTATCTCTCTTCTTAATTGTCCAGGTAATTTTCTAAGATGTTGATTCTTAAATTCTTCATCAAAGAAATGACCAGTTTTGCTAGCAAGGGAAATAAAATCTGTAGAGAATTCTGTTAGGAAAACCCAATCATGGAGTTGTAATTGCTTTAATATGCCAGAGCAATGTTTTATTGGGTTGTGTTTCCTTTTCCTGGATCTGTTCCTATGTAGAGTTCTCTAATGAAGGAAGTGAAATAGTAAGGGTTATATCCTAATCTTATGATATCATTTAATTTACTTGGATAATCCCTTTTGAAGCAGTCAAAGATATTCATAACCTTTTCTCCTTGTAATGTGGTCATAAATTCCCACATACTAGTGGTACCATGATAATCAAACCATGCTCTTACAGCATCTGCTTCCCACACATCTATCAGTTCTGACCATGATCGTGGGTCGTAAGTTGCCAGATTTAGCATACTCCTATTTGCATTTGCGACCAGTAAGTTTCTTATGGCTTCTAAAGGATATCTTTTTCCTTTGTAAGAATTTCCTTTATTAAGCAATTGATGAGTTGCTAGAGGTCTTGGAAATCTCTCTGGAAGATCTTGGTCTATATTCCTAGGAGGAGGAACAACCTAAGTTAGTTTGGATTACTTGGTTATAGAAGATTCTGCTTCCATAAACACGGTTTCGGATGTATGAGTTTTTAGGATGTCAGAAGGCAGCCCAACTTCTTTCATAATATCATCATGATAATTTAGGTTATACATATCACAATAAATGTTCATTACCGTGTTATGATCTCGATTATGTATTATCATAAGTTGTTCGAACTCATGATCTAGTAGTTCCTTCTTTTCTTCAATAGTAGCTGGAGAATTATCAACTAGTGTCATCGAGATGTTTTCTTCAAATTCTTCTTCTTGTAAATTCATATTACTAGATGATGCTCCTTGCTTTGTATGATTAGTGAATCTATCACTAATATTGTCCTAAGTATCTTTATACATCAGTGATTCTTTAGGAACCAAAATCCGATTTCCTAGGAGAGATTTGAGTGTCTATTTTCCAATCTAATCCTGCATTTAGCTCTGATGAGAATTGTTTTGCAGGTATTGCCTTAATAGCTTTTGAGGTAAGTATTGTGATAAGGTCCTTTTTACACATTTTAAAATTAGTTGTGTTGTTATTACTCAATCTTCCAATAAAGGCAACATGAATAAGCAAATTTTCCATCCATTTCTTCATTTCATACCATCTTGTCTTTATTGCTAGTTTGATTTCTGTAACGAAATTTCTTGTAGCAATAAGATAATTAGGGACAAAATATACCAATTGCTTGTTGTTATTCATGTCTACTTTCATGCATCCCAAGATTGCTTTCTCTAGGTTGGTGAACCTAGAGTCATAAAGAGAAACAAAGGGTTTTACACCTAGACCTTCCCGATGCATTCCTTTAATTCCTAACACAATTAGTCCCATGTGCATCTGTTTTAATCCTAGAATTTTCACTTCATTATAGCTATGGCTGCTAGTTAAGTCTAACCTAATGGTTTCATTCTCTTGAGTGCAAGAGACAAGTCTTTCACTATAATGTCTAAAAATCTTTGCTTTTGAGAAAAGATTCCCAGAATTATAGAGATCAATGGCTTTGATCATGTCTAACTTGTTTTTCTTAAAACTTGTTAATGGAGCATCGATGTCTATAACATCTTCAATTTTTATCTCTTCAAATTCTTTTCAAGAAAGTATTTTATTTAGAATACTATTTTTCCCCATTGAAGATACTATTGTAGAAAGTGTCATTTTAGTAGTACTTCCATTTCTCTCTTTTAGGAAGAGTTGAGAGATTCTTAGTCAAACTATTAAGACTCAAACTGTTGAGTTTGGCTATAATATCATCGACCTTTATTCTATTACTGTTTGATACTGTATTCTTCCTTTCTAACTACCTTATCTGTGTAGAAATATTTTGCATTTCTCTTCTCAAATTTCTCACTTCTTCTACTGACTGAAGTAACAAAATTAATTCGAAATTTTGTTGTCTCACAGTTATCTTATCTAACTTTCCTTGAGGATCTAGCTTACTTAGCCCCATTAGATCAGTATGAATCTTCTTTGCTTCATCTAAAGCCTTTTTATATGCCATATCATTTTCCATAACCTAGCAATTAGATTCCATTGACCAATCATTTAAGATCCTTGAACTGCTTTTGAAGAATTTCTTGAAATTCTCCAAGTATAGTCACATTCTTTTGGACTTTTTTTAAGGTTTCTTTTATTTCAAGTTCTACAACTTTTGGTTGAGGAACATCAATCTATCTTATTAAAGTCTTGATTTCCTGTTTTGAAGGAAGACTTTCCAAATGGCTAAATCTTTGGAGATTCTTGATCTCTAGTTCAATTTGACTCAATTGATCTTTGATAAAGTCAAAGTTCCAACTTGAAATGGTTTTCCTATAATGATTTAAGAATTCTTCTATGATTCTACATATTTTTTCTTGTCCTATTTTGTTGTTCTCACTTAGGTTGATAAGCAAATCAACAATAGTGTTAAATTGCCTATCTTCATTATGCAAAGTATGGCAATATTTTTCTTCTAGAGTCCCAAAATTGCACTGAATTTGATGGAATTCTGATGCAATAATTTTCTTCTTTTTTGAATATTTTTCTGTATTTATGTCTAGATCCAAGTATTCTATTTGAGTATACTTGTTAGACATCTATTGAATATTATTATAAAAATTATTCATACAATCGTCACTACTATCGCACACATGTCTTAGTAATTTGATTTATTCACTAACATATTAACATGAGATTGATATTTTTCAAAGAGTCTACAAAAGCACTTGTTAGCCACATGCCCAAATTCTAGATCTAGGTAGTGCACTTAAGGGCTTGCTTTAAAGATGATTACCTAAAAGAGGAGATTTTTTTAGGTTTTACAAAAGTTATCTTTCCACTCATGGGAGTTTTTAACTTACTTAAGTAACCTAAACCTCTTTTAATGGGGTTTCCCTTTCTCAATCATTTCATTCAAAATTTTAGAATTAAGGTGAAATACTTTATTTTGGCTCTAGTTCTTTCTAAGTTGATCTAATTCTAAAGTATGAGAATTATTTTTAATCACCACATTATGGTGTTTAGTTTAAAAAAAACTTAAGATTTGTTTGAGAACTGTTTTTTTAAAACAATTTTTGTTCTCTAGAACAAAAAACATAGAAAACACATTTGATAATAAAAAACTGTTTTTTATTCTTAAAAATAGAAAATATGATGTTTTTTAAAAACATCTTTTAATTGTTTTTTTTTACCACTTATTTTCTAAGGGTTGTTTTAAAAAATAATTATATAAACATGTAGAATAATTAAAAATAAAATGTTGGATATAAAAATTATTTTTAAAACATATTTAAAAATGGGTTAGAAAAAAATTTAAGTTTCAAAATAGACTTTTATTCTACAAAAAATAAAAATCAAAATCAAAAAACAGTTTTCAAAAACTATTTTTTAGAATTGTTTTTAAAAACAGTTATCAAACAAACTCTTAATTTTTTTCAATTAGATCTTCTTTTTCAACTATAAGTTCCTTGATCTTACAATCCATGCCCATTTTATGAGATCCACAAAAATTTAATTTTTCATTTAAATCAATTTTCTCCGATTCATGGCATTTAACAAGAGTTTTCTTTTTATTCAAGGCTCTCTTTAATTTCACATTCTCAGCCTTTAACTCATAACTCTCATGATACATTATGCCTTTTGATGTCAAACTCCCTTCCTTCTTCATCACTTGATTTAATGAGACTTTTAATTTTTGAAAATGAGGGAAGAGAGATAGTAAAGACAATAAAATTCTTATTATTATTTTCACTTTCAATTGAGCTTGTGGGATTATCGTCATTGGATTCAGAATCATTCCATAGCCTTTTTACTCTTTTTGGGTGTAGGGTAATCTGAAGGTAAGTGCCCTTTCCCGTCAACTTGTGATTATTTTAATGAACCTTTTTCTTTATTTTATTTCTCTAAGAAAAATAAATAAAATATCTTAACAATAATAACCTTGACCAATTGACCTAGGTGATTTTTTAGGCCTGACCAGTTCAGGTAGACCATTTCCAAATACATGTTTTACCAAAGTAAAGCCACCCCAACCAATTGACTTACATTTTGCAAATAATCCTTAGGTCAAACCTTCACAAAAGGGGTTATGGAGACGACGAAAAGGCTCATATTCCCCTAACTCAAAGGGTTTGATGTCTCTTGGTTTTGCCTTAAATTTTCCCTTCATTTCTTGTATTTTCTCTTCATTTGTCCTAATGAGTAATGTGCAAGAAACAATCGTTTCATTTCATTTCCTAAAAACCTAGCTATTATTTACCTAAATTGCTACCTGTGAGTTCAGGTTTCAGAAATTTGAGGAAAATAATAAGAGGGGAGACAGAAAATAGAGAGTTTCATCAGATCAATATTCTTTTTCCCGTTTCAATAGGGCTGATGCAGTGGCTATCCCAGGGTATATGATACCATTAATATTTAATTTTGGGCCACATTTTATTTCTCCATGAACATCCAAATCTAAACTCAAGGGCTTCTGATATGGAACACTTGCCTAGAAATATTTGGAATGGCAGTAAAGTGGCAGTCATGAAATGCCTCAGGCTCAAAACCAAACACTAATCATTTGGTCTCAATCTTATTTCCCTATAATGTTCTCGAAGACATTCAGACTCTAAGATGGTGTTTGTTTTTTTGCTTAATTCTAAATAAAAACTTAATAATTAATAGTGTTAAATATTAGATTGTTTGTTTGTATGAAATTTTATTTCTATTAAGTATTAAAAAGTAAAGAAAAACCAATATATTATTTTTTCTATTTAAAAAAAACTAAATATTTTGACTTTTTCACTTAAATAAAAAGTTTATAATAAGTCATGAAAAAGTAAAAAAACAAACAACCTAAATTCTGAAAACAAATTACTTTAAGCAAAAAACCAAAAAAACAAAAACCCTCTAAGTAACCGTCTATTTTTCTTTTGCTGATTGATTTTGTTCAACTATATTAATAAAAGACAATGACAAGAATATTCACAGCCGAATATTCACAGCCAACAATTAAGATGATGCCTAGAATGCAACAATCCAAGCAAACATACAAAAAATAGAGAACAAAATGAAAAATAGGAAAAAGAAATCTTTTTCTTATATTTTACAGATCAAATTGCACAAGTCACATTGTCCTTAAGAATCCGTGAACTTCGATTAGGAAGCTGCGTAGATTCTTTCTGAATCTCTGGTAGTTGATACGGTCAAGGGTTGGAGAAAGCTGGTTTGAGCTTGTCAAGGACTGCAATGCATTTACCAACCTTGATTTCAGTGTTGGATTTGCTTGACTATCCGCTAACTCCTGCCCTAATCTCTGCAAGAAAATCATCCCTCTCAGAAAAAAATCATTTATAAATGTGTATAGGGAGAGAGAGAAAGAGAGCCAGCTAGTAAATGTAAGTATAGATCAGTGCAGTTTGGCAAGCAAGTATTATGTAAAACAATAGTTCAGAGAACCTACTGGTATTATTATTTTCCTAAATCTAGCATAGTTAGTGATGTAAGTTTCAACAAAGAGGAAGGCTTCAATGGGATCAAACTCATATAGCTCTGAAGAGCTCCTACCCAAATTTGAGTAATCTCAGGTTTTCCAGCAATTTTCTATAGGAAATCCTGCATGACACATGAACACACCTATAAACTTACTCCAGGTGGTGGCTGTGTACTTTTTGGCTTTTCCTTCATAGATGCCAGTAGCAAAATTTCCAAGCTTCAACTTCATTAGAAGACAGAAACAAGAAAATGCAAAAAAATAAAATAAAATAAAATAAAATGAAGGAAAAAAAGAAGTCCCTGTATCCAGTGTGTGCTGAAGGCAACTGTATTTTCTGATATTCAAATGTCTACAAGTTTTTCACCAATAAATCAGTTAGGTTTGGTTTTCTTTTAGAGTGATGATCTCCAACATCCAAGTCTGAGATGGGAAGATGCAGAATCCTGAACAAAAGATCTAGAAACAATAGTGACCCATGGATGAATGAGCACCATTATCAGAGGGATGAATCCACCTTGTCAATCTCTGGAAAAACCTTGATTTACCATACAGATGAAAGGTGGGTGACTCTCATTGAATTTTTTCTAAAAGTTGACATGGTGATCATTTAATGGTTAGCAGAACTAGAGAGACAATTTATCTCATGTGAAAGTACTTGAAAACTAACCTAGTCATCAAGTTTTACAGCTAAAAGATTTGCAGTATTCTGCAGTTGGAATGAGTTTACCAAGATGATAGAACTTATAAAGGGATAATACCTGGTATACACCTTGTTCACAAAGGATCAATGGGAAGAGAGCATCTGCTGCAATTCCTACAAGATCAGTGCTGGGGCCACAGACAGAAGAAATATTAGCATTTGGTTACAGAAAGAGCTATGGATTAATCATAACATGTAAGAGCACACCCATATTCATTAAGGAGATATTTGGATAAGTTTCTTTATAAATTTGAAATCAGAGACATGATTGAAACTGGACTTTAACATTAAATGACAGTTGTTGGAATCAATTCAATTTATCCTTCCAGGAGTAAGGATTGAAATGGATCTTTGACAATCATTAGGTACAGAAATCCCTTTAATTTTCATTGACTTTATTTTGATTCCCTTGACTTCTTTTTGTATTTCAGAAACAAGTATAGAAAATCTCTGCAAAATTGTTCAAGTTTCCCTGCATTTCATGCTTATGAAAGAAAACTGTGTGGATGTAAAGTGTGTTAGAGGGTATAATATACATTGTAGGTCTAGATCCTACAAGCTTAAGTTTGGAAAATCGGTTGCCAGAATGGTATCAGAGCCTCATTTGGTAAGAGGTCATGTGTTCGAAACTAATCACATGTTTATTTCCCTAATTTATTAAGCCTAAGTGAGGCTGGCATGTGGTTTGTTTGGCTGAGAGCCTGTGAATCCATGTGTGGATGTGGAGCCACATGTGAGGGCGGATGTTGGACAGCATGCTATACGTTGTGTGCTCAAATCCTATAATTTAAGCTTTTACGAAAATTAGTTGTCTAATAGTGTGTATATGCAGGGGGGATGATATAACAATATCTCTGTCATAATTAACCTGTAGCAGGGTGTTTAAGTTTAATCCTTGATTTTCATTCACACAGCCACTATTGTGTTAATTTAAGTATATGATAAACCACTACCTATAATCCTCAAAGAGGAGTAACTGCAGCAGTGAACGAAGGAACCGACTCAAAATGCCTTCCTGGAATTTTCCATCAGAATCCTTAAAACCTGAAGCATGTGACCCCAGCCCTATTTTACCGATGCTTGTCTCCTTGTAGTGGTAAGAAGCAAGTGCTTTTAGAACTTTCAAGCACATGTCAACAACTTCTGTGTCCTGTACCATTGACAGGAAGAAAGGAAGAAGCTTAGCAACAAACATCAGACATACAAGATCCAAGATAGAAGAGTTGAGAATGAAGTCATAAAACATAGCTATATACCTGATGATGGAGGCCAAAATCAAGAGTTCCAAGTACATGAGCAAAGGCTTCATTATTTAGTTGGGCAACCATTTCAGGATAAACTTCCAACATATGAGACAGCAATGAGAAGTACTGAATAACAGTGACAAATATCAGCTTCCTGACAATAATTTCATGGCTTATTCTCTTATGATGGAAAAAGAAACCTTACATCATGACAGAGCTTGGGGTACTTCAGCAGGTCCAAGGATATCAGAGGGGTAACTATGTGAAGACCAAAGTAAACAACCTGAAAGACCAATGCATTAGAAACCATTTAGGATGATTGTATTTAAAAAAAAAATCAGAAAGAATTCCACCTGAGATATACTTGTTCCTGGTGTATCAATGGAGTCGGATGAGAAGTCAACCTGCAGTTTTAATTATTCTTAGTTAAACATAGTCAAAGGCTAAAATGAAGCAAAATAGAAACCCCATACCTAACTACAAAGTTAACCAGACAATATAATGTACAATAATGTACCATATCTTTTGAACAGAGATTTGCTATTAGTTGAAGAAGAGCACGTAAATCCTTATACATCTCAGTCTTTGCTTCACTCAGTAGGCTGCTCGAAAGACTTACAGATATCTAGAGAGACAGTGAAATGATTGATGTCAGAAGGGAGGGGTACATACATGAAAATAAGTACTTGACAGAGCACCTTAATAAATGTGATCTTCAGTCTGGGTTAAATTTATTTGCATTTGTTTAAATTTATTAGCAAATACAAACATTCAGTATCAACAACAAAGAATAATAACACAAGACAGGTGGAAGCAGATTTAAATGATATTTTTTCAGGTCCAACTTGGTAAAAAAGTAAACAAAATAATGTATAAAAGAGTGTGTGTCATTTATTAGTTACAATAACATGTTCCCTTTACCTAGTAATCGGGTGAGTGAAGAGAAGTTCTTTTTCTTTTCCCCTTACTCTCTTGTTTCTTTTCTCTTTCTCTCTTTCTTTGGATAGGAAACTGAAAGAGATTATCCTAATATAATGGAAAGATGAAAGATCATTCTACCAATAAAGGGAAAAACACCAAGTTGAAGAGAAAATAAAACTCCCATACACGGTCAATCACCCAACACTACAATCAAACACAAACCCAAAACTGCTTTCCACACCAACCATACAGGGAAGGAAGTCCCTGAAAACTCAACCAGAAAGGTGGCACCCTTACCAGCCAACCTATCAACTTCTAGTTGGCTGATATGGGTATCCACATAAAGGTGTATGCCAAGTTTATCACCAGGTGAATGATCCAGAGGATCCACTAAATACCTCCATACCTCTCAGCTCCCTCTAGGCGGGGACCAGAAAACTGCATAATCCTCCAATATGAAGTCCTTGACCCTCATTGAAGACACTACTATTTGAGCTCTGAAATAATGCTAGTATTTTTGCCTTAATGGTTAATTTTTTAGGTAAAAGAATGATTTGTATTAAAAAAACACCTAAAAAGAAAAAAAAACAAAGAAGAGAAAGAAAAAGAAAGAAAAAAACAGCCAGCAAAAAAAGACCACCTAACCCCAACTTAAGCTATGAATAAAATTTAGTAATGAACAGTTTGCCAGCCCCAACAATGTCCTTGACCATTCCACAAGGGACTTGGTGAATGCCCCTTTCAATTTGTTATCCAAAAACCCTTCATTGAAGGTCCTCTTATTTCCCTCCCTCAAAATGTATCAAAACAAAAAGAGATGAGCTATTGTGTCAGATCTTTCTTTTCCTCTTAAACATACTCTTCCCCCCCTACCTCCCATTCTTTCATAAGAAGCTATCCTCCCCTTCTCCATGTAATCTCCTCATTGATGCAATAAAAAACTGGACAACCTCCTTCATCTCCCCATCCTAAAATTGCTTCCAAAGCTATGGCACCAATGACATTTGTCTCTATCCTCCTACAAATAAGCAAACCTTAGCATATTTGGCAAATGTGATTCTAGAGAGTGATGGAAAAGGCTCTTTCAAAGGGCACTTAGCCACCCATATCTCCAACCAGAACCTTCCGTGTTGAGTCAAATTAAGTGCATGCTCCACTCTTGGTGGTACACTTCTATTAATTCATTTAAGCCTTGCAACCATACCCCCCTGCCGAACCTAAAAACTTTCATTTCTGATAAAAATGCCAGTAGAGTCCTAAAGGTGACATCCGTGGATCCTTGGTTCTCATTGTTTAGTCTTTGATCTATTTTTAACTTGCCTAACTGATGTACAACAAAACTAGAATTGTTGTCTACAATCAAATAGGTGAATTAGGGCTACAATCATTCAGGATTTAAGGAGGGAAATAAGAATAAATTTATAGCAGTGGGAAAAAAAGGTAAAATAAGAAATATGAAAAACCAAGATAAAAAAGAAAGATAGGAAACCCTAGAGTCTTACTAGAACTTTCTTTGAGTCTCACTTAGAAGGAAAGCAATGCACTCTCACTATTTTTTTTTTATCCGAAATGAAGATAAATTTTATTGAAATTAGAAAGGGAGAAGGATGAGGGTCCCTTCTCACAAACATACAATACCTGATCAAAATAAAGTGCACTCCACTATACAAAGAGAACAACACAAAATGTCAGAAAACTGAGAACAACTCCTCACAATAGTGTCCACCCCTTAAGAATTACAAATCAAGAGCCAACTTAGTTGAATAATATTAAGTGGAACTCCCTTAAAAAGCAACAGAGCAAGAGGCTCAAAGGGAAGAATAGAAATGAAGTAGATCCCACAATGTCTCTTCCGTTCTAAATATTTCCTAAAAAATCTTAGCATTTCTTTCTTGCCACACAATCCAAGGAATAGTGAGACAAACAATTTGCCAAGGAGTCTTACCTCTCAATGAGTTCCCCAAACCTTTGAAAGAGATAATCATCATGTTTCTGATACTCCTAGGTGGCATCCAATTCATATGGGCTAAATTGAAAAGCTTATGCTAAAGCCCCAAGGCTGATGGATAATGTAGAAAAAGATGGTCGATCGTTTCTCCACTCCATGCCCTTGAGTCTACATTATTGGGAGACAAACACATCAAGGAGCGTGATGACATGAGTCTTTCAAGAGAATCAATTTCAATATCAGTGAGATTATGATGAAAGTTAAAATTCCAAAAAGACAAATTGGAATTACCAAGGACGGCTGAGATGGTGAGACTTTTCACTGAGAAAACTCTATAGAGATCTGGAAATTGGGAACACAAAGGTTGACTTCCCCACCATAAATCTTCCTAAAACTGGATTCTCTCCCCATTCCCCACCACGTAGCGAATGTGTGGGGAAAAATCCTAAAATACATGTGCAATAGCCTTCCAAGGACATCTATGAGACCATCTAGCCATAAATACTCACAATAACTTAATGTCAAAGACCACAACTTTCCTTAGGAAACCTCCAAAGCCACTTCCCTAAGAGTGCACTATTTCTCAAAGAAGTCTTCCCTAACCCCAAACCTCTTGGAAATTTCAAAATATACAAAACTTAATATTATTTCATCATCAAACATAAATCTCATTTTTCACCAATTAGCCATCTTTATTGGCTTTAGAAAACTCTAAAAGCTAAACAAAACTATTAAAAAGTAAACCTAACCAATATTGCAACTTATTAGGACACTTATACCTTTTGTAACACTATTAAATCTTCTATAAAAAAAAAAAAATAAAAGAAATGAAAACTTTCATTTTAGAATTAAAAACTTACTTTATAAAAACATCTAGTAATAGGAGTTCTAATTTTAAAAAAAAAAAAAAAAAAAGAATTCAAATTCTAAGGACCAGAATAGAAATTTTAGAAAAAGAGAATTTTTTTTTTGAAAAAATATTTTATAACATAGGAAGTTCAGATTTTCCCTTTCACTCCTTTTCTTGAATATGTCTGGAGGAGTTCATCCCATCACCAACGCCTCCCAATGCCCTCTAATACCTTTGCACAACCCAGCCCAAAAGTGTCCCTCATCTCTTTAGTGCACTATCCCTCATCATCTTTCTAATCTTGCTATGAATTTACCCTCCTGTATAAGCTATCCCACTGCTCCGAAAATCTCCAGATCCATTTACCAAGAAAAACACAATTTAGAGTGTCAAGCTTTCTTATTCCCAATCGCTTAAAATTTTTATCACATCAAACTCTCTTCCATTTCACTAGATGTGCTCCCCTATAGATGATTTCCAACCAGAAGGCTCTGTGAATCTTTTTCAATAGCCTTGGAGAAACCCTTAATAATCCTCCCCTATTGTCTTTGAATAAATCATGAATGCTTAGATACCCATGGTTACCCAATATCCTTTTCTGTGCATGAGACTAGGACATTTCCATATTTCACACATGCAAATATGTGGTAGTTTTCCTAATAGAAGTTTAATTCAAGTAATAAAGCAGTCTTCGAAAAGAAACTCCTATATAATTATCAATTCTAAGGGAAACAAGAAAATGAAAACTCCATACATAATCCATTATCACAGCTTCTTCCATAGAATAACATGGTTGCAGTGTATACGAGAGGACATTAGAAGTGACAGAAATTTTACCTTGCCAATATTGTGAGAAGAGTAAAGCTGAAGCAAGCGCATGCAGAAATCAACTACAATGGCAGTTTCTTGAGCCTCTAGGTAGATAATTTCCCCATCCACCCAGTCAACAACAAATTTAAGTAGCAGATAGACAACTGCAAACTAGACAGTAGGTTAGAATAAGTATGTATCAATAAGTACTTGACATCATTGAATTAAGGAAGTGGAATTAGTTCAAGAAAGTTAACTAAAGTTTAAGGATGTTTAACCTATTACCAAAAGAAATCGGAAATCATGCTAGGTAACCAGAATGCAGAGGAGAATCTAGAAAAGTATTTCCAAAGGAGCTGCCAGTATTTTTTAAACTAAAAAAAAACAGCAAAGAAGAGAATGGAAAAGAGAAAATTGATTAATCGAGATAAATAAGGCTTGTGATACATGGACACTTAAATTTCAGCCAAAATACCCATGTTGACAATGATACGACATGGGTGTGGGTGTGAGATTTGTGTCTAATATGTTTACATTGCATTGAATATGGCTAGCTCATGATTGCCTTATCTCTTTCTTTAATTGTTCTTAATTATGTTTATATTGCATTAGATATGTTGAGAGAGAGAGAGAGAAGAAAAACCTTAATTCTCATTCATGTAATGTCTACTTACAATTGAGAGATATATATATATACAAGGCTAGGAGTCCTAACTACCATACATGTGACCTATATTAACAAGGAAAGATTATATACTATAAATACATTATATTCAACACTCCCCCTCAAGCTGGAGCATATATGTCATATGCACCAAGCTTGTTACAAATATATTTAATCCTAGGACCTCTGAGAGATTTAGTGAAGATGTCTGCTAGTTGATCATTTGAATTAACAAAACTTGTAGCAACACATCCTGATGCGATCTTCTCTCTAATGAAATGACAGTCAACTTCAATATGCTTGGTCCTTTCATGAAAGACTGGATTGGATGCAATATGTAATGCGGCCTGGTTATCATAGATGAGTTTCATCTGTTCATCCTTTCCAAATCTCAACTCCCAAAGAAGATGTCTCAACCATATGAGTTCACATGTTGCCAAAGCCATAGCTCGATACTCGGCTTCAGCGCTAAATCTGGCCACTACATCTTGTTTCTTACTCTTCCAAGATATTAGATTACCTCCAATAAAAACACAGTACCCTGAAGTGGAACGTCTATCTGTGGGTGAGCCAGCCCAATCTACATCTGTGTAACCAACAACCTGAGTATGACCTCTGTTCTCGTACAACACACCTTGGCCTGGTGTACTTTTGATATATCGAAGAATGCGGATTACGGCATCCCAATGGCTATCACATGGTGACTGTAGGAATTGACTAACAACACTCACAGGAAAAGAAATGTCTGGACGAGTAATGGTGAGATAGTTCAATTTACCTACAAGCCGTCGATATCTCCCGGGATCTCCTAAAGGCTCCCTCTGTCCTGGTACAAGTTTGACATTCGGATCCATAGGTGTGTCTACCGGTTTACAGTCTAACATACCGGTTTCTTCCAGGATGTCTAAAGCATACTTCCTTTGGGAAAGGACCACACCAGAACTAGATTGAGCTATCTCAATTCCCAAGAAATACTTGAGTTTCCCCAAGTCTTTGGTCTGAAAGTGGGCAAAAAGATGTTGCTTTAGTTTTTGAATACCATCCTGATCACTGCCTGTAATGACGATGTCGTCCACATAAACAACCAGATAAATACACTGCCCCAAGGAGTTATGATGATAGAAAACTGAATGGTTTGCTGTACTGCGAAGCATGCCAAACTCTTGAACAACAAAACTAAAACGGCCAAACCATGCTCGAGGAGATTGTTTCAAGCCATATAGAGAACGGCGTAACCTGCACACTAAACCAGACTCCCCTTGAGCAACAAAACCAGGAGGTTGCTCCATATAAACTTCCTCGGCAAGATCACCATGAAGGAAGGCATTTTTAATATCCAACTGATAAAGAGGCCAAGAACACATAGCAGCCATGGAGAGAAGCAAGCGGACAGAAGCAATCTTGGCAACAGGGGAGAATGTGTCACCATAATCAGAACCATAAACCTGAGTATAGCCTTTAGCAACTAAGCGGGCCTTAAGGCGATCAACCTGACCATCAGGACCAACCTTAACTGCATAGACCCAACGACAACCAACTGTAGATTTACCAGAGGGTAAAACAACAAGATCCCAAGTGCCATTAGAGTGCAGAGCAGCCATTTCATCCACCATTGCCTGTCGCCAGCCTGGATGGGAAAGAGCTTCATGGGTGCTCTTTGGAAGAGAAACAGAGGATATAACAGAAACAAAAGCAGAATAGGGTGAAGATAATTGATGATAACTCAAAAAATTGTAAATAGGATGAGGATTACGAGTAGAGCGAGTACCTTTCCGAACAGCAATGGGTAAGTCATTAGGAGAAGGCAGAGCCGGGGTAGGTGAAGCTGAAGGGATAGGAAGTGAGTCAGCAGGTGCCTCAGCAAAAGGGAGAGGAGCAACGACACGAGGGCGACGATGATAAACCTGAAGTGGTCGAGGAGGCATAGCATCAGGTGGGGAGACAATGGGAATGGGCAAGACTTCAGAAACAGGAAGAGACTTAGAAGTGGTGGAAAAGAATGATGAGTCCTCAAAGAAGGTGACATCAGCAGAGATAAAGTATCGATGAGTCTCAAGGGAATAACAACGATAACCCTTCTGAAGTCTGGAATATCCCAAGAAGAGGCACTTCATGGCTTTGGCGGAAAGCTTGTCCTGTCCAGGAGTGAGAATATGAACAAAGCAAGTACAACCAAAGACACGAGGAGGAAGGAAATAAAGTGGTTGGTCAGGGAAGAGAAAGGAGTGAGGAATCTGATCGTGTAAGACAGAGGAGGGCATACGATTAATCAAATAACAAGCGGTAAGAACAGCGTCCCCCCAAAAACGAAAAGGAACATTACTATGGAGGAGGATAGTACGAGTTGTCTCAACAAGATGTCGATTCTTGCGTTCAGCTACCCCATTTTGTTGAGGAGTATGAGAACAAGAAGACTGATGAAGAATCCCATGATGAGACATAAACGAAGTAAATGGGGCTGAAAAATATTCCCTGACATTGTCACTACGTAACACACGAATAGAAATATTGAACTGGGTTTTGATTTCAGCATAAAATTTCTGGAAAATAGAGAATAACTCAACTCGATTTTTCATTAAAAATAACCAAGTACATCGAGAATAGTCATCAATGAAAGTGACAAAATACTGAAATCCTAAAGTAGACACAGTCCGACAAGGACCCCAAACATCAGTGTGGACAAGCTCAAAAGGAGACTTTGCCCGATTATTCAAACGCTTTGGGAACGAGCACGAGTATGTTTCCCAAGCTGACATGACTCACACGGAAGCGACGACAAAGTGGAAAAACGAGGGACCATTGTCTGGAACTTGGAGAAACTAGGGTGGCCCAGACGATTGTGAATGAGGAGAGGAGCATCAGTGGAAATGCAAACTGCAGGAGATGAATCCGAGGTGAGGTGATAGAGGCCTTGAGACTCACGTCCTATGCCAATCGTCTTCCCCGTACTCCGGTCCTGCAAGGTCACAAATTTATCAAAAAAGGTAATAGAGCAATTAAGAATACGAGTGATTTTGCTGATGGAAATAAAATTAAAAGGATATTCAGGAGTATAAAGGACAGAAGTGAGAGGTAGAGAAGGCAGAGGAAGGGTCAAACCAATACCTTTAGCCACAGTTTGAGAACCATTAGCTAAGGTAACAGTAGGTAAAGCAGAGGTAGTAGTAATAGAGGAGAAAAGATCTTTATTACCAGATAGGTGATCAGAAGCTCCAGAATCTAGAATCCAGGGTCCAAGAGAAGATGTGTGGGTGGGTAAGGCAGGCAGAGGCATTACCAGGCTGGGCAACAGAGGCAACAAAAGCCTGAGATGCGGAAGAGCTCGGAGGCTGAGGCAGCGGAGAATCAGAGGACTGGGCCACATGGGTAGTGCGAGGAGGCCGTCCATGTAACTGATAGCAACGATCGCAAGTGTGGCCAAGTTTATTGCAATAGGTGCAATGAGGACGTTGACCTCTATCTCGGGTACCACTGCGGCCTCCTCGAGAGCTAGTTTGAGAAACTAATACAGAAGAATCTGAAGTGCTATCAAATGGCAAAGTCTGAGTGGAGGAGATACGGAGGAGGCGAGCAAACACATCATCCAAGGACGGAACTGATGAACTACCAAGAATCTGATCGCGGACAGGCTCAAGATCCGGACGGAGGCCAATAAGAGTAAGAACCATGAAGAACTTGTCAAGCTGTGTTTGTTGAATCCCAACATCAGGAGTAAGAGGCATCACAATCAAGAACTCCTCCTTAAGAGAGGCAATCTGGCCAATAAAGTAGATAGATCCAAGTCCTGTTGGCTGATATGGACAATAGCAGAAGCCACCTTATAAAGACGCTGGATATCATTCGTGTATAATCCTTTGGCCTGAGTCCAAAATTTAAAACAAGTTTTGTAGGCCCGAAGATGAAGAAGAATCTTGGAATCAACCGATTGCCATAATACACTACATAACTGTGCATCTATCTTCCTCCACTGTACGCGGTCAACCTCAGGGATATCTGCCTCCTGTGTAATCAAGTGATCCTCATATCCTTGACCCATAAACCAAAGTTCAACAGAGGCAGACCAGGAAAGATAATTTTCACTGCCAACCAATTTCTCCGAAGTAATCATAAAAGATCCAGATATGACAGAGGAAAAAATGGAAGTTTTAGTAGTCATATCCATTTATCTGGAGAATGAAATATGTTTGCATCGATGAGAGCCCTAATACGGCTTCAGATTGCGGCATGGCACCACCGAAAAAGGGAGACGGCCTCAGATCGCGGCGTGGTACCACTAGAAAGGTAGAAGAACACTTCCCAAGGCACGTGCAGGGATTGGAGTGGAGAAAAAGTAGTCGGAGCTTCGACGGAAAGACTGTTTGGAGGGTCGACGGAGACAAAAATCCCCAAAAAAGGTACGTGCAGGGCTCGGATGGGAGAACTAGGGAGGTAGGGAGGCTGGTCGGCGTCAGGCGAAGCTGGAGGAGGAGGCGCGTCGCCGGAAAAGGCCTCACGCGCCGGCGCGTGAGATGCAGCCGCCGGTCGAAAAATTGCGCGTGGCTGGCACGTGGATGCTCTTTTGGTGTCGGTGCCTTCACAAAAGTTGGAGATCTCCTCCAGACGATCCTTCTGGCATGGTCAGTGTCGGAAAAATACGTCGCCGGAAAAGTTCGCCGGCGATGAGTGGTTTCTGACGATGATCCGACTGACTAGAAAGTATTGGGAGATGGGGAAGGTGACCGGAATGAAACACGGTCACCGCAAGGTTTCCCGGAGTTGATGACACGGGAAACAAGAAAGAATTAGGTTTTCTTCCTTTGCTCTGATACCATGTTGAGAGAGAGAGAGAAAGAAGAAAAACCTTAATTCTCATTCATGTAATGTCTACTTACAATTGAGATATATATATATATACAAGGCTAGGAGTCCTAACTACCATACATGTGACCTATATTAACAAGGAAAGATAATATACTATAAATACATTGTATTCAACAAGATATAACTATTTCAATCTTTATCTCTTTCTTAATTTTGTAAAATTATAACTGATTTCTATTTGTTGAATAAATTTCCCTCTTTTTTTTCCTTGTGTTTGTCTGCTACTTCGTATATGCAATAAATCTAAATCTAAAAAGTTATGATGAACCTAGAAAAAAATCTATACTAAGAATACAAATTTTTAACGAAGGGGATTGAGGATCATTATTTTTTTTTTTATAGGAAACAACACATGTATATATTGATAGAAAAAAAAAGTACAATAGAAGGATGAGGAATCCTCCCACCAGAGATAAAACTAAACAACACAAAAAGATAACAAGCCACTACACTAAGAAAACTACGAACAATCTCCCTTGACTAGACCATCCCGTTGGAACTACACACTGCTAGCCAATCTAGTTGTAACACGATAAGGGGAATGCCCTTAAAAATTGCGGAACAAAAAGCCCAAAGAGAAGCAAGGAAATTAATTGAATCTTAAAGGTTCTCTGAATTCCTAACTTTGTCCTCAAATATCTTGACATTTCTTTCCCGCCACACAACCCAAATTAAAGCTATGCACGCATTTTGCCACAAAACCACCCCTCTCTTGGAATTGCCAAAACCTTTATAATTGATGGACATCATGTCTGAAATGCTTCTCGGAGGAACCCAATCCATCTTGGCTAGCTGAAATAATCTGTGCCACAACCCCAACGACACAGAACAATGAAGGAAAAGATGAGCTGCTGATTCTCCTTGCTTCATGCACAACTTACAAATGTCAGGACTAAGAGCTTTGTGGGGTCTCCTCAATTGTAGCAAGTCATTAGTATTTACCTTCTTGTGTGCCACAAGCCAAACAAAGGCCTTAACTTTGAAGGGGACTTGAGAATTCCAAACAAACTTAGTAGGAAAAAGTAGAGATAATCCGGGCATTTGTGACAAGGCTATAAAGAAATATTTGACTGTGAACAATTCTGAAGAAGATAAAGACCATGATCTCACATTTGAAGCCGAGGTGGATATATGCATACAATCAAGAGATCGCATGAGACGTTCTAGATCTTCTATTTCAGAATCGAAAAGATTGCGACGGAAATTAAAGTTCCATGTGAAAGGGCGATCAGAACCGAGAATTGAAGATATAGGAATATTTTTATCTGTGACTACTCTAAATAGCCTTGGATATTGGACTTTGAAAATCTGATTCCCCCACCACAAATCTTCCCAAAAACGAATTCTTTCCCCATCTCCTATGACAAACCGAGTGTACTTGGAAAAATCCTGAAAGACTTGTGCAATAGCCTTCCAAGGATAACGATGTGACCATCTGACTAAAGTGTTGGCATCCCAACCATTTGAGTGTGTCCCGTAAATGCTTTGAATGACCTGATGCCACAGAGCTGGACTCTCCCTAGGAAACCTCCACAACCACTTCCCTAAAAGGGCATGATTCCTTAAAGGAATCTTCCCAAACCCCAAACCCCCTTTTACCCTTGGCTTACACACTGCATCCCAACTAACAAGATGATCTCTTTTACCTTCCCCAACCCTTGACCAAAGAAAATCCCTTTACAATCTCTCAATTTTTGCAGCCACTGAAACGGGAATCTTAAACAGAGAAAGAAAGTAGCTAGGAATGTGGGAAAGGCATGAGTGGATAAGAGTTATCCTACCACTGAAAGATAAGTACGCCTTTTGCTACCCATCTAATCTCTTAGAGATTCTCTCAATCACTGGGTCCTAGAATCCACAAGCAGTTGGATTCCCTCCCAAAGGAAGACCCAGGTATAGTATAGGCCAATCAGAAGCCTTGCATTCAAGCAACAAGGCTAACCTAAAGAGATGATTCTGATCAAGGTTGATTCCAAAAAGATTACTCTTGTCAAGATTTACCTTAAGCCTAGAAATTTGCCCAAACACTAACAATAAACTCTTGAGAGTTTGCAGTTCTTCCGCGTAAGAGTTAGCAAAGAATATGGTATCATCTGCGAATTGCAGATGGGTCACCCTAACTCTATTTCTACCTACCCTGAAACCCTCCAGCACACTTCTTTCCTCAACTTTCAACAACATTCTACTCAACACATCTGCAACAATAGTGAACAGGAAAGGGGATAAAGGGTCACATTGCCTTAAACCTTTAGATGCCTTGACCCATCCTTTAGCATTACCATTCACTAGAATAGCATAAGAGACCGAAGACAGACAACCTCTCATCTAACTCCTCCATTTAGAACTAAACCCCTTCTTCTCCAACACGTGATCCACAAAATCCCATTTCACATGGTCATAAGCCTTTTTCAAAGTTTATTTTGAATACAACTTCTTCCTCCCCTGATCACCTTTTCTCATCCACTATCTCATTGGCTATAAGAACTGCATCCAAAATTTGTCTCCCTTGAACAAAAGCACCTTGAGTAGAGTGGATAGTCTCGTGTAGAACTCCTCTTAATCGCCTTGACAAGACTTTTGCGATTACCTTATAGAGACATGTGATCAGGCTAATAGGTCTAAAATCCAAAATCTTCTTTGAGTGACTCTTTTTGGGCAAAACAACCATGAAGGAGGCATTAGTGTTTTGATTAATAATCCCACTACTGTGAAACTCTACGAACACCCTTACTAAGTTATCCTTGATCACATCCCAACAATCCTGAAACACTGTAATGTTAAAACCATCAGGCCCCGGCGCCTTATCCCTATTTAACTGAAAAATGACATTAAAGATCTCTTCTTCAGAGAAAGGGGAGTCCAGCCTAGAAGCACTCTCTTCTGATATAGGGGACCAATCAATGCCTTCTACTCTCCAAGACTCTCCAGGAGGACTCGAGTAAAGCTTTTTGAAATATAGTAATATCTCCTCTGTAATGCTCTCGGAATTATCCAACACCAAACCTCTTTCATTCTCCAGGAACTTGATGAAGTTCCTATTTCGTCTCCCGTTAGCCACTTTATGAAACAACTTTGAATTGCAATCCCCGTCTTTAACCTATTTCACCTTAGCTTTTTGTCTCCAATGAATTTCTTCCCTCAAAATTAATTCCTTTAGTTCGCCTTTTCTTTCAATTCTTTGAGCAGCAAGATCAGAAGAGAGAACCCCTTCTTGTTCAATGACATCAATGTTAGCTATCTCATCCAAGAAATTTTCAAATTTTCTCATGTAAAATCTCAGAACCTTTATTTATTTATTTTTTTCTTATTTATATTATGTTTATAATTAATACTCACATGACATCGGTTCCACAGGTTTCAAACCACTGACCTGGGTGGTTTGAACTGCTAAACTGCACAAAGGTTACCTTAGGCGTATGAAGAATTTAGTTATGGGAACATTGGAATATGTCAACTTGTATAAATGCATCACATACCTCATGTTTGTAAACTTCAAGAAGAACCAGAACAGAATTCATTACAGAGAAACCCATCTCATAAATTGCCTTTTGTGTTCGAGGTTCCAATGCCCTGGCAGCCCCACGAAGCCGCTCCAACAAGCAACTTACCTACAGAATGTGAGTGATGTTATTGAACAAGAACTAACTTTTTTCCTGAAGAGAGTTGCAAAAGCATGTAGCTAGAATGATCTGGCATTACCAGAATTTTCAGCACCTACCGACAAGATAATGTCTGGTTGTTGAGAGAAATTTTTTAAGTCATTCTTGTTGGACATTTCCACTAGATATGCTGTCATATGACTTGTGAGATCCCTTACATACCTTTTAAGAAATAGTACCCAAGACATCAGGCAATACAGCAGCATACACAGAACAAGCAAAGGACACAAGAAAAAAAAAAGGCTTAAAAAGAGGGAAAGAAACTCACTGATTTGATGCCTCTGGATTTCTCATGCCAGAAGCTGAAAGAACAAGTGTTTGAGCCAGCGAACGCTGTAACAGAATAAGAATAAAAGTGAGCGACAAATATAGTTCAACTGGTCAAAGCATATATGAAGTTCTTACTTGGTGAGTGGAATGTAACGAGAACAAAGTTCTTCCATTTGCAAAAGCATTTGCTAATTCACGCCATGAGTCCTGCATAACAGAGAGGTAAAACCGTTTCCATGAAATTTCTTGTCTATAGCTAAAATAAGCAAATTTAACAGCATGTGATGATTGATGAGCAACAAATCAAGCTCAGAACCATCCAAGTTTACATTCAGTGTACAAAAGGAGGAACAATGCACAACATCCCATGATATTAAACAAGTGTTCCAATATTTGATATTGTCACACCATTGAAGCGATCTTGAAACAAATGATCTTGCATACCTATGCCACAACACTACAACAGTGCCATAAGAAAATGAAGTGTGAGACCAAATCTGATAACAGACTACTAAAGATCTACAGACTCTCAAGAGTCTTTTGCTAGTGTTTGGGCACATTTCTGGGCTCAAGGTCAACCTTGACAAGAGTAATATTTATGGCATCAATCTTGATCAGGTTCATCTTTCAAGATTGGCTGGGATGCTTGATTGCAAAGCTTTTGGCTGGCTTATACTCTATCTGGGTCTTCCTTTGGGAGGGAACCCTAAGGCGTGTGGCTTTTGGGATCCAGTGATTGAGAGAATCTCAAGAAGTTTAGATGGGTGGCAAAAAGGCTTACTTATCCTTCGGGGGAAGGATAACTCTTATCCAATCTTGCCTTACCCATATGCCTTGTTACTTCCTTTCCTTATTTAAGTTACCCGCTTCAGTGGCTGCAAAAATCGAGAGGTTGCAAAGGGATTTTTTATGGTTAGGGATTGGGGAAGGCAAAAGAGATCATTTAGTGAGATGGGATGTTGTGTGTAAACCGAAGGCAATAGGGGGTTTGGGTTTTCTGAACATTTCTCTAAGGAATCTCGCCCTTTTAGGGAAATGACTGTGGAGGTACCCTAGAGAGGGTTCAGCTCTATGGCATCAGGTCATATTAAGCATTTATGGTTCACACTCTAATGGTTGGGATGCTAACACTTTAGATGGTCACATCACTGTCCTTGGAAGGCTATTGCACAAGTCTTTCAGGAGTTTTCCTTGTTTACTCGGTTTGTGGTAGGAAATGGGGAAAGAATTCGATTTTAGGAAAATTTGTGGTGGGGGGACCAACCTTTGGGAACCCAATATCCAAGACTATTTAGAGTAGTCTTGGATAAAAACATTCCTATTTCTTCAGTTCTCGGTCCTACTCATCCTTTCTCTTGGAATTTAAATTTCCGCCGTAACCTGTCAGATTCTGAGATAGAGGACTTAGAAGGCCTCATGCGGTCACCTGATGGATTGCATCTATCTCCTTCGATTCCAGGTGCCAGATTTTGGCCATTATCTTCTTCAGGGTTTTTTTCAGTCAAATCCTTCTTTCTAGCATTATCTCAATGTTCTGGATCTCCTCAGGTTTTCCCTTCTAAGTTCGTTTGGAATTCTCAAGTTCCTTTCAAAGTGAAGTCCTTTGTTTGGTTAGTGGCACACAAGAAGGTGAATACTAATGACATGCTACAAGTGAGAAAACCCTACAAAGCCCTTGGTCCTGATATTTGTATTCTGTGCATGAGGCATGGGGAATCAACAGATCATCTTTTTCTTCATTGTTCCTTGATGATTAGGTTGTGACACAGGTTATTTCAGTTAGCTAAGATGGATTAGGTCCCCCCGAGGAGCATCTATGACATGATGTCCATCAAATTTAATGGTTTTGGTTCTTCTAAGAGGGGAATAGTTTTCTGGCAAGCTGCGAGCATTGCTCTAATTCGAGTTGTGTGGTGGGAAAGAAATGCGATGATTTTTTAGGATAAAGCAAGGAATTCAGAGTATCTTTGGGACTCTATTGTTTTCCTTGCTTCTCTTTGGGCTTTCTGTTCCAAGGTTTTTAAGGGGACTCCCCTTAATGTGTTACAACTTGATTGGTTAGCGGTGTGTACTCCATAAGGAATTGTCCTTTTTAGAGAGTTCGCTTGTTTTACAGTGTAATTTCCGTAGTTTAGTTTTCTTTGGTGGGCGGATTTCTCATCCTTCTTTTTGTACTTCTTTTTATCTATCAATATATCTCTGTGTCGTTTCCAATCAAAAAAAAAAAAAAAAGATGGCCCCATTATTCCAACCACTGATTCCATGTCCATGGGCATTCGAAATGCATGTCATACTTGCATTGGCAGTCTTTCAATTCACTGCACTTTGGTGGGACAGAAGAGACTCTCAATGTTAACGTGCACTATCAAAATGGTGATCTAGGATGTTGTGATGATGCAGCCCTTCAATGATGAGGTGGCAAGATGGATGGATGAGGATACTTGACTTCAGGGGACAGCATGGAAACTGAATGGAACACATTGAAGGAGGGCAATGGAAATCAGGTTACAAGTAATTATTTGGGTTTCCATTTAAGTCTCAGAGGGCGATTTCTATATTATCTCTAGCCTTTATCTTCTTTTGGCTTGAGGATAGTGCTAAACGATCTCAGATTTGTGATATATAATCTCTTCTCTCAAAACAGTATTCCCAAAATGATTCTTCTAAAAGTCCCCTCCTTTTATGGAACAGATCCATTTGTAAAGTGTTCTTGCCAATCTTTTAACAATAGCTTGTTGAGAGATTCCTATTTGACCAACTAATTTTTTGTACATATCAAAATAAGTTATATGTAAATTGACAAATGTCAAAATCAGAGCCTCTTCTTAGAGTATTGGAGGGGCACATGAAAAAGTACATGGGAGGCTCCCCATCTTAGTTCAATAGATAGGCCTGTGGAAGCCTTTTGGAGAGGGTGTGCTTTTTTCATCGTGCTTTTGAACTTCACCCACAGGAACTCTTTGAGCTTGAGATTGCAAAATTGGAGTCTCTTATATTCATCCAGGAGGAGTGTGCATGAGGTGCAAGCTTAATGGAAACCTTTCCCAGCAGTTGCTCTCAAACTAAACTTTGATGGTTGTTCTTTGGCTAATCTAGGTCAGCTTGGAATAGGAAGCGTGATTAGAGAACATGATGGTAGAATGTTGAGAGCCATCTCCTAAGACTGTTGGTTTTGGATTAGCTATTGAGGTAGAGATTCAAACCAATTTGGAGGGATCGCTTTTGGTTAGATCATTGCACTGTCCACTCTCACAATGGAGGGGCATTCCGCCTTTTCATATCTTGGGCATCAAAATGCTAATCCTGGTCCTCGAATGTATATGAGTTGGCTGCATCAAATCATTAATGTTTCTAGAAATGTTGGGTGTCCTTTTTTTTGGAATCTTCACTCAGCTGATTAGATAGGATATTTTCTAATTGAGCGTGAAGCCTCTGCCTCTCAGTTACAGTCTTTTGTATGGGATTCTTTTCCTTCCATGAGCTCTTTTTCTTCATTTTGGTTTTGGAGTTGTTTTATAATGAAAGATCTTTTGCAATTTTTGCTTCTAGCACTTCATATCTGCTTTCTTTTCAATATTTCTTTCTTCTTTTTAGTTAGATTTTATATTTTTGGGAAGGATAACTCATTCTCCTTTATATATTCTTATACATTCAATGAATTGAATTGTTTTGTTTAAATGAAATAAATAATAAATAATAAATAATAAAGACGAAAATATGCTGAGTCCTGGAGCACCAAATTGTATAGCTATTATGTAATACCTAGTACTAATGAATTAAATAGGCAATAATGATTATCTTAGTACTTAACTTTAAATGTGTTAAATTAGATGTTAAAACTAGTTTAGTGCTAATCTGGTTTAATTATGAATTAAACCTTGATTAAGGTAAAGCGGGATTAGTTAATGACTTAAGCTTAGGTTCTTAGGGGCTGATTAGAGTTATGAAAACCTAAAGGACTAATGGGCAGCTATAGGTTTAATATTGGATAACTTGAAGGACTAAACAACAATTTTGGAAAGTTGAGATTGATGGCAGCCTTGTGGCTTGCCACCACTTGCTTGGCTGCTGGGGACCCTTTATAAGGGTCTGCAGCCTCATTTTGGAGGCTTGTCTCTACAGAAGTCTGGGTTAGAGAGAGAATCTAGAGAGAGAAAGTGAAGATTTGAGGTAAGGAAGTTGATTAATTTAGTAATTTTGGTATATTTGGGTTCCTAATGATATTTTGAAACAATTAATGATAAAGTTTATGTAAAAGTTGAGTGTAATTAGTTATAAACCTGTTTTAATTATAAATCAAAATTAATTAAGGTTTAAAGTGTTTTAACTTAAGTATTTTATTGATGGAAAGATCAACATACATCTTTGTTTAGTTTGGTTTGATTGAAAAATAGATTAGTAAAGTATGTGATTAATTAGGTTATTTGGAGGACTTGTTAATGGGTTAGGCTTTAGGAAAATCAAAACAATTAATGTTTGGTAATTAACTGGGGAATATTAATATGCATTGTAAAAATTGTTTAATTCAATTCAAATTTGATTTGAAAACCTATGGGCATGTAGATTAGAGAATATGAGAATTAAAAATTAGTAAGAAAGGAAAATGTCATAAGTTTTAATTGTGTAAATTTTCATGGTTAGGAAACCTAAATTATGTTGTTTTATTTCAATTCCTTGTAATAGGTAAAGATCGCCTTCATAGAAGAATCACAAAGGGGAAGTCGGTGTAAGGTAGGGAATTTTATGCCATTCCATGGTGTATCTTGGTTTCTTTCTTTGAAACATTTATTGAAATTTCATGTCATTTATTTGATTTCATAAAATGTTTTAATGTATCATTGCATCTCGATTTATTGTATGAAATGTTACAATGATATTGGAATATATATTGGTAGGAGAATTCATGGTTCAATGTTGAGGAAATAGTTCATGGTGTGGTTGCATTACAAGAAGGATATGGAATAATGACAGATGATATCCAGAGAATTGATTGATATGTGGGAAGTGTTTGTGTGAAGCTACAGGCACTATCCTTTGATATATTGTTTATATGGGACTGTGGGTCTTTGGGTGAAAGTCCTTAAAGCCCTCGAGGAAGACACTTCGATGTGGGTGTATGGGGTTGGTTCTGCCCCTAGGTTTTAGTCCCTCAAGACACGGGGTTGGTCCTGCCTTTTGGTATGAGTCCTAGAAGACACGGGGTATGACTTACCCTTGGGTGATAGTCCTAGAATAGTCATTATTATATTGACCGAGTATCTTGTGGAGCATTGATATCTGACATGTACATTGGTAGGGGTTACCAGTTTATCAATTATGAAAGGATGGATGAGGAAAAATAGAGATGAAACCAACAAATACATGCATACATGTTTGACATTATTGCATATTTGTTCATGGTTATAAAATGTTTATCATGCATGCTATTATACGTTTAATTTCAAGGTTTTTAAGGGTATGCTTAGGATGGTTATAAACTTTCCTACTGAGTTGTGAACTCACCCTATCACTTCCACTTTTAGATACAGCTCAGAAGACCTATGCTGGAAATAATGCTTGAGCATTGCTTTTCTGTTGATTGGATGTTGTTTGCTCGCATTGAAAGTGTTTTGAGGCTTTGCCTTTGTATCATACAAAGACAATCTTTTTGAAGGAATGATGTAATCTATATTTGTCATGTACACTTGTAGTATGGGCTACCTGTAGTGAACCATGGGGTTTTGGTATATTTAAAGTAATAAAGTACAAGTTCTTTTTGTTAAACAAATTATATTTTGTTAACTAATAGTTACAAAGTTTAATACATGATGTAAGCCTCTTTATAACAGGTTTCCACATTCTGTTTTTGCATCAAGCAGGAACTTAGCATTTAAATTTTTGTATTCCCAAATCTTTGAAAGCACTTATGTTGTATTTGAGTATCAATTGTTAAGTCTGAAACCCAGGGTGTGACATATTAAGTTGAAGTCTCAATATATTTATAAGTGGCATCAAGTTTACATAGTACATATACATAATATAGTATGAAGATGGATCTTAAATGGCTACAACTCATCACCACCACTGCCACCACCAATGATGATAATAAACTCACAATAATAAAGGACTCAACTAAAGGCAAACATTCCTATTTGCAATGTAATCTTGGTTAATATATATGCTCAGAGTCATGGAGCATCAAAGAGTAATGAGATAATATGGCCATATGGTTAAAGATGGCAATGAGGTGGGTTTTTCGGGTAAGCATCAGCCCTACTGCTATTTGGGCAGAATAGGGTATGACACAAATGGGGACAGGTTGGGTTTGGGGAAAATTCCTATAATGCAGCTCAGGTTCAGTGCAGGGTAAAGCATGTGATTGTTTTGCCCCACCACCCGTAGATATGATGCTATTTTATATACTGCCCTTAGATCTGTTAAAAACAATAAAAATTCCATCGTATGTATATGGCCAACAAGCCTCACCCTCATTTATTCAATAACCCATTTCATCCTTCTCTCGTTTCCAAAGCAACAATGGTGAAGTTCATAGCTTTTCCCAGCCACCTCCATGTTTATGTCATCATCTTCACCACCTTCAACCATATTTTCCTTCCCATAATTTTGGGTTTTCAATATCTTCCATCTATGATTTATATATATATATATATATATATATATATATATATATATATATATATATATATATATATATATTTTTTTCTATTTTTTTGAAGTTCTTCACCAATATCTCCATGAGGTTGTTTTAGTTACTTAATTGTATTAAATTTATTTCTAATATTAGCTTTGTCAGAATTTTTTTAGAGTAAGTTTGTAGAAAGAAGTTTGTGTTGTTTCTGTATTTGAGATTAGATTTGTTCAAAATTTTGGATTATTAGGTTTAGATTTTCACTTAAATGTGAAATTTTCACCTTTTCAAATTTTTTTAAATAACTAAGTTATTCATTTCATATTTTTCTTGATTTTATCTTCATTTTTCTTTTCAAACAAACAATCAAAGAACTTGTGCCATCCCAAACCTGCCCTGTTGGGTGAGGTGACCCATGTCCCATCTAGAACCTTTCCCATTGACATCCTTACATTTCATTGAGCTCCCAAACATATTTATGAATGGCATCTAGTTAACAAAGTACACAAATACTTAGGCTAATGTCACCATGTGAGCTTGATATGTGGGCATATCAAAGGCAACATATATGGAAAAACCTATAACATATGTACTTTATTGTGTGGTCTACTTGAAGTATTCCAGATATACAGGGCATTAGATCAAAATACCATGCAGAGTGTTAAGTAAGTTCTACCTTAATTCCTATTATTTGTTAAATTTCCTTTGCAAACTTATTTTTGAGCCAAATGTGATTCTCCACCTTGTCATCTGTCACTATTAACTCACAAATTATTATGCCTTGCCTCATGCTACTATTTGCCTATCAACATTCACTATGTCGAATGCCTCATAACCAAATCATTGTCCATAGAGCATCTAATATTGCACCACATGGCTCTCCATTACATGGAAGAAAAGTGAATCCTATACAATCAATATGATGCAACACAACCCAATACTGTTCAATTTATATTCAACAATGTAACCAGTTGTCAGCCTAGAGCAACCTCCTTTCTTTGGGCTTGGGACTAGCAGTGTAAAAGTAATCTTCCAAAAGTTTCTCAATTTATACCTCAACAATAAGTAGCACAAAAGAAATATGGAAAGAAAAGCAACAGTATATCCAACTTCAAATAGCTGTGTTGAAAGAACACAAATATGGTCTCAACAGTATCAACATATACATACAAACTGCAGTATCTTTCATGCATTTTGAAAATAGATGTGGATATGTGACTCACAAATGCAACAAGGTGAGTACAAACATTCTTTCGTCGGACAAGTGAATGAAGTAGCTGGTAACAAGTAAGTGCCTGTCAAACACAAAAAGTAACGACAGACAGGGAATTAAACAATTGGAAGTTTTTGAATGATGAAATAGAGCATTTCAGTATTTTTTTAATCATAATAAAAGACAGAGTTAAGAAAGTAATAACAGTTTTAGGAACAATGTTCCATGCATTAACCCAAAGAAATATTTGAAGCCACTTGATAAAAAAGAAACTATATTGAAACAAGTAAAATAATGTTTATGTTGTCAATTGCAACTCCATTCAATTACCAAACAAGATGGTCCACTCAAGAATAGATTTAAAGACCACTACCACTAAATTCATAAAGATCCTAAAGACAAGAGAAGGCTCATCTAAGTGCTTTGACATACCTATAGCTTTCACGTATATGAACTAGATTCTTATAAGACACTCATGTGCAACAATAGCATTAAGAATAAAAACGTACACCTTTGCCATGTTATGGGTCTAGTATGGCCATCAAGTACAAGTACATGTCTAAGTGTCAGACCTTTTACGTCTCAAAATCTTAGGACACCAGGATTTGATTGAAAAGGATCTCAACTATGGGCCTAGGTACTTGGGTACGACATTAATGAAAAATAGATTAACACTAAACAAAAGCATAAGAAGATAGTTTTTTTTTTTTTTTTTTTTTTTTTATCAAAAATCCAATAGATTTTTTTTTTATTAACTAAAAATATCAAGAAGGACAAGACATCCTTCCACAATAAGATAAGTATAAGTGATTGTTGAAATAATGCCAAAGTTAGGATTTTAATTTAGGAAAGTATTTTAGGAATAAAAAAGGAGAGATCATTTAGGATATTTCCTTATGATTCAGTTTCCTAATTTTAGGAGAGAATTAAGCTAGATTCATTTTTTCTTATTCAGTCATTTGTGTATATATATGTGTATGGTGTATACCGAATATAATCAATAAAGGAGTTCAGAAATTCTTCATGGTATCAGAGCCAGTTTTCTGAAACCCTAATCCCTTCTGGCCACCTCTTATTCAGGCCATCATTCATTCCGGCCAAATCTCTCTGGCCATCTCTCAATCCGACCATCTCTCTCTCTGGCCATCTCTCATTCCGGTCATCAGTCCCTGTTCTCAGAGCCAAGGGAGAAAACGCTTTCCGATCGGTATAATCGTCGTCAGAAAACATTCACCGCCGGAAACTTTTCCGGCGAACTTTCCAGCGACGGTTTTTTTCTACACCGCAAGGAGCGCCTGGAGGAGATCTCCATTTTTTCCCAAAGCACCGGAACCAGAAACCCATCCACGCGCCAGCCACGCGCGTTTTTCCGGCCGGCGACTGCATCTCACGCGCCGACGCGTGAGGGCGCGTGAGCCACTTTCTAGCGATGCGCTTCCTCCTCCAGGCTCGCCTGACGCCAACCAGCCACCCTTCTTACCTGTTTTTGCCATCCGAGCCCTGCACGTGCCTCTTTTGGGGTTCTTTTGCTTCCGCGGGCCCTCCGATCAGTTTTTCCGGCGTCCTCCGGCTATTTTTTCTCAACTCCAATCCCTGCACGTGCCTTGGGAAGTGTTCTTCTACCTTTCCGGTCCATGACAAAATACGGAATGGCATCATCACAAGTATCCAGCGTCACGTCACCAGAATCAGGGGGCAGATCTGAAATTCCAAACCTTGGTGGCAGTGATTCCTCTCCTATTCTCATCACAGGACACAAATTAAATGGCCATAACTATTTACAGTGGTCACAATCTGTGTTCTTTGTTCATTTGCGGTAAAGGAAAGGATGAGTACCTCACCTGGAGAAGCAGACCATGCCGAAACTACTGAACCGGGTTTCGTGAAGTGGAAGATTGAAAACAACATGATCATGTCATGGCTTATCAATTCCATGAACAATGACATAGGCGAAAATTTCTTCTTTGTTTGGGACTGCAAAGGACATATGGGATGCGACCAAAGAAACTTACTCAAGTTCGAAAATACTTGGAACTTTTTCAAGTTGAATCGAGCCCTACATGACTTCCGCCAAGGAGAGCAGTCAGTTACTCAGTATTACAACACACTCACAAGGTATTGGCAGCAACTTGACTTATTTGAGACTCACTCATGGAAATGTTCGGATGATGCAGCAACATACAGGCAAATTGTGGAACAAAAGAGACTGTTCAAGTTCTTTCTAGGACTAAACAGGGAATTGGATGATGTTAGAGGCCAAATCATGGGCATTAAACCCTTGCCAAGTCTCAGGGAGGCTTTTTCAGAGGTTAGGCGTGAAGAAAGTAGAAAGAAAGTGATGATGGGATCAAAAGAGCAATCTGCCCCAACATTGAATGCCTCTGCCCTTGCTGCTCGGTCATTTAATAGTAGTGGTGGAGATCGTCAGAAACGGGATAGGCCTTGGTGTGATTATTGTAAGAAACTAGGCCATTATAAGGAGACTTGCTTTGGAAGCTTCATGGCAAACCGGCTGATTGGAAACCAAAGCCACGGTTTGTGAGAGATGGCAGAGCACACGTGGCTGCCAACTCGAGAGCACATCTGTTCCCGAGCCGAGTCCATTCAACAAAGAGCGAGATGGAGATGATACGAAACTATTAAGCCAAGTTGGCAAAGTGGCGATACTACGGTGTAGCCTTCACCGCTAATCGAGGAGGAATGAAGCCGTGGATAGTGGACACGAGTGCTTCGATCACATGACGAGGAGATGTTGCCATTCTTCAAAATTACAAGCCAAGTAATGGTCATTCATCCGTCCATATTGCTGATGGTTCAAAGTCAAAAATTGTCGGGGACGAGTTCTATAAAACTTACTAAAGACTTATATCTTGACTCTGTCCTCCATGTTCCAAACTTGGATTGTAATCTTTTGTCCATTAGCAAATTGGCCCGTGATCTCCAATGTGTTACTAAATTCTATCCAAACTCGTGTGTTTTTCAGGGACTTGAAATCGGGGAAGATGATTGGCAGTCTTTGAAGCGTGTTCCGGCTCTACCTCCTCTCATGTGGCCAATTCTCAAACCAAGTCTCTCAAGCAAGTTGCGTATGAGTCTCGAGTATGTTAGAGTCTTTCAATTCTATGTCAAATTCTAAGGTCAATAAAGACAAGTGAGATTATAATGTTACACTATCGCCTTGGTCATCCTAGCTTTGTTTACCTTCCAAAATTGTTTCCCAAATTATTTATCAATAAAAATCCAGCATCTTATCATTGTGAAATTTGTCAGTTTGCAAAGCATACTCGAACAGTATATCCTCAAATCCCATACAAACCTTCGACTGTTTTCTCTCTAGTACATAGTGATGTGTGGGGTCCCTCCCGGATAAAAAATATTTCGGCACTCGATGGTTTGTGACATTCGTTGATGATCATACTCGGGTAACATGGGTTTTCCTTATGAAAGAAAAGTCAGAGGTCGGGCACATTTTTCAAACCTTCAATCTTATGGTTCAAAATCAATTCAATTCCAAAATTCAAGTCCTCAAGTCAGATAATGCAAAGGAATACTTTACTAGTAGTCTTAGTACTTATCTTCAAAATCACGGCATTATCCACATAAGTTCTTGCGTTGACACCCCACAACAAAATGGGGTGGCTGAACGCAAGAATAGACATCTCTTGGAGGTTGCCCGGTGCCTTATGTTTTCCTCTAATGTTCCAAACTATTTCTGAGGGGAAGCTATTCTCATGACTACCTATTTGATTAACCGTATGCCATCCGGAGTGCTTACCTTTCAATCCCCACGTCAACTTTTCTTAAAACAATTTCCTCACACCCGTGCCGCCTCTTCTGATTTACCACTCAAAGTATTTGGTTGCACGACATTCGTTCATGTGTATCCTCAAAATCGTAGAAAATTTGCTCCTCGAGCAAATAAGTGCATTTTCCTAGGGTATTCTCCAACCCAAAAAGGGTACAAATGCTATTCTCCAACCAACAAAAGATTTTACACCACCATGGACGTCTCTTTCTTTGAACATGTCTTCTTCTATCCCAAATCTCATGTTCAGGGGGGAGAGCATGAATGAACATCAAGTTTGGGAGTCTCTTCTTGAGGGTGTACCTTCTTTTCACTCGAGTCACCAAATCCTTCCCAATTCGCGCCCACCGAGTTGTCCACACCCATGCCGTTATCAGTCAAAGCCAGCCAAAGCACACAAATGTTCCTTCTCCCGTGGCCATCCAGTCTCCCATGCCTATTCAACCTATAGCCCCACAACTTGCTAATGAGAACTTACAAGTTTACATCAAGAGGAGGAAAAGACAGGAATTAGAGCACGGATCACAGTCAACATGTGGCCAATATATTGACTCCAATTCAAGTCTTCCCTGAAGAGAACATAGGTGAGGATAGGGCTGGAGAGGTGTTAATTCCCAGCATTGATGATTCTACTCTGCCGATTGCATTGAGGAAGGGTGTTAGGAGATGTACAGATCATCCAATTGGGAATTATGTTACGTATGAAGGGCTATCACCATCTTACAGAGCATTTGCTACTTCTCTTGATGATACTCAAGTTCCCAACACAATACAAGAGGCATTAAAAATTTCAGAATGGAAGAAGGCAGTACAAGATGAGATTGATGCACTTGAGAAGAATGGGACGTGGACTATCACAGATTTGCCGGTTGGGAAGAGGCCCGTGGGGTGCAAGTGGATTTTCACCATAAAATACAAAGCAGATGGATCAGTCGAGAGATTCAAGGCTCGTTTGGTAGCTAGAGGGTTTACACAATCCTATGGGATAGACTATCAGGAGACTTTTGCTCCTGTTGCAAAACTGAACACTATCAGGATTCTTCTCTCATTGGCTGTCAATCAAGATTGGTGCTTGCAACAACTGGACATAAAAAATGCGTTTCTAAATGGTGACATAGAAGAGGAAGTCTACATGGAAATACCACTGGTTTCGAAGAAAGTATGGCAAAGAATCAGGTTTGCAAACTCCAAAAATCCTTGTACGGCCTTAAACAATCTCCCAGAGCCTGGTTTGATAGATTCACAAAAGTAGTCCAAGTGGGCTACAAACAAGGTCAGGTGATCATACTCTATTTGTCAAGAAGTCTCATGCCGGGAAAATGGCCATATTGATAGTCTATGTCGATGATATTATTCTATCCGGGAATGATATGAAGGAATTACTGAGAATTTGAAGAAGTATTTGTCGGAAGAGTTTGAAGTTAAAGACCTTGGAAATTTGAAATATTTCCTTGGTATGGAAGTGGCTAGATCAAGGAAGGGAATTGTAGTCTCTCAAAGAAAATACATACTCGATCTTCTTAAGGAGACCGGTATGCTTGGATGCAAACCAATTGATACTCCTATGGATAGTCGGAAGAAACTTGGTATCGAGAAAGAAAGTACACCGGTAGACGGGGGAGATATCGGCGGCTTGTCGGGCGCTTTGATTTAACTCTCACACACTCGGCCGGATATTGGCTTTGCGGTGAGAGTCTTTGTAAGTCAATTCATGCACATTGCCCCACCGAGGAACACATGGAAGCGAGTCTACAGGATTCTTAGATATTTAAAAATGACACCGGGGAAAGGTCTATTCTTCGAAAGACAGAGAACCGTGACACTGAAGTATACTCGAGATGCGGATTGGGCAGGAAACATCATTGACAAGTGGTCCTACTGGATATTGTTCTTTTGTGCTGGGAAATCTTGTTACACGGAGAAGTAAGAAGCAATCGGTTGTAGCTAGAAGTAGTGCGAAGCTGAGCACTGAGCTCTTGCACGGGGAATCTGTGAAGGGATTTGGATAAAAGGGTTCTTAGTGAAGCTGGGACAAACGAAGTTCATCTCCAATTCCGATGATGTGTGATAATCAGGCAGCTATAAGCATAGCAAAGAACCCCGTGCATCATGACAGGACCAAGCATGTTGAGATTGTGAGACACTTCATCACGAGAGAAGGTGACTAGTGAGGCGGTTAAATTGAACTATGTTCCTACCAAGCACCAAACCATGGAACATCCTCACCAAAGCTTTATCTAGGCCTAACTTGAAGACTTAACTTGCAAGCTGAGATTATATGATATATATTCTCCAGCTTGAGGGGGAGTGTTGAAATAATGCCAAAGTTAGGATTTTAATTTAGGAAAGTATTTTAGGAATAAAAAAGGAGAGATCATTTAGGATATTTCCTTATGATTCGATTTCCTAATTTTAGGAGAGAATTAAGCTAGATTGATTTTTTCTTATTCAGTCATTTGTGTATATATGTGTATGGTGTGTACCGAATATAATCAATAAAGGAGTTCAGAAATTCTTCAGTGATCTATAATACTAAATGGTTAATTGTAGTTAAAAATATATTTATTATACCTTTCTATTTTAATAAGATGCTAAACATTATTTTGCTTTGATGTTACTACAAATTGTACACAAAAAACCTATTTATTATAGGCCTTTTATTTTAATAGGATGCTAAGAAAAGCCTTTAAAAAAAATACTACATCACATTACTAGTAAACTTTCATTAGTATAAAATTTTCAAAATTTATATTGATTTTGTAATAAAAATAGTCAAATACACTAAATGTGAACCAAATATAATATCATGTGAAATTTTTGAATTTTTTATACTAATTATTATAATTTATGTCTAGATTTTTTAAGATATTAATTTTGATATTTATATTCAAACTTTTTATGCTACTAATTGTCATAGTTATTTTTAAATTTTATCTATTATAATTTTTAAAAATTAAGAAAGAGATAAAGCATATCTTTAATTACAAGAGTTAGAATTCAAAAATTCTATATTTTTTTATACTATCATCCAATACAACTTACAACAAAATTAAGAAAGAGAGAAAGAGTGAAATAGCTATATTTAATGCAATATAAGCATAATTTAAAACAATTAAAGAAAGAGATAAAGCAATCATGAGCTAGCCATATCCAGAGTCATGTAAACATATCTGACACGAATCTCACACGTCACTTGTGTCATATTGTGTTGACATGAGTATGTTGGCTAGAATTAAAATCTCTATGTATCACAACACCTTTGTGCAAATTTTATGTTTTATGAGGTGAATATTTATATATATATATAGTTAGACATATATATACAGTAACAACAAAAGATTAAATTTCTTATAGAAAAACTACAGATAATGGATTAGGTAAGGCATATTGGTCAATCACACAAAAGTGACGGAAACTTTAGATTGACCAACTAAAACTACTAACAAGTGGTTCCCTATTCCAAACACCTATCCACCCCCTAACTTATTACTTCGACCAAATTGAACCCATTTTGAACTCGTGAAGATAAAACAAATGTGCCCCATACAATCGAATAAGAGATACACAATCTTCCTTTTACCCACTTCATTAGGCTCCCTCATGTTCCAAGAGATGATTCAAAGCTTCATTAGCTAAGTACCAAATGATGACAACATAATTGGAAGTCTCTGCCAACTCCCAACTCCCAACACCCATCATAATTTACTATGGACTCCAACTTGCATAACTCTTTATCCTTCTAAGAGCTGGTCCTTCTTGGCACTTGTTAGGATCATGCCATTATTATTAAGCTTACCAAATGATGACAGCATAATTGGAAGTCTCTGTCAACTCCCAACACCCATCATAAATCACTAAGGACCCCAACTTGCGTAACTCTCTATCCTTCTAAGAGCTCCTTCTCAGCACTTGTTAGGATCATGCCATTTGTTGGCATCTTAGATCTAAGAAATGGAAGCAATACCAATTTTTTTTTTAAATTTCATCTTTAGAGTTGATATACTAACCTTTAGGTTTTGATGTTCCCAAACCTTAAATTCCATGTGTTGAAGAGTCAAATCGATATCCTTGGAAGTCTCATAGGCCCATGATCTTCCTCTTGATGACTCAACCTCGTTCCTTAGCACACAAACGGTGGATAGATTGGGAGGAAGGAGGCTAGGGCCTCTCTTCTCTCTGGATAATAGAAGACAAAAAGTTATGCAAACCCTAACCCCTAAGAGTATTTATAGGGTTCCTAATTGGGCTTATGTGACTCGAGTCCACATGGGCTTGTATCACTTAATCTAGCCCAAATTGATTAATCGATCTCATAGGGTCATTTAATTAATCAATTAGCCCAATCCAAAGATGTCGTTTACATAAGTGAACTAAGAGCTAGTCCAACCATTATATACCATGCCAACAAGGTGTATGAGTTTGAATAGAGACCATTGGGATCCATAGGACAACACAAACTCCATCAAAATCCAATTCTAAAGTTGATTCAACATCCCACTATAGAGAATTAATTGCACTCTAGTACCCTATGTAAATAATAACGAGACATAAAGTGCTCAAGTCCATTACCTAATATCCATTACATTTAGTCTTCCCATGAATTGGTGTTTAGAGTCTAACGAGGTGAAAGTTACCAACCTCTCAAGACTACATCTACTATCCTTAAGTTACAAATTCTCATATTGTGTAATCAATTGATATATCTTAACCCACAAAAAGCTTATGTTAAGTTCCACCTATGGAACTACTATAACCATAGTTTACATAAACACACCTCCTTAGGATCGCCCAAGGGGACACCTTGTCTTAACCTAATGAATTATCATGGTATTTCTATTGAGAATATCTATTGCTACTGACTTCCATGAATAGTGACCCAATCCATAGGCAATACATGATTGCTTTAGGATAGGTCAAAGCCACTGCTAACTTCGATACAAACTCAATGAAACATTTTGGTGAAGTTATGACTACTTGATACTCATGCATCATGACTCAAAATAGGTCCTATATAATGCCTAACCATTCACACTAGTGCACTCACCATAGGAAACCATCCCGATAGCTAAGACCAGCCATTCCTCCAATTAGGAAGTAGTGCATTATAACTTCTAATGGATTGCCTAAGTTTATGAACCAACTGTGAACAAGTCATCTACTTGCAAGGAAACTATGACTTAAATCTCTCATGCAACTCTTAATGCACTCAAGTATGTACAATGTAAGAAATGGTAGGTGAGAATGTTTATAAAGTACAATGCATGAAATAAGGATAGGTGAAAGTGAAATTGGAATATTATTAAATAAATAATGAATTCCAAATTTATTACATCATGTTATGCATTTAAAGGCTCTATTCTAATACCATTATTATTCAACGTGTACTCCCAGGTTTACACCAAATTTCACTAAAGCAAAAAAGATCAAAGCATCCCTTAAACCTTAAGTTGTTTCTCAATTAGGTCCTAAGTCAAATGTTTAATAACTTGGCAACTTTACACTATAAAAATACAAATTATACCTTAACCATAATAATTTTGAAAATCAATTGCCTCAATTCTATATTTAGTTGAATTCCAACTTTTCTGAAGTTGGGAATATAAAGATACAATTTTGAAATTTCATGGCCTTCAATAAAGGGCATATTTGTTGACTAACATTGGCCAATAAAACTATGCACAAATCAACTTAAGCATCATATAAATTGAACAAGTTTAATCAGTATGCCAACCCATGGATTAGCAATATTTTTGACAACCTCATCCGAAATACTATTTGGTCTACCATGATTGAATAAGCAAAGACATATTACAAGCAACAATAGATCCAGGGGTACAATGGTCGCAAAATTAAGATTCCACGAGAAAATAATAAAGCCTATACCACCCAAGATTCCTCCAAAGATGAGCCTATGCAGTAGGATTCAAAATTTCATACACACTCCTCATTCATATTAGTTTCCTTGCCATATCAAGGTTAAGAATGTTCTACTCCTTATTGGTATGCTTTTGCATCAATAAACAGTCCATGCTTTATCACATGGTACCCTAATATAATGATAAAGGTAAAAATTTGTGAACAGTTCAGTGCTTTATTGTTTGGTATTCTAAGATAATGATGAAGCAAGAGGTATAATAGATTTGGAAAAATCATATTAACATCATGTATCCATAAGCCCAAAAATACATCTTAATACTTGCCCACCAAAGCTCAAGACTGTATCTAACTCACCCTTTTCTAAAAGATGAACACGTGCAAGAACAGCAGGAGTTACAAGAAAATTGATGCATCAAATTAACATTATGTACTCATGAGCTTAAAACAACAGACTCATGCTTGCCAGCCTAAGGTTAGGACTGTATCCAGCCACCTATGTGTGCATTCATGGACATGGTATGCATCATCAAAGAAGTTTGCCTTTTATGGGAAGTTAGGCCACTTCTAGCATTTAACATTAATGAGCTCATGTACATGTTAGACCAAGAAGGAAACAAGTTAAGAGTATCCATAGGATGAGAAGTGGGTCAATCAAAGTTACTTTCCCAGTTTTCATATAGGCCATTTTTTTTTTTTTTTTTTTTTTTATAGGAAACAACAAAGAGATATATTGATAGAAAAAAGAAGTAAAAGAGAAGGATGAGAAATCCTCCCACTGAAGAAAACTAAACTACAAGAATACAAAAACAAGAAAGTACACAGTAAAACAAGCTAACACTCTAGATTAGACCAATCCTTAGGAATTACACACCGCTAACCAGTCAAGTTGTAACACATTAAGGGGAGTCCCCTTAAAAAGCTTGGAATAGAAAGCCCAAAGAGAAGCAAGGAAAAAAATAGAATCCCAAAGATACTCTGAATTCCTTACTTTATCCTAAAAAATCCTCGCGTTTCTTTCCCGCCACACAACCCAAATTAAAGCGATGTTCGCAACTTATCACAAAACTATCCCCCTCTTAGATGAACCAAAACCATTAAATTTGATGGACATCATGTCAAAGATGCTCCTCGGGGGGACCCAATCCATCTTGGCTAACTGAAATTATCTGTGCCACAACCCCATTGTCAAAGAGCAATGTAGGAAAAGATGATCTGCCGATTCCCCATGCTTCATGCACCGAATACAAATATCAGGACTAAGAGCTTTGTAAGGTCTTCTCAATTGTAGTATGTCATTGGTATTTACCTTTTTGTGTGCCACTAACCAAACAAAGGACTTCACTTTGAAAGGGACTTGAGAATTCCAAACAAACTTAAAAGGAAAAATCGGAGGAGAACCAAAAAATTGAGATAAGGCTAGAAAGAAAAATTTGACTAAAAAAAGCCCTGAAGAAGATAAAGGCCAGGATCTGGCATCTGAAACCTAAGGTGATAGATGCAAACCATCAAGTGACCGGATGAGGCCTTCTAAAACTTCTATCTCAGAATCTGAAAGGTTACGGCAAAAATTAAAGTTCCAAGAGAAAGGACGAGTAGAACCGAGAATTGAAAAAATAAGAATATTTTTATCCAAGACTACTCTAAATAGTCTTGGATATTGGGATCCCAAAGATTGGTCCCCCCACCACAAATCTTCCCAGAATCGAATTCTTTCCCCATTTCCTACCACAAACTGAGTAAACATGAAAAACTCCTAAAAGACTTGTGCAATAGCCTTCCAAGGACAATGATGTGACCATCTGACTAAAGTGTTAGCATCCCAACCATTAGAGTGTGATCCATAAATGTTTAAGATGACCTGATGCCATAGAGCTGAACCCTCTCTAGGGTACCTCCACAACCATTTCCCTAAGAGAGAAAGATTCCTTAGAGAAATCATCCCAAATCCCAATCCCCCTTTTGCCTTCGGATTACACACTACATCCCAACTAACTAAATGATCTCTTTTACCTTCCCCAATCCCTGACCATAAAAAATCCCTTTGCAACCTCTCAATTTTTGCAGCCATTGAAGCGGGTATCTTAAACAAGGAGATGAAGTAACAGGGCATGTGGGTGAGGTAATATTGGATAAGAGTTATCCTTCCTTCAAAAGATAAATAAGCCTTCTGCCACCCATCTAATCTTCTTGAGATTCTCTCAATCACTGGATCCTAAAAGCCACAAGCCTTAGGATTCCCTCCCAAAGGAAGACCCAGATAGAGTATAGGCCAACCAGAAGCCTTGCAATCAAGCAACTCAGCCAACCTAGAAAGATGATTTTCATCAAGATTGATGCCATAAATATTACTCTTGTCAAGGTTGACCTTGAGCCCAGACAGAAGTATGCCCAAACACTAGCAAAAGACTCTTGAGAGTCTGCAGTTCTTCCTCCTTAGTGTTAGAAAAGAAAATGGTATCATCTACGAATTGCAAATGGAACACCCTAGTTCTGTTTCTACCCACCCTGAAACCTTCCAACAAATTTCTTTCCTCTGTTCTCAATAGCATCCTGCTCAGTACATCTGCGACTAAAGTAAACAAAAAAGGGAATAAAGGGTCGCCTTGTCTTAAGCCTCTAGATGCCTTAACCCACCCTTTAGCTTTTCCATTCACCAAGACTGCATAAGATACTGAGGACAAACAACCACTCATCCATTTCCTCCAACTAGAACTGAACCCCTTCTTCTCCAACACGTGATCCAAAAAATCCCAACTCACATGATCATAAGCCTTTTCAAAGTCAATTTTGAAGACGACTCCTTCCTCGCTTGATCATCTTTTCTCATCCACTATCTCATTGGCTATGAGAACCGCATCCAATATTTGTCTCCCTTGAACAAAAGCGCCTTGAGTAGAATCGATGGTTTCATGTAGTACCCCTCTTAGACACCCTGAAAGCACTTTGGTTATTATCTTGTAGAGGCTAGTGATCAAGCTAATGGGTCTAAAGTCTGAGATTTTCTTTGTCAAACTTTTTTTGGGTAACAGAACTATGAAGGAGGCATTAGTGCTTTGATCGATAATCCCGCTTTTGTGAAACTCTGCAAACAGTCTCACTAAATCCTCCTTGATCACATCCCAATAATCTTGAAATACTGCAATGGTAAAGCCATCAGGCCTTGGCGCCTTATCCCTATCCAACTAAAAAATGGCCTTAGAAATCTTTTCTTCAGTGAAAGGGGAGTCCAACCTAGACGTACTCTCTTCCGATATAGGGGACTAATCTAAACCTTCAACACTCCAAGACTCTCCAGTAGGATTCGCGTAGAGCTTTTCAAAGTAAAGTAAAATCTCCTTCGTGATACTCTCAGCATTATTCAACACTAAGCCACTTTCATTCTCCAACACCATGATAAATTTCCTATTTTGCCTGCCATTAGCCACTTTATGAAAAAACTTTGAGTTACAATCTCCTTCCTTAACCCATTTCACCCTAACTTTTTGTCTCCAATGAATTTCTTCCCTCAAAATTAATTCCTCTAACTCCCCTTTTCTTAAGGTTCTTTGAACTAAAAGATCAGAAGTGAGACCCCCAACTTGCTCAATGGCATCAAAGTTGGCTAAATCATTGAGGATGCTTTTTCTCCTTTCATTTAGCTCTCCAAAAGAAACCTTATTCCACTCTTTCAAATTGGCTTTAACAAATTGTAATCTCCTCATGAACTTGTGACCTTCCCACCCATTTCCTTGAAAGCCTCTCCACCAATTTCTAAAGTTCTCCTTGAAACTAGGATGTTGCAACCACATATTCTCAAACCTAAAAGGTGTTGGGCCCCACTTGAAAGGGTTGGTATCCAAAACAATCGGCCAATGATCTGATGTCCTTCAAGGAAAAGCTTCTTGAAGGCCTTGGGGAAAGAGATGCCCCCACTCATTTGAGTAAAGAAAATGATCCAATCTCTTACACACGGGAGACTCTTGCATGTTTGACCAAGTGAATGATGCGTTCCGCAAAGGTGGATCAAGCAAATCACATTCTCTTATAAAACTATCAAAGTCCTTCATGCTTGAAGTTAAACTAGAACCACCCAATTTTTCTAAACTTCTCCTTATGACATTAAAATCACCGCCCACACACCATAACGGAAAAGATAGGCCAAAATGTCTAAAAGCTCCACCCAAAAATCCTTCCTAAGTGATGGGTTGTTTGGGCCATAAACTGCGGATATCCAAAGAGGTTCGCATCCGTCCAAAGCAAACTTGACTAAGACCGAGAAGGATCCTATTACCACCTCCTCACGACGCAGTTTTTTAGAATCCCAATTAATCAAAATCCCACCTGAAGTCCCGCACACCGAAAGAGTAGTCCATTCCTTATTTCTAACCATCCAGACACTACCCACAAACCTTCTGTCACACTTCACCTTTTTTGTTTCCTAAAATCATCACAACATCTGGATTCTCTGACTTCAAAAAATCTTTAACCACCCTTCTCTTATTCCTTGATCCCAAACCCTTGGTATTCTAACTGATAATTTTCATGGAGAAACTCACAAACCCTAAACCACCAAACCAGTTCCAACAAGTCTCAAATACCTGTGGACCATCTGTTCTTCCTCCTGGAATAAACCTTAATATCCAAAGAACTTAAAACCTCACGCACTTTAGCCATTTTCCTGGGGGACATGCCATTTATTTGGAACTCACCCGATGGAGAGACCACAGTATCACCCTGGCTACCTGTAACCAGGTTAGAAACCTCCTTAGGCAAGCTGGGTTTAGACTTACCGAGGTTAAAACTCTCGGACAACTGGTTTGATAAAGCAAACTGGGTCTCCTCCTCCACACGGACAGGAATGCCAACATATTTTTGATAAAAAGTGCCAACAACATCTTTTTTAGAAAAAATTTCAGAAATTACTCAATTTTCCATAAGAGACTGAACTAGGAAGATCTGGACCAGAGGGACTCGGCAAAGGAAGTGCCAAACCACAAGAAAGGATAGAAGAAGACTCGGGTGGCTGAGAAAGTGAATACAGGCATACCTCCAAGTTTTCCACTCCCGGCATTTCACAAATCCTCTCAAAGTTGGGCCCTTTACCTCTGATTTCTGGACTAGAAGGTGAATTCGTGACTGATGAACCACGAAGATCTGAACCCACTTAGCCCAAAAAACCTTTTTTGCCTTCTTTGAAATGGGGATTGCGCAAAGCCGCTTCGCCTCTTGATGACGAGGTCCCTTCCCCCGAACACCGCTTTCGATTCCTTGACGATTGATAGTGAAAGAGAGGACTCGCTCTGAATCCTCGTTCCAACTGAGATCCCGACCCAAAATCCTCTTCCAATAGACAAACTTCGCTAACTGACGATGTCTTCCCGAGGAAAAGAGGCTCGCTGCAACTCTGAAGTCCTTGTCGGCGATCTAAACTTGGAGGAAAAAGGGTAGTCCACAGCTTCTTTGAAACGACCTTCTCTTCCTTCTGCTCAAAGCCTCTCGTCTGAACCTCAGAAGCTTTCCCCTTTCTCACTGCAGCATCTTCTTCCCTTCGAAACAAACCCGTCTAAATAGAGGTCTTCGTTCCTCCTGTTCTTTGGCCCAACCACGATGGGCCTTTTAAATTACAGCCAACGATTGCGGCTGAAGGTGGGCTAGGGTTGGGAAAAGACTGAGTCTTTCTCTCAAAGGCCCAACCATCCTTTTCAAAGAAAGCCTCATCCCTGCCGGCCCTAAATTCGACAGGACCTTGAGAGCGTGCAAACAACGGGACCACCTTTGCAAAAGATCCTGCGCGTTGGAACGTTGAAGACGACAACGCTACAGTCTCGTGGGCTTGAATAACAACTGGACCAGCAAGAAGCCCACGATTTTTCATCCCAGTCTGGGCCCTAACAGGTTGGGCTTTAAACAAGGTTTCAGGCATAGTGGGCCCATTAATGTTTCCTTCCGCTAGGCCCAGAAGACTCTCTCCCCAACCATTCTCCATTTTGGACGCCAAGTTTGAACTTGAAAAACGATAACGTGACCGAGGAAGAAGCCTCCTACTGTAGCACTCTTTATCCCTAGTGCTACTACATAGCCCCTCTGCATTCTTTGACCACTGAGAGACGCAACCTCCCGCTTTCAACAACTCGTCCCTGCTACGGGTTGCCTCAGACCTGAAAATGTCATCTTCTTCATCTTCTCCGGTGACTATAACTGCGACTGTGAATGTCCAGGCCCCATCTTCCACCTCTAGCAGCGCTGGTAGCACGACATTTGGAAGCATCTCCACCCACAGCTTCACCTTCGACAAGTCTACAAGCTTCAAAGATTCCCGTGTCACCTTCGTTACCCTCCCCCACTTCTTCATAATGAATTTCAACTGATCTTCATCCCACAAGTGAAAAGGAAGACCTTTTAGTTCTAACCAGCCCCTTCAATTTTCCAACAACAACCATATTTTCTCTTGGCGACCATTTCCTCAGGAGAATAGACCTTCCTCTCACTAATAATCTTCCCTGCTCTTGGAACCATTCAGCACTCCTTGCAGAATCCACAAAAAAACGCCCCTTGAAAGTGGAAATAGGGGTTACAAACACCATTCCTTTCGTACCCATCATTCTCGCAATAACTTTTCCTACTTGAGCCCAATCTTAAGCTTTTTCTTTGCATTCACAAATTACAGCTCTGGCCCATTTTCCAATTGACAACAGAGCTCCATTCCTAGGTCCATCCTCTACAACCACTTCTGCGTATGACCAACATCCTCTGTAAATGCCCTTACTCGCCTAAGCATCTTTAAACGTCTCCTTCAAAACTCTTCTAGCTTGATCAAAATAATCTTGCACTGAAGAAATCGCCTTCCTAAGGGCTTCCCACCCATTGCCTTTAACACCCTCGGGAACGACAAGGATTAATGGTTTCCTATTTGTAACAATTTTTGTAATTTTCATGAAACGCCCTCTACTATTGAAACAAATCTCCATCAAGTGAGTCCTAGTCTTGCCCCTAATCTTTCGTATAAATCCCCTGGAAGCCTACAACTCCACAGCTTTCTTGAAATGCTCCGTCAACCATTCCAACTCCTCCTTTCCAAATCCTACTGAGACAACAAACCCTCAGCTCCTTTCTGTTATTGAAATCCAAGTTCCCCCATTGGAACCTTCAAACTTTACCTGGAAAGACTTTTTATCCACTTCAAACTTTTCAACCTTCATTGCTTCGATCGTCTCTTACAATCTTATCTATCTTATGATTCTTATCCTATGGACATACATGCTACATACTCAACAAAGACTCTCAATGAGAGCCATATACTAACCTTTTGGTCTGGTTAAATGCAGATTGATTATTTATCATCACTTGTCTTACCACCTGTCCAACACACACACACACACACACACACATATATATATAGGCCATTATCAGCAACAAAACCATGTATAAACCCTATTATTAGGTGTATTTTTCATCAACCCCATGCTCAATCACAACAAAAGAAAGTAGTTATGCGCACTGCATACAAGTTCAGGAAGCCATGATCCATAAACACATGGAACAAGGATATCTGTAGTTAGCAGGTAAAGTGTATGGGAACCCATTGTCATAACATACACATTATACTGCAGACAAGGAAACCATGATCCATAAACACAGGGAACAAGGATATCTATAGGTGGCAAGTTGAGTGTGTGGGAACCCCATTGTCATAACTTACACATTAAAAGTAACCTAGTATAACATATTTAATTAAGAACCAACTTGAAACATTTGCTATAGAAATTATAAGTCAAATATTTTCCAATTTATTTTTCAGAAGCCACAAGCATATGACAGTCATGACACAGGCAAGACGGAGGAAAACAGTGCAAATGTCTAATAAAATTCAAATTTCAAAAAATGAGACAATACAAGAGCTACTGTTCTATATTTTCTACCTGCAAATCCTTCTCGCCAGGATATGAAATGAGTGTCATCATGGAGATCCGAACAATAACATCAAGCACAGGTTTACCCTGATTATATTGTCCAAAAAAACTAAGCAAAGCTTTTCTGGAGTGTTGTGACCCAAGCCAGCTCTCATGATCATAACCTGAATTGCAGTTGTCTTCTCTACATTCTTCAGGCACCATTAGATATGTGGAAGACCATCTTGCAAGAAACCATATAACTGCCTGTAAAGTCCAGTAACCAAACAATATAGCTATCAAAATGGTAGGGAAAAAAAAAATCCAATTAAGAGAACTCACTTGCAATGTCTTTTTCTGTTTTTATCCATTATTTATATAGTTGTTTTGTGCACTAAGAAATTGTACTAAAACCATTTTTGGAAAACAAATGGAAACCAGTATCTCTACTCCATTTCTATTACTGCAAAATTTTATCTTCACTTCTAAAATAGTGACAACCATATAATGAAACATATTGCTGGAATCCAAACAACATAGATGCCAGCCTTGGCGAAGCTTGGTAGAAACGTGAATGACCCAAAAACCATGACATAGAAGATACAAATTATTAAATATTTAAAAGTTCCTAAAGCATTATAATCACTTCATCACTTTTTTCGCAGCTAGCCATACCCTGCAAAGAGAGGAACCAGATATGGATCCCATACTAATTAAAGGGGTAAAGTGGAATACCTCCATAAGTCGAGGACTAAAAACTGACGTTCTCATTTCTTGATCAAGACTCTGCTCGGCAAACCTTATAATTGTACTTCAGCAAAAAGAAAGGGCATGTCAATAAAAAAAAATGAAATAAAAATAAAAGCAGAGAAAATTAGTTGTTGCAGCTCTCATTGGAGATTGTTGTGAGAAAGTCTTTCCAAACCACATAAATCAAGTGATTCTTGTGTGAGCTTGACATTGAGATTTATTTTATTGTGATTGTATCCATTGACCACTGTTATTTTCAGAACCGTAACCATAGGTACCCTCTGAAAGAAAGGGACAAATCATTTCAGACTGGTAGTGCAGTAGTTAGGGCAGCATGATGCTTCCAATCAGTTCAAAGGCAATGGAAAATCCAGATGACAGCTCACTTAGCCACAAATCACTAGTATGATGTACAGTATATTGGCTTCGACTAGACAAAAAAGATATAATACTACTATTATTGGGTACAGGCTTAGTAAAGAAAAAGCAAGAGGTTTACCTAGAAAGTACAACAACAGGATGTTTATGTGTTTCTACAATGTCCACAAAATGGGTTTGTATAGCCATTGGAACCTGAGTATCAAATAGTTTAAGTCAAGAATTAGAATTTTAAGTCACAAAACTGATAGATTTCACATACTACAAGAGCAGAAATCCCAATCCACAGTTTACAATAATGGCACCAAACTGTAAACTAAAAAATTGATATTTAACAGAATAAGAGGAGAAACAAGCACCAGAAAAAGAGGGGGAAGGTCAGAAACAAATAAATATGAATAGTGCTATAAAAATTATATAGTAGAAATTAAAAATGAGAGAAGGGGGGGTGGAAGAGAAAGAGGGAGAGGGAGAGGGAGAGAGAGAGAGAGAGAGAGGGTGGGGAGGGAGACTGGGAGAGGGGAGGGCGAGTGTTATAAGAATTATAAAGTAGAAGTTAAAAATGAAGGGGGGCGGGGGCGGGTGTTGAGTGAGAGAGAGAGAGATGGAATGAGCTAGAGAGAGGAGGGGGAAGGAACGAGGGAGGGAGATATTTGGAGAGGGGGAGAGAGAGAGGAAGGGGAGGGCAGATGGGGGAGAAATAGATAGATAGAGAGATAGAGAGCTTCTCTAGTATTGTGAAACTACACCAACAAGTTGCCTTGTCATCTTCACATTAGAACAACAGTTAGTTGCCTCTGATTAGCTTGCTGCAATAAACGCACTTAGCAATTTATGTATCGAACAAGATAACTCCTAGTAAAGAGTGAGAGTGAGAGGGAAAGGGAGCAGTAGGAGAAAAGAGAGAGAGAGAGATAAGGAGAGAGGGAGCTTCTCTAGCATCATGAAACTACACCAGCAAGTTGCCATTGTGATTATCAAACTAGGCCAGTTAGTTGCCTTTGATAAGCAAACTTAGCAGTTTATGTATGAAACAGGATAATTGTGGCTATGTGCTGGTAAATTGATGCATCTATGTGACTACTAAACAAGTATTTCAATGTAGAGATGCCAAATGTTCCTATGACTATGGAATATCCTTTTTTCCATATGCCAGAATCTCACATACTGAATGTTCAATAGTGCATATCTTAGATAATGCTAAATCAAGTAAATAAACAAAAAATTGCCAAGAGAATTACATGGTCACCTTAAATGAATATAGCGCTTTGGACTTCTAAAAGCAAATAATCAATCATATACTGGGTGTACTTGCAAGAACCATAGTTAGAAATTAGCTGAAAGAAAAAAAAAAATTTACCGAAGGTGTTTCTCCCTCTCCTTCATCTGCGAGAACATGTCCAGTTATCAGTAATAATGAGTAGAGTTCTTCCAAAGTTTCAGTTGGATCAGTTATGCCTTTGCCCTACAAGCAATATGATGAACTCAAGAAATGAGAAAGTAAGATCAATGATTTGAAACCATCACTAACTTATGCACACATGGCAGAAAAGGATTGAACATAAAGATAATACCAATTGTCACATATGTCCTTCCATCATCAAATTTTAGTCTCAGGGTAATGCTTAAGCAACAGAACCCGTATAGCCATAATCACAGTTCGTTAGCATTAACTAGATCAGATACACACCCCACCGACCCCCCCTCCTTTTTAATTGATTAGTTCTTGTTGATATGTACTTTTTGTTTGCTTATAAAAAAAAAAGGGAAAATGTTCTGTGACCAACTGCATAAAATGAGAGTGATGGGGCCCACATGCTTGCTGGAATCCAAGGTTTAGAGGAGCTGGAGTTAGCCTTTGCTGAGTCCTTTTACGGGCTCTGAACCCTTTGACTACAATGGCTTGATAGATAAGTTCGTTTGGAATGGCTCGTCCTCTATCAGATCATACTATAGCCTTTGATAGGGGGTATTTCAACTTCCTAGCTAAAGAGATGCGAAGACCAAATTTACCTTCTAAGGTGGGTCTTTTCTCCTCTGGAGGCAGTTTGAGGGGAAATCTAATGAATGATTAGTGTTGCCTCCACAAGAAAAAAGAGAATTCTTATTAATTGCAAATTGGGGTCAAATGAGTGGTAAGCTTGTGACATCTCATCTTCTCCTTGCTTGTGTTTTCTTGGGTCCTCCAGTTGGTTAAAGGTGTGTTACTTCACGTGCCAGCTTCATAGGATAGAATTTCAAGGTGCAAGGGAAGAAAATCCCATCATATTTCTTTTAGTTCATGTAAAGAGAGTGAAACAAAAGAGTGTTTGAAGGTGTGGTGTGGAAAGGTCAAGCTGTGAAAGATGGCCTTCTTAAGGCTTTGTTTTTGTGGTTTAGCAATGTTGGGGGATTCAAAATTTTTCCTTTCTTGACTTCGTAGATAATAGGAAAGTGGTAGTTAAGAGAGTTACTTTTCAGTTTCTTCCTTTTTCCTGTTTTTTCCTGCACACCTTGTATGATTACTGTGCCTGTTAGGCACCATTTTGATGAAATTCTTAAACAACCATGTGGAGTGGCGGTTTTTAGGGAGTCTGAGGAGCCTCTATTCCTCCTACCGAACTTTCATAATGGAAATGGCCTGAAGCAGAGAAAAAATATATTTGAGGTTTATGCAAAAAAATTCCCAACCGCTTCAGCAACCTTCCTGTCAACAAGAACCATTTAAACAATGACAACTACACGTATATGAGAATACTTCTTTTAGAAAATTAAGGTGGCACCTACTAGACTGTCCAGATAGCCTCTTATCTCCAAAAAAATGCTTCAAGCACTTTAGAAAACTCCCAACTAACAACCAGTTTGATTAATCATAGAACTATACAAACATGAGATTGGCCATGATACCCACCTGGCAAAAGAATAAAAATAGAACTTCAAACTTCAGCTTCAACCAATCATGTATAACATCTAAAAATCACACAATTTAACAAGAAACACACACATGCACAGATACATATATCAGAAAGTTAAAAGGCATTTAAAATTATGTATAACTCAAATATTATATTTTGTACATTTTTTCACCCTCAACAAACTCCAAGAAATTCTTTTTTCTTTATTTCATCAGAAACAACAAATTCATCGGATTGAAAACAAAATGGGAAAGAGGATAAGAGATGTCCTTCACAAATACAGAACCTGACCAAAAGGAGAAGGACCTACATCCAGAAACCAGAACTAAGAAAAGAGGAGATCCATCAAAAGCACATTTCAAAAAGTAAACATACAAAACTGTGTTGCCACTCCTTAAAAACCTAACTGTGCAGCCCCTCATCTTGCTGAATGATCTATGATGTATTTTTCTAGGTGAGGATCCCAGAAGAAGGAACATCACAAGCATCTTGCAATATCCATGATTAATCTTAGCTACACATCAAGTTTCCATGGTCCTTGCTTCTCCTTTGAACCCCATGAAAATCTTCCTCCAATAAACTAAACAGCCTCAGAGATCTAGGCAATCAGAGGCCTTCCAAACGGGCCTCAATCTCTGACACCATTTTTTTTTTCCAAAACTTAATGAAACAAATTTATTGATGCAGATAAAGAGACATCAAAGGGGCTTCTAACTTTCCAAAAAGATCCTTAGGAAGGGAACTCCCTCCTAAACTCACAATACTGGATCAAAACAAAAGGATTATAAAACCTGCTCTAATGCTTTAGTAAAACAATCTTACACAGCTTAAGACTGTCACAAAAATGTGAAGGCTTACAAGGAATTTCCCTCGAGGGATAAAAATATCCCGCAAAAGACACCAACTGACTGGCTTTTGGGTTGGGCAACAATATTTGCTAAGCATCAAATGCAAGAGAAAGGGCAATCTAAAACTCTCTCTATAGCTATTCATAGTCCAACAGGTTTAGAGAAAGCCCTTAACACACTACCATACTGATTCCCCATCACAACTCTAATCCTTAACTGACCAAGGTTTTCCCAACCAGCATCCATCAAAATTGAACTCAAAAGTTGCCCTGCTCAAGGAGGTTTCCACTTAGCTCTCACCTCCATGATCCTCCATCTGACAATACAAGCAAGCCTCCAATCTAGTGATACCCTATTCAGCAGTGTACAGAAACTTAGATGGATGCCCAGAAGGAGGATAGGAACTAAAGTACATCCAAAGATGCATTTGGAGTCCTTCAATTGTCCTCAAAAGTCTGGTCATTCTTCTAAAGCCATATCAACCAAATCTAAGGGAGGCATACCACCGACCACAGAACTCTGCCACCAAACCAAGCACCAAAAAGTGAAGATCAACATGTCAACCACACCCTAAGAGGAACTCAATCAATCCCAACAAGTCTAACAACCTACTGCCAAAAGCTCTAACACAGCTGGGACAATAAAGAAAGAGATGATCCACTGCTCTGCCATAATCCAGACACATAACACACACCAGTAACAACTTTTGGCTGAAAAAACAAATCCCAGAACTAGGTTTAAATTAGGAATTCATTAATGACCAAAATTTTCCACAAATCTTTTTCTTTTATAAAACCCACAAGTCAGAAGACTTGGCTAGGTTGACAATCTATCATGAAGTGATATCATTCTTGCACCATTCAAACAGAATGCCAGGCTGCCATCTTAATTATGTGACAGCTAATAGTAAACCGCCTTCTAGCAGATGATCCAGATCATGTGGAATATTGGGGGAAAATTAGTCACAGGAAAAGTTTCAAAAATTGCATTAGATAAGAAGATAACATACCATTATCAACCCAACAGCTAGTATAAGGTTTACACTGAATATAAATTCTTAAAATGAAGTGGAAAAAGCACCTGATGGAGCCGTGCAAAACGCTCAGTAAACAGTCTTGTGAGTAAAGGAATCGCAACATCAATTGCAGCTCTTGCAATAAGAGCATAAGAGCTTAACCTTTCATCCATGGCTGGAAAGAAAACATAAGAGCAAACAATGACAACAAGAATTATGATCATGATGACTAACAATCATGACTGGAAACTTAGTAAAGAGATGTTTTGTTAAACTTAATTGCACACCAGAAATAGAAGCCTGAAGGTATTGAGAGTCTTCATCGTCATTGAAAGCTGATGCAGAAGCAGCTAGAACGCAAAAAGGTAATGCTATGAGATGGCAAGAAAAGGATAACCAGAATGCAGAAACAGAAAAGAAATAAAACATCAAAATTACCCCTTAGCTCAGCCTCTACAATCAAGGCAAAGAGATTGGCTGCAGCATTTATTCCTTCTGATGGAAACCTAGCATTCTCACCTATGCTATGCATTGGCTGGGAAAGAACATTAAAAGTTCTTTTAGTTTGATGAAATGCTACTAAAAAAATCAAACACTACTCTAAGCTTAGGAAGAGAAATGAACTTTATGTTCGAAAGCAAGCATGTCATATTGATTAAAACCCTCTAAAATGCAAACTAGACATAAATTTTCATATATAATAATAATGTCTTACCAGAGGAATGAGGATTAAATCAATACTATGAAGAGACATTGATAAATATAAAGAGGATACTTGCATGGTTGCATGAGTACATTAACAAGAAAAACACATTTCATGATAAAAATAAAAAAGCAACCATGTCTTATTTATATCAAATGCAAGCCACAGGTAAAAATAATGTGTGACCACAGGATGGGCATTAAACCAACACTGTCGTAAAGCCTCTATTTAAACAACGCTGATAAAGATGTAAGAGGACACTTAAATATTTGCATGAATATGATAACAAGATATCAAATATAATAGTGTGACAAAAATACATACTATGAGAAGGGTGGTCCACGTATCTAATAAAATATCGCGTGCAATCCAACTCCACGTCTCCTCTTCAGTGTTTTTCGCCATTAGGACTTTAATCACTTCACACATCAATGTTGATAGCAGAGTAAGAGTGCCAAAAGGGCTGAATAACAGTAAAAAAAAAAATCAAAATTACATCATTTCATACATGATATTATATCAGGATGCTGCAGTATAGGCAACCTTTGTTTAACTCAAAATGACAACAAAATTCTACGATGAAAAATTGTCACCAACCTTACAGATTTCAAGAGTTGGTCAAACACAGTGGGAGTAGTCACAGTTGCCATAGATAATAATGCCCGGCAACCATCAAGCATCTCACTGAAAAAACCAGAGAATATGTGAGGCTTCAAAAAAATTGTAAGAACATGGAACATAAATGAAGACAGAAAAGGTCATTTACAAGAATATAACCTTTCACTCTTTCCACATTCAATAGCTTGTGAAACAGCATGAGGAGGATCGATCCACGGTATAATTCCAGATAGCAGTTGTAGAAGGTGATGTTCTTGCATATTGGCTAGATGATCAAGAACAACTCACTCGTTAGGGACAAAAACAAAAACAGGTTTCTAATAATACCTCATAGGACTCACACATAAAAATTACGTACAGGGCTGTGATACCAAAATTTCCAAAGACAATTTTCATTCATATCGCATGTTATTTTCCAGGACAATGCCTAACCTCACTTTTTTAGGTACATAATAGAGTTTTGATGGATATGACTGCATCCTCTAAAATTTCTCAAAGTTTTATGAAAAGATTACTCTGTTGCCGAAATCTTCTCAAAATCACCTATCACTAACACTTTCAATAGTTTGAATAGCAGAGGACAAAAATCATCAATTGCAGTGGAATTAGTGGCTTTATATGGGGTGTGCCAATGGTACCCTGGGTCACAGCTGGAAAGAGACATGATAGTATTAAGAAAAGTAGAGAAGGCTACAAGGAAGATGAGCAAGGAAAATTGAGATTGAAATATTCACTTTGACAGACATTTCCTGATTAAAGAGGACACTTTAAAGACAACTCATGTGCCTTTAGGCCAGAAAAGAAACTCCAGCAGACATTGGGTGAAAGTATATCCCAGCTCAGGTCAAAGAAGTTTAACTTTTCTCAAGGTAAGTTTTTTGCAAACCAAGCACAACAAAGATGAGAAGATCCGGATTAATACTAGGAACCTTGTCTAAACTCAGTTTCTTTGGATTTTAAGCCACATTTTTTCCCAGAAGCAAGGGAAGGAAGATTAAGGCATAAAAATCCTAGGCTATCCAATCAGATGGAATATATTGATGAAAAGGAACCTTGTCCTTGCCTTTGCCATCCTTGCCACTAGGGCCTTTGCTTGATCCTTTCTTAGAGGTATGGCCTTGCGACCTCTTGTCTCCCCCACCTTTGGCCTGGTTACCCTTGGATGGTGGCTTGGGCTTGGAGGAGTCTCCCCTTCTATAGTCCACCAAAGACTCGGCTACTGCCATGGTCGTGGCTAGGTCTTGGACACCACGTCTCCTCAACTCTTGCTCAGCCCAACTTTGCAAGTTGTCCATGAAGTTAAACAGTAGCTCTTCCTCAGCCATGTTAGGTATCTCAAGCATAAGAGTAGAGAATTCTTTGACATACTCACGGATCGAGCCCGTGTGCTTGAGGCACTTCAAACTCTTCCTTGCTAGGTAAGCCACGTCTTCGGGATAGAATTGCCTCTTGATTTCTCTCTTAAAGGCATCCCATGTGTCTATGGTGCACGTCCCTCTCTCTATGTCGGCAAATCGTCGACGCTAGCATTATCAGTGAGGTAAAGGGTCGCGGTGCGTACCTTAGTGGCTTCATCCGTCAATGCAATTGCCTCAAAGTAACGCTCCATGTGCCACAAGAAGTTATCTAGCTCCTTGGCATCCCTCTTGCCACTGAACGTGTGTGGCTTGGGCACCTCCACCCTTGGTGCCTCATGAGTGGCCATGACTCGTGCTGATACAGCGGTCTTATAAATGGCCAACTCTTGTCGAATCTCTAGGTCTCGGGCCTCCACTCGTGCAGTCAAGGCCTCCATCCTTGACTCCACAGTAGCGAACATGCTCATGACCTTGTCTTGGAAGGACATGAACTCCTCGTGTGACACCGGCTGAACTTGCGAGACCAGCACCCCCTCGCGAAGGTCTTGGATCTGCTCCCTTAGATCCTCTAAGCCCTTCTCCATGCCTTGCTCGATCAAGTCCACCCCTTCCCGGGTGTCTGCCATGGCTAGCTCCACCTTGGCTAACCTTGCCTCCATGTTGGCAACAACATCATGAGATGTATCCTTCTTATCTCTGCCCCTGCCCCGTGCAGTAGGCTCGGCCTCCCTTCCACGGGTTTGTTCGCTAGTCTCCTCCACGTTAGAGCCCGACATGCTTCCCTTATGCCCGCTTCGTAGCCGCGCTCTGATACCACTTGTCACAGACTTAGTCGTTTCCTAAGCTCGTGCGGCACTTAGGCAAATCAAGACACTTGATCTTGCTAAGTCAGCCTTACCCCCGACACTTAGCTTGCTAGGCTAAGATGCTCACAACTCGGAAGCTTGAGAAGTTGTAGTAGGCAACTTTTAAAGAATGGAAGCTCTTATTACTCAAGGAAGCCTTTACAAGTGCTTGGAAGCTCACTTGCTTGGTGCCTTGGCCAAATGAGGCCCTCACCTATTTATAGGCACCAATGGAACTCTCTAGAACCTTGGAGGGTTCCTTACAATTCATGAATATTCTAGAATGTCCTACACTATTCTATGTACAAGCCTATATACAAGAGACTTCTAGATTTCTCTAGAAAGCTTTGGACCCTTCTCATGCCTTCTTCCATAGTGTAGAGTTGTGTGGACTTCTCTAGGCATTTCTAGAACCTTCCACACTCTTCCCACTAGTGGCTAAGTGTGGATGTCTCCAAGGGTCTCTAGAAGCTTCTCACCTCCTATATAAGCCATGGGGAGGGTCATTTGAAGCATCTTGTGACACATAGCTCGATACTCGGCTTCAGCACTAGATCTGGCCACTACATCTTGTTTCTTACTCTTCCAAGATATTAGGTTACCTCCAATAAAAACACAATACCCGGAAGTGGAACGTCTATCTGTGGGTGAGCCAGTCCAATCTGCATCTGTGCAACCAACAACTTGGGTATGACCTCTGTTCTCGTACAACACACCTTGGCCTGGTGTGCTTTTGATATATCGAAAAATGCGGATTACAGCATCCCAATGGCTATCACATGGTGAATGTAGGAATTGACTAACAACACTTACAGGAAAAGAAATGTCTGGACGAGTAATGGTGAGGTAGTTCAGTTTACCTACAAGTCCCCGATATCTCCCAAGATCTCTTAAAGGCTCCCCCTGTCCTGGTATAAGTTTGACATTTGGATCCATGAGTGTCTACTAGTTACAGTCTAACATACCGGTTTCTTCCAAGATGTCTAAAGCATACTTCCTTTGGGAAAGAACCACACCGAAACTGGATTGAGCTATCTCAATCCCTAAGAAATACTTGAGTTTCCCCAAGTCTTTAGTCTGAAAGTGGGTGAAAAGGTGTTGCTTTAGTTTCTGAATACCATTCTGATCACTGTCTGTAATGACAATGTCGTCCACATAAACTACCAAATAAATACACTGCCCCGAAGAGTTATGATGATAGAAAACGGAATGGTCTGCTGTACTGCGAAACATGCCAAACTCCTGAACAACAGAACTAAAACGGCTAAACCATGCTCGAGGAGATTGTTTCAAGCCATATAGAGAACGGCATAACCTGCACACTAAACCAGACTCCCCCTGAGCAACAAAACCGGGCGGTTGCTCCATATAAACTTCCTCGGCAAGATCCCCATGAAGGAAAGCATTTTTAATATCTAACTGATAAAGAGGCCAAGAACGCATAACAGCCATGGAGAACAATAGACGTACAAGAAGCTATCTTGGCAACAGGAGAGAAAGTGTCATCATAATCAGAACCATAAACCTGAGTATAGCCTTTAGCAACCAAGCGGGCCTTAAGGCGATCAACCTGACCATCAGGGCCAACCTTAACTGTGTAGACCCAACGACAACCAACTGTAGATTTACCAGAGGGTAAAACAACAAGATCCCAAGTGCCATTGGAGTGTAAAGCAGCCATTTCATCTACCATTGCCTGTCGCCAGCCAGGATGGGAAAGAGCCTCAAAGGTGCTCTTGGGAAGAGAAACAGAAGATATAGCAGAAACAAATGCAGAATAGAGTGAAGATAATCGATGGTAACTCAAAAAATTGTAAATGGGATGAGGATTACGAGTAGATTGATTACCTTTCCAAAGAGCAATGGGTAAGTCAACAGAAGGAGGCAAAGCCAGGGCAGGAGAAGCCGAAGGGATAGGAAGTGAGTCAGTAGGTACCTCGGCCAAAAAAGGAGGAACAGCGACACGATGACGGCGATGATAAACCTGAAGTGGGCGAAAGCACCGCATCAGGTGGGGAGATAATGGGAAGGGGTAAGACTTCAGAAACAGGAAGAGACTCAGAGGTGGAGAAGAACGGTGAGTCCTCAAAGAAAGTGACATCAACGGAGAGAAAGTAGCGATGAGTCTCAGAGGAATAACAACGGTAACCCTTTTGAAGTCTGGAATATCCCAAGAAGATGCATTTTGTGGCTCTGACAGAAAGTTTGCCCTCTCCAGGAGTGAGAATATGAACAAAGCAAGTACAACCAAAAACACGAGGAGAAAGGACATAAAGTGGCTGGTCAGGGAAAAGAAGGGAATGAGGAATCTGATCGTGTAATACAGATGAGGGTATACGATTAATCAAATAACATGCTGTAAGAACAGCGTCCCCCCAAAAACGAAAAGGAACATGACTATGGAGAAAGAGAGTACGAGCTGTCTCAACAAGAAGTCAATTCTTACGTTCAGCTACCCCATTTTGTTGAGGAGTATGAGCACAAGAAGACTAATGAATGATCCCATGTTGGGACATAAATGAAGTAAATGGTGTAGAAAAATATTCCCTGGCATTGTCACTACACAACACACGAATAGAAATATTGAACTGGGTTTGGATTTCAGCATAAAATTTCTGAAAAATAGAGAATAACTCAGCTCGATTTTTCATTAAAAATAACCAAGTACATCGAGAATAGTCATCAATAAAAGTGACAAAATACTGAAATCCTAAAGTAGACACGGTCCGACAAGGACCCCAAATATCAGTGTGGACAAGTTCAAAAGGAGACTTTGCCCGATTATTCAAACGCTTTGGGAACGAGACACGAGTATGTTTCCCAAGCTGACAGGACTCACACGCAAGCGACGACAAAGATGAAAAACTAGGGACCATTTTCTGGAACTTGGATAGACTAGGGTGGCCCAGGCGACTGTGGATGAGGAGGGGAGCATTAGTGGAAATGCAAACTGCAGGAGTGGAAGGCGTGATGAGGTGATAGAGGCCTTGAGACTCACGTCCTATGCCAATCGTCTTCCCCATACTCCGGTCCTGCAAGGTCACAAATTCATCAGAGAAAGTGATAGAACAGTTAAGAGTGCGAGTTATTTTTCTGATGGAAATAAGATTAAAAGGACACTCAGGGGCATAAAGGACAGAATGGAGAGGTAGGGAAGGGAGAGGATGAGCGAAACCAAAACCTTTAGCCATAGTTTGGGAACCATTAGCTAAAGTAACAGTAGGTAAGGCAGAGGTAGCAATAATAGAAGAGAAAAGATCCTTATTACTAGATATGTGATCAGAAGCGCCAGAATCTAGAATCCAAGGTCCAAGAGAAGATGTGTGGGTAAGACAAGCAGAAGCATTACCAGTTTGGGCAACTGAAGCAACTGAAGCTGACTTGGTGGCCTGATAGCGCAGATAGTCATCATACTCACTGTTAGTGAGGGAAATACCTTGAGATGTAGAGGAACTGAGAGGCAGAGGCGACTGAGGATCAGATGACTAGGCCACGTGGGCAGTGCGGGGAGGTCGCCCATGTAACTGATAACACCGATCATGAGTGTGGCCAAGCTTATTGCAATAGGTGCAATGAGGACGTTGGCCTCTACCTCGGTTACCATTGCGTCCTCCTCGAGAGCTAGTTTGAGAAACTAACACAGAAGAATCTAAAGTGTTATCAGATGGCAAAGTCTGAGTGGAGGAGATACGTAGGAGGCGAGCAAACACATCATCCAAGGATGGAACGGAGGAACTACCAAGAATCTGATCGCGGACGGTCTCGAGATCTGGACGAAGGCCAATAAAAATAAGAACCATGAAGAACTTGTCAATCTGTGTTCGTTGATCCCCAACATCAGTAGTAAGAGGCATCACGGTCAAGAATTCCTCCTTAAGAGAGGCAATCTGGCCAATATAAGTAGATAAATCAATGTCTTGTTGTCTGACATTGACAATAGAAGAAGTCACCTTATAAAAACGTTGGATATCATTCGTGTATAGCCCTTTCACCTTATTCCAAAATTTAAAGCATGTTTTGTAGGCCCGAAGATGTAACAGAATCTTAGGATCAACTGATTGCCATAACACATTACATAACTGTGCATCTATCTTCCTCCATTGTACTCTGTCAACCTCAGGGATATTCGCCTCCTGCGTAACAAGGTGATCCTCATAACCTTGACCCATAAACCAAAGATGCACAGAGGCAGACCAGGACAAATAATTTTCACTGCCAACCAATTTCTCCGAAGTAATCATAGGAGATCCAGTATGACAGAGGAAAAAGTGGAACTTTTAGTAGCCATATCTACTTATCTGGTGAATGAAATACGTTTGGATCGAAGAGAGCCCTAATACGGCTTATCGCGGACTTCCTAAGACATGTGCAGGGCTTGGGGTGGAGAGGAAGTCACCGGAGGTCGCCGGAAAGGCTGTTTAGAGGGCCGGCGGAGACAAAAAAACCCCAAAAAATGCACTTTCAGGGCTCGAATGACACAAGCAAAGATGGAGGGTGGTTAGACGGCGTCAGGCGAGGCTGGAGGTGGAAGTGCGTGGCCGGAAAGTGACCCACGCGCCCTCACGCGCCGGCGTGTGAGATTCAGGCCGTCGGAGAAGAGACACGCGTGGTCGGCGCGTGGATGAGATTCTTCCTCCGGTGCTTTGAGAAAAGTTGAAGATCTCCTCCTTGCGCACCTGATGGTATGGTCGGTGTCGGAAAAGGACGTCGCCGGAAAATTCGCCGGCGATGAGGGTTTTCTGACGGCGGTGAGGGTTTTCTGACGGTGATACGGTTGATCGGAAAGCTTTAGGAGATGGGAAGGGTGACCGGAATGAAACACGGTCAGTGAAAGATTTCCCAGAATGGATTCATGGATAAACCAGAAAAAAAATTAGGGTTTTTTTTTTTCCTTGGCTCTGATACCATGTGAAGAGAGAGAGAAAAGGGAGAATCCCTAATTATTGTTATTGAAAAACTTGTGAAGAATACACATTGGACTTGGGTATATATATACATGCTAGTGGGACCCACAATACAGTAAGGAAAGAAAAGGAAAAGGAAAAGTAAATAACCTAAATAACTATACATTATCTAACACCAATCAACCACTAAACACATCCACCCTCCCAACTGGGATGATCTCACTTTTCTCCAAGTTGATCTTCAAGCCCGAAGCTGCTTCAAAATACAAGAGAGTCCACCTAACATATGATAGATGATCATTATCTACCTCACTAAACTAGGAGTTAAACTTTTTCCAAATACCTATAGTATTAAGCATTTGCTTTGAATAAAATGGGTAAATACAGAAATCATATTTGCACACTTAGTTCAATATAGAGTGGATAGAAGGATAGGATAGGTCCCTGCCCCAACCTCTATATTTCTTATTTGTGCATCTAGGAATCCCATGGGAAGGGTAGGATTTTTATATCCCACTAGTAAAAGCACAAAGTTGCCAAAAAATGTTCTGGTAAACCTTATTTACTATATATAAGGTCTAGAGGCTGAATCTTGTAAAGAAGAATTTTGGCCATAAACAGTTCTAGACTACAAAGGTTTGAATTTCAGATCCTACAAGGAAGAAAGACACTTCAAATCATTTAAAGATCTAGATTTCTTATCTTATCATCATCATATTAACAATAAGCTAATTTAGAATCAATATATCAGAGACCTTTACACTTAATATAAAGGATTACTCCTAATTAATCATTCTTTTGTTAATTTATCAATTTATTCTACCCATAATTTTTTTTTTAGCATTCAGTTTATTAATAAGAATTAAAATAATTAATTAATTAATCATATCAAAACAGCTCCTGCACAATTTTTTGATGACCAACAATGATAAATTAAACAAGCTTTTTTCATTGTTATCTTACTCAATAAATCTGGTATTCATTTAGTTTGTCCTTTTAACATGACTGTCCAAATTGAAGCATAATCATCAAATGTTATTATCATGATCCCAATTACCAGAAATCAAAGCACTATTCAGAAGGTAAATTCCTGCATTTTCAAAGGGAGAAAATATCCAGGAATGCATATATTCTATATCCAGATTGCTTATCCAGCAAACCAAACATGGCAGTGCCAATTTACAAAATCCAGAAGTGATGACACACATTCGATTATAAGATATCACAGTTTATATCCCCTCAAAAATAGGAAGCATGCTCAACTCAGAACTTAAAATCTTGCACACAAAGAACAGGTATATGTCAATTTGTCTTACAATGCAAAAGGTATGGAGTTCAGACCAGACAAATTGATTTTGAGAACACAGAAAGATCCTTATGCTATCCATAACAAGCAACTGGTAGATAATCATCTTATTGATTTATTCATAAGAGAACACTAATGCACCTCCATCACAAGCTTTCAGTTCTACAAAATAAGAAACATAACAAAAAATAACCTACTAATTATTAGAGGTAATCTAAGAGATGTCAAATTTTTACCAGATGGAAATATGGTTCCTGTTAAGGAGCAAAATTGTACAATAAGCTTTCTTGCAGACACTGCAACAGGGCAGTCAAGCCAGTAACCTTCACATGAAAACTTTTGCCTAAGTGCCCCATATAAGCCCAAAAGCCAACCAATATGACCATTTGAAATCAAAACATCCCGCCAAGAAGGACCCGGCTGCAGTTAACATAAAAATAAAAAGATAAAATATAAGATAAAAAATAAGAGGGAGGGAGAGAGAGAGAGAGAGAGAAAGAGAGAACCAAAGAGAGTTATTAAAGCAACAGCAACAGCAACTAAAATGAATCATTGAAACATGAGGCCAATATTCTACTTATGCCATTTTTAAGATTTGTACACATCATAAAACATGGATTACAATGACACCAATACATTGCAACAGAGGAGATGGAACAAACAAAGATTATTACATGTTAAAAATTGGCAATTTCTGCTTAATCTATTCTTGTACTTTGGAGACCTTTTAATGAATGTAAGAAGAATCCCAAGAAGAAGAATATTTTAGAAACATCTTAATGAATGTAAGAAGGATGGCAAAAAGAAATGATGTAACCACATGATGAGTATTATATCTTTTCTCATGAGAGGTACTTAGGTCAATAATTTCTATATAACCATTTCAATATGCCAGAAAAACCTTCGGCTGAAAATCAAAAGAAATTAGAGGACAAATTTGTCACCTGCACTAAGATACACTCTGATCTCTTAGGTGAAGCAATATCATGCCGAACTCCATCGTTAAAAACATCCATACTCGGTTTTGCGCCTTTAGCCATATTTGTGTTGTAGCGGAAATCCCAGTTTAAGATTTGAAGCATGAGACGTAATGCAGCAGTACAAACTTTAACCTCAGGTACAGCAGAATGAGATTCTATTATTCGACTTGTGACACTTACAGCAGCATCTTGTGCCCAACAGTAGAATGTCTATGATTTAAAAAAAAATGCAATTATAAAGAGAGAGAAATAAACTCAATGCAAAATAAAGTCTACATACAAACAATGGTCTATACTATATTCAAAGGAGAACTCCAATATGAGTAGCAAGAAAACAAGTTATAGCTAAAAGGATGCCAGTAGTAAACGGATAACCTTCAAATACTCTAGTTCTAACAATTTTAGGCACTGCTCATGAAACTCCCTAGGAAGGCCCATGGCAGTTGAAGTAGATGGAGAAAATTCAGATACCTGGAAAGAAAAGACTCCTGTCATGAAATCTGGCAAAAATACGTTAAACCCAAAGTAAAAACCAATAAACAACTAGTGAGGATTAAGGCGTGCTAAGTACCAAAGATTCAAGGAAATTGATTCCTGTGAACTGCACATCTACACCATGAACGCCAAGCACAGCCTGTTTTACCTGTAGAATGGGATTGTTATTTTCCATGAAAATGTCCAAAAAAAAAAAAATCAATAATTTCAGCAAAAATTTAGAGTGAAGAAATAATTGAAACACAAGGATGCGGTTGCCTTGGGAAATCTGTGGACAAAAAGAGCATCCATGCTTAATTTCAAGTACAGAGGATTAAAAAACAGAAGACAAAAGAAAAAAAAAAGGAAAAAAAAAAGGAAAAAAAAAAGGAAAAAGCTGGAATTTGTAATCCATAAAAAAGTATTACCAAATACCATACCAAAACATAAAATGAAAGAGTCAAATTAGATACCAAGCATACCACTTCAAATTGCAAAAGCTTTGAAAATTTGTACATGCACTATGCAAATTAGAAGTATTCAAGGAACGTGTAGCTGCTCCACCCTGTTTTCAAGGTAAGATTTAGTTTTGGGTGGTGGGAGTGTTAAGGTGGTGGTTGGCAAGGTCTTAAATTCATGAAGAAGCTAACTTTTGTTAAATCTAAATTGAAATATTGGAATAGGGTGTCCTTTGGGAATTTAAAGGAGAAAAAGAAGAATATTCTCTTAGACATTGCCAAGATTGATAACAACGAGCAAGAATGACGGGGGGAAAGCCTTTTAAAGTTTATTCAATGAGGAAAGGGAAAACCTAAGTAAACTTTAAGTAGGATTACTACTAATTACAATTGAATTAGGATTGATATTTGTTGGAGTCTAATTAGGATTAGCTAGTTGAGTTACAATATAATTAGAATTTAAGTCATGTTAGATTATCAGAGTCCTAATAGATTTTGGATGTTATAATTAGAATTAGAATCATAATAGGTTATTAGAGTCCTAGTAGACTTTGGATTTCTTAGAGAAGCCTATAAATATGTTAATCAATGTAAATCAAGGGGATGAATTGATATTAATAGTATTATATTTTCTTTCATTGCTAAGTTGAAACCCTCAATGGTGAGACTCCATTGATTTTCTTCTAGGTGAGACTCCTAGAAAGCCTTAGAGAGACTCTAAGGTTTTCCATCTTTTTTTCATTGTTTCTTCTTTCTCTCTATTTCTTATCTTATAAGTTTCTCTACCATAAAATTTATTCATTGTTCCTCTCCTTACACCCTAAAAATAAAACCCTAGTCCACCTACCCTTAAGTGTAGGCAACCATCCTAGGGTTGTCCTACATCACACATTCTCCAGACCATCTTTCTTTGGAGTTAATAGTGCTGGAAATGCACATAGACTAATTGATTCCTTATATATCCCTTTTGCAGCAACTTTTGTACTTGTCTTTGAAGTTCTTCATGTTCTTTTGGAGGTATTCTGTAATATGGCAGGTTTGGTAGGCTAGCTCTTGGTACTAGATCAATATAGTGTTGGATGCTTCTTTTGTTAGGCAATCCACTTGGCAGCTCTATAGGAAATACTTGTACGAAATTTTCCAATAGTGTCTTTCCTTTGTTAGAAACATCTTGTTGATCTTCAAAGACTTCTGTTGCCAACAGCAAAAAGGCAACTCCATTAGCTTCGAACTCTTTGAAAAAGCATTGAACATTCACATAAGATTGTTCATGTTCTACTTTAGACTTAACAAACTGTTCGAGGCAAATACTACCTTAAATCCACTTTTGTAGAAACCATAAACATTCTTCTCTCCATGGTGGACAATTTTATTGTCAAATTGTCATCGCCTTCCAAGTAACAAATGGCAAGCTTCCATTTCCACCACATCACATAAAACCTTATTTGAATAGTTTATCCCAATTGAGAAGGGAACGGGAGATGCACTACTTCCACTTCACCTCCTTTTTAAAGCAAGTAATTCGATATGGTTTTCGATGTGGCAACACTTCCAAGTTGAGCTTTGACACTACCTTTTTAGAATCAAGATTCTCACAACTCTCCCCATCAATAATAACATTGCAAAGCCTCCCATGTGAAGAATACCTAGTTTTAAAAATAGTGTTTCTCTGTCAATCGCTTTTTAAAGGTTTCAATTTTAACATGGAACATCTTACTACTAAATTCGGAAGATCATGGTCTTCCTATGTGACTTCATCTTCTGTGAATTCCAGCATCCCTCCATCACCCTAAGCTTTCGTCACTATCTTCTCATTATCATTATTCTCCCCTTCATCTTCATTAATTAGTAAGTTGTTGGCTTGTTTTCAGCAATCAAAAGATCTGTGACCCTTTTTTCCACATTTATAACATATTATTGTGTCTCGTAGGCTTAAATGAGTTGAAGTTGTTTTCGAGAATATTATTTCTCATTATTGCACACTCTTGGCCTTGGTTACGAGCTTGGAAGTAAGTGTTCAATCTAGAATTCTGAAAATCATTAGTCGTTGCTATTGATTTCTACTTGACATCTCCATGTCACCTATTATCCCCCAATTGATCATGCCCCCTTGCTCTTTAATCGGGTAGTTGTTGGACAATCTTTATTGACCTTCAACCTTCATTGCCAACTAAACAGCAACAGCTAGTGTCCAAAAAGGTTGTAGCTACACCAAATTTATAACATTTTGTCTCAATCCCATCAAATGACGTTAAATGACCTGCATGTCCATTTCAATTAGTTGTACTCTAGTCTACATTTGTAAAGCTCATTCTCATGTAGATTTTAGGATCCAGTAGTTGATAGCGCCTCAAGGAGACTAGATGGGAAAAGGGCCCTTTTGTCTTTGGAGGAGAGAAAAGGGCCCTTGGTGTTCTGCAAAGCTTCTCAAGACCATCTGACTTACCTTAGTTGGTTACTTATGTGGTTTGAGGCCGTGTCGGGGTTGAAAATAAACTTGGAAAAAAGTGAATTCATTCCAATAGAGAGAGTAGAGAATATTGATGATCTTGCTTTGGACTTTGGGTGTAGAGTGGGTAATCTACCGTCCACTTATTTGGGTCTCCCCTTGGGTGCTCCGTTTAAGTCAGTAACAGTGTGGGATGGAGTGAAAGAGAGTTTCCGTAGAAGGTTAGCCATGTGGAAGAGACAATATTTATCCAAAGGAGGGAAGGCGACTCTAATCCGGAGCACTTTGTCGAATTTACCTATTTATCTTTGTTGAATATAATGTATGTATAGTATACTATCTTTCCTTGTTAATATAGGTCACATGTATGGTAGATAGAACTCCTAGCCTTGTATATATATATCTCTCAATTGTAAGTAGAGATTAGATGAATGAAAATAAGGTTTTTCTCCTTTCTCTCTCTCTCTCTCAACATGGTATCAGAGCCAAAGGAGAAAACCTAATTTTTCGGTTTCGCCGTGTACTCAATTCCGGCGAACCCTCTCTTCCCGAACCACCCCGGACAACCTCATCGCCGTCGGATCTCCACCACGCCGGCAACCCTGTCCGGCGAATTATTCTGCCGACCTCTTTTCCGGGCACCGACCACATATTCCGAACCGACGGAGGCTGATCTACACGCCAGTGGAAACCCCACCGGCAACCGGAGTCTCACGCGCCCCCACGCGCCGATCTTCCCCGTCGGACTGTCACCCACGCGCCGGCACGTGACGGCACGTGGCTCACTTTCCGGCCACGTCCGACACATCTCCAGGCTCGTCCGGCGGCGTCTTGGCCTTCTAGCCCTCCGGTAGTCCCCCCCGAGCCCTGCATCTCCACTTTTTGTTCTGTTTTTGGCTTTCTTGCCATTCCGACCACATCCGATGAGGCTTCCTCTCCATCTCCGAGGCTTGGGTAACTGCTTCTCTTCCTCTCCAGGCACGTCACGACCTTTTTCTCCGTTGATTGCACCTCTCACAGCCGTGGTCTCACTGTTTGTCTCTCTCCGCCGAAATCTGAACCCATCTTAGGGCTCTCTTCGATCCAAATACGTGAATATGACCACCAAAAATCAGATCTTTACCTCTGTTCTCTCTGGATCTCCTCTGATTACCTCAGAGAAATTGATTGGCAGTGAGAATTATCTCTCCTGGTCTGCCTCTGTTGAACTTTGGTTTATGGGTCAAGGATATGAAGATCACTTGGTTACCCAGGAGGCAGATATCCCTGAGGTTGACCGCGTACAGTGGAGGAAGATAGATGCCCAGTTATGTAGTGTATTATGGCAATCGGTTGATCCCCGGATTCTTCTTCATCTTCGTGCCTATAAAACTTGTTTTAAATTTTGGACTCAGGCCAAAGGATTATACACGAATGATATCCAGCGTCTCTATAAGGTGGCTTCTGCTATTGTCCATCTCAGCCAACAGGACTTGGATCTATCTACTTATATTGGTCATATTGCCTCTCTTAAGGAGTAGTTCTTTACTGTGATGCCTCTTACTCCTGATGTTGGGGCTCAACAAACGCAGCTTGACAAGTTCTTCATAGTCCTTACTCTTATTGGCCTCCGTCCGGATCTTGAGCCTATTCGTGATCAGATTCTTGGTAGTTCATCAGTTCCGTCCTTGGATGACGTGTTTGCTCGCCTCCTCCGTCTCTCGTCCACACAGACTTTGCCATCTGATAGCGCTTCAGATTCTTCTGTGTTAGTTTCTCACACTACCTCTCGAGGAGGCCGCAGTGGTACCCGAGATAGAGGTCAACGTCCTCATTGCACCTATTGCAATAAACTTGGCCACACTTGCGATCGTTGCTATCAGTTACATGGACGGCCTCCTCGCACTACCCATGTGGCCCAGTCCTCTGATTCTCCGCCGCCTCAGCCTCCGAGCTCCTCTGCATCTCGAGACATCTCGAGCTTCTATTGCCTCTCGTAGAGCCCACCTGGTAATGCCTCCGCTTGCCTTACCCATACATCTTCTCTTGGACCCTGGATTCTAGATTTCGGAGCATCCGATCACCTATCCGGTAATAAGGATCTTTTCTCCTCTATTACTACTACCTCTCGATTTACCCATCAATGTTACCTTAGCTAATGGTTCTCAAACCGTGGCTAAAGGTATTGGTTTGGCCCTTCCTCCGCCTTCTCTACCTCTCACTTCGTCCTTTATACTCCCCGAATGTCCTTTTAATCTTATTTCCATCAGCAAAATCACTCGTACTCTTAATTGCTCTATTACCTTTTCTCGATAAATTTGTGACCTTGCAGGACCGGGAGTACTGGGAAGACGATTGGCATAGGACGTGAGTCTCAAGGCCTCTATCACCTCACCTCGATTCATCTCCCGCAGTTTGCATTTCCACCGATGCTCCTCTCCTCATTCACAATCGCCTCAGGCCACCCTAGTCTCTCCAAGTTCGGGAAGATGGTTCCTCGTTTTTCCACTTTGTCGTCGCCTGCCGTGTGAGTCATGTCGACTTGGGAAACATACTCGTGTCTCGCTCCCAAAGCGTTTGAATAATCGGGCAAAGTCTCCTTTTGAGCTTGTCCACACCGATGTTTGGGGTCCTTGTCGGACTGCGTCTACTTTAAGATTTCGAGTATTTTGTCACTTTCATTGATGACTATTCTCGATGTACTTGGTTATTTTTAATGAAAAATCGAGCTGAGTTATTCTCTATTTTCAGAAATTTTATAATCGAAATCCAAACCCAGTTCAATATTTCTATTCGTGTGTTACGCAGTTGACAATGCCGAGGAATATTTTTCAGCCCAATTTACTTCGTTTATGTCTCATCATGGGATTCTTCATCAGTCTTCTTGTGCTCATACTCCTCAACAAAATGGGGTAGCTGAACGCAAGAATCGACATCTTGTTGAGACAGCTCGTACTCTCCTCCTCCATAGTCACGTTCCTTTTCGTTTTTGGGGGACAATATTCTTACCGCTTGTTATCCGATTAATCGTATGCCCTCCTCTCTGTCTTACACGATCGCCTTCCTCACTCCCTTCTTTTCCCCGACCAACCACTTTATTTCCTTCCTCCTCGTGTCTTTGGTTGTACTTGCTTTGTTCATATTCTCACTCCTGGACAGGACAAGCTTTCCGCCAAAGCCATGAAGTGCCTCTTCTTGGGATATTCCAGACTTCGGAAGGGTTATCGTTGTTATTCCCTTGAGACTCATCGGTACTTTATCTCCGCTGATGTCACCTTCTTTGAGGACTCACCATTCTTTTCCACCACTTCTGAGTCTCTTCCCGTTTCTGAAGTCTTGCTCTCCATGGCTGCTATGTGCTCTTGGCCTCTTTATCAGCTGGATATTAAAAATGTCTTCCTTCATGGTGATCTTGCCGAGGAAGTTTATATGGAGCAACCTCCTGGTTTTGTTGCTCAGGGGGAGTCTAGTTTAGTGTGCAGGTTACGCCGTTCTCTATATGGCTTGAAACAATCTCCTCGAGCATGGTTTAGCCGTTTTAGTTCTCGTTGTTCAAGAGTTTGGCATGCTTCGCAAAGATGAGACCATTCAGCTTTTTTATCATCATAACTCCTTGGGGCGGTGTATTTATCTCGGTTGTTTATGTGGACGACATCGTCATTACGAGCAGTGATCGTGATGGTATACGTAAACTAAAGCAACATCTTTTTACCCACTTTCGGACCAAAGACTTGGGGAAACTCAAGTATTTCTTGGGAATTGAGATAGCTCAATCCAGGCCTCGGTGTGGTCCTTTCTCAAAGGAAGTATGCTTTAGACATCTTGGAAGAAACCGGTATGTTAGACTCGTAAACCGGTAGACACACCTATGGATCCGAATGTCAAACTTGTACCGAGACAGGGGGAGCCTTTAGGAGACCTCGGGAGATATCGACGGCTCGTAGGTAAATTGAACTATCTCACCATTACTCGTCCGGACATTTCTTTTCCCGTGAGTGTTGTTAGTCAATTCCCTACAGCCACCATGTGATAGCCATTGGAATGCCGTAATCCGTATTCTTCGATATATCAAAAGTACACTGTGCCAAGGTGTATTGTACGAGAACAGAGGTCATACTCAAGTTGTTGGTTACACAGATGCAGATTAATGGGTCACCCACGATAGACGTTCCACTTCGTGGCTACTGTGTTTTTATTGGAGGTAATCTAATATCTTGGAAGAGTAAGAAACAAGATGTAGTGGCCAGATCTAGCGCTGGGCCGAGTATCGAGCTATGGCTTTGGCAACATGTGAACTCATATGGTTGAGACATCTTCTTCAGGAGTTGCGATTTGGAAAGGATGAACAGATGAAACTCATCTCGTGATAACCAGGCCGCATTACATATTGCATCCAATCCACTCTTCCATGAAAGGACCAAGCATATTGAAGTTGACTGTCATTTCATTAGAGAGAAGATCGCATCAGGATGTGTTGCTACAAGTTTTGTCAATTCAAATGATCAACTAGCAGACATCTTCACTAAATCTCTCGGGAGGTCCTAGGATTAAATATATTTGTAACAAGCTTGGTGCATATGACGTATATGCTCCAGCTTGAGGGGGAGTGTTGAATATAATGTATGTATAGTATACTATCTTTCCTTGTTAATATAGGTCACATGTATGGTAGATAGGACTCCTAGCCTTGTATATATATATCTCTCAATTGTAAGTAGAGATTAGATGAATGAAAATAAGGTTTTTCTCCTTTCTCTCTCTCTCTCTCAACAATCTTATGTCACTGTTGCGCTTACCAAGCTCAATTAGACAGAGACTAGAGCAAATTCAAAGGGATTTCCTTTGGGGTAGTGGTAATTTGGAGCAAAAGCCTCATTTAGTAAGATGGGAGTTAGTGTGCTTAAGTAAGAAGAAAGGGGGTTTAGGGGTCAAATGTCTTTCCATTCTCAATAAGGCTTTTCTTTCTACATGGAATTGGCGTTTCGCAAATGAGAGAGAGGCCTTGTGGAATCAAGTGATTAGAGGGAAGTATGGGGAAGATAGAGGGGGTAGGTGCTCTTGAGAAGTGAGAGAGGCGCATGGTGTGGGGCTGTGAAAAGGAATAAGGATGGATTAGGAGTTGGTGGGCGCCAGGATGTTATTTATTGTAGGTAATGGGCGAAGAGTGAGATTTTGGAAGGATAGATGGTGCAAGGATTCCCCTTTATGTGTGTCTTTTCCTTCCGTGTTTGCTTTGTCTGTTGATAAGGAAGCGAGGGTGGCGGATATTTAGGACCCCTTGGCTGAGGGGGATTGGGGGGGTTGGAACCCCTGTTTTTCAAGAGCCTTCAATGATTGGGAGGTAGAGGAGACGGAAAGATTCTTCGAGCGGCTACATGGGAAGAGAGTGGTTGGAGATGTGGATGATATGGTGTCGTGGACTGAAACATAAAGTGGAAAGTTCTCGGTCAAGTCTCTCTACTTTGCCCTAGAAGCGGGCTGTCCGTCCTTGTTTCCCTCTAGCTGCATTTGAAATGTGTATGTGCAGCCCAAGATTAGTTTTTTTACATTGGAGGCTATGTGGGGCAAAGTCTTAACCCTGGATATTGTTCAGAAAAGAGGATGGGCCTTGGAAAATAGATGCTTTATGTGTCTTGAGAAAGAGGAAACCATATACCATCTTCTTCTACATTGTTCAAAAACAAGGGCTTTATGGGATTTACTCTTTACTTTATTTGGGGTGTCTTGGGTGTTGCCTTCTTCAGTTAGAGAGACTCTACTTAGTTGGCATGGTTCTTTTGTGGGAAAAAAGCGCAAGAAGGTGTGGAGAGCTGCTCCTCTTTACATTATTTAGACGGTTTGGAAGGCGAGAAATAGATTAGCCTTTAAGGATGATATGTTGTCAATCCATAGTTTGAAATACTCTTTCTATTTGGTCAGAGGCTAAGTTGTTTATAGTTGACGGACTTCTAACTATAGTTAATTTTATTGATTGGTTAGGCTCTAATTAAGGTTGTTTTCTGGGCCATCTGGGTTCTTTTTGACCCTTTTGGAGGTGGGTGTATAGGTATTGTATACCTTGAGTCGCTTTTTTGGTGTCTCTTTTTATATGAATTGTATCTTTACCTATCAAAAAAAATAACTTTAATTCAGTCATGCTTGTCTCACATCCCTAGCTATTTCTTATCTCTTTTCAAGATCTCAGTATCAATAGCTTTAAAGATTGAGAAATTGCAAAAGGATTTTATTTAGTCAGGGACAACGGAGGGTAAAAAGATCATCTTATCAGTTAGGACATGGTGTGTAGGCCAAAAGAGTTTAAATGTTTAGTGATTGAGAAAACTTCTCTAAGAAATTGTGCTCTTAGGGATGCGGCTCTAGAGGTTCCCTAGAGAAAGTTTTTCCCTTTGACATCAAGTTATTTCGAGCATTTATGGGACATATCCTAATGGATAGAACACCAACATTCTAGTTAGATGGTCACAAAGATGTCCTTGGAAGGCCATTGCACGAGTTTTTCAAGACTTCTCTTCATATACTCACTTTGTGTTGGGTGACGAGGCAAGAATCCGTTTTTAGGAAGGTTTTTGGTGAGGAAATCAACCATTGTGTTAACAATTTTCAAGTCTTTATAGAGTTATCACAATATCGGTTGTCCTTAGTAACTCCTCTTCACTTTCTTAGAACCTTACCTTCTACTATAATCTCACTAATCTGTAAATTGAAAACCTTGATAGACTCATGCACTCACTCTTTTGCACTTGTCTCCATCTACCACAGATACAAAAGCTTAGTCTTTATCTTCTTCAAGTTTATTGACAATAAAATCATTTTTCTTGGCCTTGTCTGATTTATCAAATTCAATCCCATTCTTCCTAGCCAAATTATTATGACAATCAAAAGCCTCATCACATGTCAAGGCCTTTGCTTGGTTAGTGACGCACAAGAAGGTAAACACTAATGTCATTCTAGAATTGAGAAAACCTTATAAATTCTAAATTCCTTAGTCCTTATTGATGCATCTTATGCATGGGAAATGGAGAATTGATCGACCATCTCTTTCACATTGCCCATTGACATTAAGGCTTTGGCATAAGCTTTTCAGTCTAACCAAGATGAATTGGGTTCCACCCAAGAGTATATGTGACATGATGACCATCTCATTTACAGATTTAGGGTGTTCTATTAAAGGCAAGACCATTTGGAAAATCTCGTCACACTATGCTTTGGATTGTGTGGCAAGAGAGAAATACTATGATCTTTGAGGAAAAGTGGAGAATGGAATAGATGTTATGGGATTTACTTCACTTTTGTTCCTCCTTATGGGCCTCTTGTGTTGCCATCTTTAGAGGCATTCCACTCAAGGTTATTCGACTTAGTTGACTTTTAGTTTAGAAATCAAATTGAGCGGATAACAATAAGAGGAGTTGAGTCCGATTTTAGGTAAATGTTACCTTTGTTAATCCTTAAGTGGTCTATACCTCTGTGTACAATTCTCCTTATATAGTGGACTTGTTTAATCTTTGATCAATATCCCATATTTTGTGGGGAGGACCCCTAATCATTTCTCTTATACTTTTTTCATAATTAATCTATCTTTTGTTTTTGATTAAAAATAAAAAATAAAAGTTTTCAAGAATGAATCAACCAAGCAATTCTAGGTATGATACGTGACTCAAAAACGAAGAATATATTGCACAAAACAAAACAGAATTTTCATTTTGAGAAACACAGCTTCAATGGATCGAGGATTGTGCTTGATGGATGACCAATCAAGTTTGCTATTTCTTTTCAATTGATTTAGGAATTGCTCAATCAATCAATTCATATAACTGATCACAATTGATCAAACCAGCTCTTCAATCCATCAAGGATGAACAGTTGCTGAAATCTAGTCGGGTTCATTGTGCAGTTGATCCAACTAATTCAAGGCTCTTCTAAAGTCCTTTTCCATCAATGATTTTTCTCTATAAACAGAGAATTAGAGAGAGACTGTATAGAAATTTGCGAGAAACAAATCAGAAAAGAAATTAGTTTAAGTCCAAATGCAGATGTAAAACATATTAAGATAAATCTTTATAAAAATCAGAAAATCTTTTAGTGCATCAAGGAAGAACTTAATTTCCAGTTCTTCTGAGATTTAGAAGAATCATTAGATAAAACTTGAAAACCCAGACATATCTTATTGATAGATATGGATATTTTCTTGTGAATTCAGTGGACTTAAATTAATTGAAGCCTGCACTGGCTGATCATGGATTTGGTTTGCAACTACACCTGGATTCTTGTTGATGGTCGTCAAAGGATTCATGAAGACAATCAGTTAAATGTGGATTCAAATTTTATATTTGTGGGCACATTATCAGTACTCTCTTGTACTCATTTTTTCTAAGAGTTCCTTGCTTTACTTGACTGGGTCTCATGGGAATCCCACAAGGAGTCAAGGACCACTTAAAATTGGCCTGTCTCTCCAATTTGTTTTTCTTAGAATAATTGCTGAGAAATGAATTAAACAAATTATGAAAAATATATTTAGATCTAAATTGGTCAGTTAAGTTTGACATCTTAATTGGGATACTCTTTTTCTTGGGTTCCACACTAGACTGATCAAGCTGTATAAAATTTAGCCAACAAAGAGCAAAGCAGTCCGTTTCTCTTGTAAGAAATTTTTTACTACCTTAAGTTTGTATCATGATTTCTGTGCTATATTTTGTATTTGGAACATTTTGTAATCCTCTTTGTACTAACCATTTTGATGCAATGAATTTGCTGTTGCTGATCCAAAAAATATGTATATGCATGACATGGGGAAAGGAAGAACAAAGAAGGCCTTTAGGACCATTTATATAAGTACATCTGTTAATGCCCTAACCTAATTATTGCATTAAAATAAACAAAAGGAAAATCAAATAACAGGTAGAAATAGAACAAAAGAGATTATTACTACAAAATAGGACTGGTGTAGACTAAAACATTGATACGAAAGTATATTTGTGATAACATTGATACCTCATACATGAATGCCTCCTTCTCAGCAGCTGCAAAGTCTAGCCTACACATAGAACATATAACTACAAAGTTTCAGTTTCACTTAAGTAACTAACTTGGAATTTTATGCAATGATAAATTGAAATATGAAATGCAACATGGGATAGCTGGCATAATGGAATAATATTATCTGAAACATCTTTATCACACAGACCCAAACAGCAAAATGTTATGAAAATCACAGTATCACTTAGAATCTCCTTAGCATAAAAACTAAGCCCAGATCTGAGGTTCCAGTTTGGCAGAACTTTTCACATAGTGAAGTGCTAAACATGGTGGAGAACTTCACTTGGATGATGTTAAAGGCTGTAGATATCAGCTTCATCAAAGATTGAGGCTTGGAGAAATTATATTAGGTGTCTCAACTTCAGTTTGCAGATAATGCCAATTGTCTCATAGGCTAGGGTCAATAATATTCTTAACTTTTAGATGCATCCTCCTAGCTGTTCTTGAATCAGGCCTGAAAATTAATTTACATAAATGCACCTTGTCAAGAACAGTGCAGGCAAAGATCATTCAATAAACACTGCTCCTCTGTTGGTTGTAGAAATATAGTTGGCTCCTGTTTCAATCTAAGGTTCCATCTAGGAGGGAACCTAGAGCTCCACCATTTTAGGACCCTTGTTAGAAACAATTTTATAACACTGGATGGCAGGAAGAACCCATAAGACAGCAGAATAGCCCTGATTCTATCTGTCTTTAAGATACCAGTCAGTTAATTTAACTAAGAAACTCCAACATAATTTACTATGATCAAGAGTAGAGGAAGGGAGGAGCCCTATCCTAGCATGTGAATTACTGCTCCATTTTTTCGCTTAAGCCAAATTATCTCTCAAGAGATCCTAGAATATGACCTCAAAGGGTTGATAAGGATGAATTTATAAACTAACAATATACAAAACCCTTCTATAAAAAATATTGGTTGGTTTTAGTAGAGAAGAAGAATCATATAAATCCCTTTAAAGCTTCAGATTGTTCAAAACTCCTCGTTAAAAAAAAAACACCAACTAGACATTAGTTTAGAAACCTAAGCCCCTATTTATGCTAATCATCACCACTTGAAACCCAAACCAATCAACACACCCTTCCCCCAACCCAAACTCAAAACCAATCTCCTGCTTTCGGTATTTTAGTTAAAACATAATCTTTCATTCTAATATAGCCAATTAGGAATTCAAATTACAGCTCATAATGCAGCTTTTATGCCCCAATTTTTATACCCTCCAGTTAATACTTCTTACCTTAAAAAGTTATTCATTATTTCTTTTGAAATGCAAAAAATATAAAAATAAACATATCATAACATAAAAGGCTCCCCAAGTTTCCATCCCAAGAAAAGTTAGAAAGAGGCTTGAGAAGATTCAAAGAGATTTCCTGTGAGGAGGCAGGGCTTTGGAGTTTAGTGAAGTGATCATCTGTCAACGCGGAAAAAAGAAGAGGGGGGTTTTGGTGTAAGAAGATTCTTTTTGCTTAATAAAGGGCTTTTGTGTAAGTGAAGTTGGTGATACGCATCTAAAAGGGTAGCTTTCTGGAGATAGGTTATAAGTGGAAAATATGGCAAATCGGGCAATGCCAAAAACTTTTAAATAGCTTCTCTTTGGGTAGTACAAGAAATTGGCCAATGAAAGAAGGTAATGGAGCCTACACCCCTTTGAGTTTAGCTTTAGCTTTGAGTTCTTTGGAGTTCATTAGTTATTTAAGTAGTAACAATGTCTTGGCTATTTCAAGCTTTATTTCCTTTTTTTTTCTTAGGCTGGTGTACTTTTTTGAGTCATGCTTCCAGCACACATGGATTGCACCCCCTGCAATTACCTCATTCTACATGGTTCCACCACTTGGAAGTAGTGGTTTCTTTGGGTAATTTGACAGGATAATAGGCGAGTCTTGCATTGGGTGTCAATTGGAATCATTGTGAACAGGTTATTTTATAGTCCATATTACTAGATGTTCCATTTCAGACAGATTAAATCATCACTTTATTGTCCTAAATTGCAGAGTCTCTCAGGTGAAAATCTTAATTGAATAAGAAAGAATTGCATTGCACAAAGCATAGGATAGCAATTGAATAGACACTAAAAGTTTAGGAAATGATACCATAGTTTATTGTAAAAAGGCATTGTAATGCATATGCTGCATGTTCTCTCAAATTAATCAAAATTGAGATTTCTTCTGTTTTTTTTTCTTTTTTCTTTTTTCTTTTTTCCCCATATAGGGCATTTAATCAAAACCAAAATTATACATAACTTACCAACCCCTTTTCATCAATTGAGCAGCAACAGAAGAAACCTTTGATTGGACATAGCCCTCAGGAGAACTGGCATGTTGCATTACAAAACACAAACAAAAACTGCAAAGAAAATACACTCATTCATGAGTTGAGCATAAATATTAAAAAGTTATGTTCATCAGTCTTTATCAAAAGAAAATTAACCAATGTCTAAAATGTCCAAATGAACCACTAATGGCAGTTTTGTTGATAAGTACCAAAAATTCATTGATACGAATTTGAAAGTACAAGAAGGATGAGTTATTCTTCAAGGATATTACAAAAACAAATCAAATAAAAGAAAGACTGCCAATACAAACCAAGATGCCAAACAAAGACTATAGGACTACAACTCAAGTTGGTATCAAATTCGTATGAAGAACATTTAACTGTGATGCACCTTTCTTGGCTAGCCAAACCTCTATCAGTTTAGCTAAATAATGAATCCATAATAATAGCATCCAATCCTCTAGCAATATCTATAATTCCGTGCAACCAACAATTAAACTTCCATGAACCTCCCTTCTCCTCTAAGGCCAGTACTAAAATAGTGATTGAATCCCCTTCTACCAAGAGATAACAATACCCAAAGATCTTGAAGCAAGATTTCCAACCAGGCTACTGTTTTTGCCCCTGCTAATAAGCCCATCCCAGAAGGTTCAGGGAATGTTCTGCCCTCTCCGTCACTGTGATCCCTGAGAACACAACCAATCACTCACCAACCCAAGTTTCCTAAAGAACACCCATAAAACTTAAGCACAAGTGCACCCATTGGAGGAGGGTTCCACCTTGTCTGCACTTCCATTATCTTAGCCAGTAGAACAAGCTCAGCTCCAATTCAACAAGATAACATCCAATGAAGGACCAAAAAAGGTAGCAGTCACTGATATCCAAAGATAGGAGAGTACACCGTGTCTTCTCACAATGCCTCCCCAGGCCTCAACTTGTCCTTGAAAATGCAGGCACTTCTCTCAAGCTACATTAACCCAAGGATAGTGACTATGATCAACCACTGAAGAACCTTGCCCTTGGTGTGTCCTCCAAAGAATGAACATGACCATCATGGCAGTAACACTCATGGAGGAAAACCAAGAAGTCCCAGAAAGCCTAAATAAGTTGTACCACAATTGAAGTGCAAGTTAACAATGTAAGAAAAGATGGTTAAAAGTTTTCCAGCAGCCCAAACAAATCAGGACCAAAGATCTTCAAAGACCTCAATAACTGTACCATATCTCTTTGATATTGACTATATTATTGCCTACAACCATAACAGATATGACTTTAGGTGGACTTCCAATCAAATTGATTGCAAGCAAGTTATAAGGTCATCAGATTTAGAAAAAACCATGAGGAAAGCAATCCTAAAGGGGTCCAGGACTATCCTCTTATTAGGAAAAGAGGGTGATCAATAAACATGAAGGAAAAAAGGGCTTAAGTAATGACGGATTGTCAATTTCCTGACAGATATATTATGGCAAAATTGAAATTCTGAGACAAAAGGGAAGAGGAATGGTCAAGGATTGAGGAAATAAGGGAATCTCTACGCCTCAAGATCAATTAGAGAATAGAAAATTAAGCTCAAGAAGGTTGATATTCCCACCATAAATGTTCCTAAAATGAATCTCCAACCATCTACAACTAAAAACCAGATGTATCAAGAAAAATCAGGGAGAACCTGGGCAATGTCTCTCTATAGGCAACGGTGTGACCATCTAACCACAATATTGGCATTCCATTTATTAGAGTATAAACCATAATTGTCCTAAACATCCTCTTATCATAAAGTGTAAATCTGTATGAAACCTACAAAGCCACATGTCTAAAAGAGTCCTACTCCTCAAAGAAATCTTCTCAATGCTCAAGCCCACTTAATTCTTCAATCTACAAACCCAATTCCAAATTATAAGATGATTTTTCTTGCCTTCCCTGATTCTTAATCACAAAAAGTTCAACAGAATTTTACTGACACTAAAAGTAAACTTAACTAGAATCTTGGAGAGAAACAAGAAATACATGTGGTTATGAGCCAAACAAGATTGTACGAGTTTCTACCTCCTAAAGATAGGCTTTCTTCCACCCATCCAAACTATAAAAGATCCTTTCAAAAACAAGATCCTAAAAGCTTGGTGTTCTAAACTTCACACTTAAAGTACATGAAAGGTCAATTGACTCCTACAACTAAAGAGTGAAGCTAATCCAAAGAGATTGTTGTAATTGACATTAGTGCACTAAAGGGTGCTTTTATTCAGGTTTATATTAGGCCTTGAAATTCATATCAAAAACTAAAAGAATAAGCTTACTGTTGCACATAACCTCTGCTTTAACTCTGAAGAAGAAAACACTATCATCCACAAACTGTACATGTGACATTATGATACAACTTCTACCCATCCAAAAACCTTCAAAAATACCATTGTCCTTTGGGCTATCATTTCAATTACAACATCAACTGCAACTATAAAAATGAAAGGAGCAAGTGGGTCAGCTCGTCTCAGACAGTAGACTTTTTTAACTGACCTTCTACATAACAATTTGCACAGCAAAACTAACCAATGATGCACAATTCCTAATCCATGATCTCCACCTAGAACAGAAAACTCTTCTATGGAAAACAGGGTCCTAGAAATCCTAATCCACAAGATCATGTCTTTTCAAGATTGACCTTGAACACCATTCCTTTCCCCTCTTGATTATAGTTTCTCATCGACCAACTTATTAGCAACTTCTACCACATTCAGAATCTATCTACTCTCATAAAGCCTGCCTATGAAAGTGAAAAAATTGACTATATTGCCACTCAAAAAATGTTTGACTGGAACATTGGTGATGGTTTTGTAGAGAGTTGTCACTAAACATATGGGCTTGGAATTTGAAATTTAGTTGGTGGGAGTTTCTACAGAACAAGTGTTATAAATGCAGCATCTGTGTTTTTGTTAGCAACCCACTATGGCAGAACTCTGAAAAACCCCTTCACACATCTTCCATTAAGTGGCTCAACATATACAGTTGTTGGACAACTAATTTTTCTAATAGCTTAATGTCACGACCTGTTCAAATAACCCTCCCCATGGACTTATATAGAGGACAGGAAGCTTTTGGAGACTCCTAAAACCACCTACACTTAGCCATTGGTGGGAAGAGTGTGGAAGGTTCTAGAAAAGGCTAGAGACACCCACACTTCTCTACATCAAGGGTGGAAGACAAGGGAAGCCTATGGGATGTTCTAAAGACTTCCAGACATGCCTTGTAAATATTTGTACATAGATTTTGTATAGAGTCTTCTAGAGAATTCTAGGATAGTGAGGAACCTTTGTGGGTTCCAAAGAGTTCCATTGGTGCTTATAAATAAGTGAGGGGCTCATTTGGCTAAGGCACCACCCAAATCACTTTCTAACCAAGCAAGTGAGCTTCCAAGCACTTGTAAAGCATCCTTTGAGAGCAATAAAGCTTCCTATTCTTCAAGTGTTGCCTACGTGTGCCTACTAGCTTCCAAGTCATGTGTATCTTAGCCTAGCAAGTCAAGCATTAGGATTAAGATTGACTTAGCAAAATCAAAGATCTTGACTTGTCTAAGTACCGCATGAGCTTAGGAAAAGACTAAGTCTGTGACATTAAGCTTTTAAGAAAATTGGTTGCTCGACATGGTATTAGTCCTTGCTTAGTAGGAGGTCATGAGTTCAAACCACATCACATATTTATTTTGTATTAGACCTCATTTACTAGGAGGTCATAAGTTCAAACCTCATCATCACATATTTATTTCCTCAATTTAGTAAACCCACGCACAGAACACAAAGGAGCTTGTCTTGATCCGTTTGCTCGTGGTCTTGTTTGTCTCTCCACATGCATGCAAGCTCAAAGGAGATTGTTGTGATTTATTTGTCTATAAGTTTGTTTATCGCTACACATGCAGTTATGGAGGGAGAGTGTTAAAGAGCATGATACATATTATGGGTCCAAATCCTAATAGCTTAAGCATTTAGAAAAATTATTTGTCCAATAAGTAGAAGGTTAAAGAAACACCATCAAAACATATGACCAGTCTCTGTTTACTTTGATGAAACCATTTGGATCCAATTTAGTTTCCCTAACCGTAACCTCAATGAATAAATTTGTCTCAACACCTATGTCTAATGTTGGCAGTCCCATTTTTTAACATGTGGAGTCCCTTAGAGATATCACTAACAAAGAGCTAAAGGGCATTTTTTTTCCACAGGTCACCACCTAGTGACCCTAGTGAGGCCCATTCCATGATCAAAGGTCAACCTCAAGAACCAACCTCTTCGTTGGAAGGATTTCACATATAGTGTCTCACGCCTTGTAAAATGGTCAATATACAATCGATTTTGGCAACTATGAACATCAAGTTAGTCAAGTACTCTAAGAATGTCATCCTAGTGGACAATAGCAGTGCACAAACTATGGATAAGGTATACTTTAGGAGGAAGTATAGACCTTTTCTTGGATTTTTTTTTGGTGATTCTTAGGTTTTGATCTTGTAGTTGTCAGGCATTTAAGCGTTCATATAAAGATCATTAGTCAGAATATTAAAGGGTTGGGTTCTAGAAAGAAAAGAAGGGGATTTTTTTTGTCATTAAAACTTAGACATTATGATGCTTCAAGAAAACAGACAAGTGATAAGAGGTTCATGGGTAGCGTGTGGAAAGTTACAAATCAAGAGTGGTCATTCTTTCAACTTGTGGGACATTGGGAGGGGTTGTGATAATATGGAAATCAAACAAGTTTAGTTGTTCAAATATGGTACTAAGGTCTTTTTCGGTAATAATTAAGCTGATTGCGGATGAAGAGGAAACTTTTTGGCTCACCTCAATTTACGGCCCCAATAAATCCAACTTGAGGAAAGATTTTTGGGTGAATCTTCAAGATCTTTTTGGTCTACCCTTTTCAAATTGGGGAGGGGGGGAAGGGGAGGGGGAGGGAGGGATTTCGATGTCATGAGGTTTTTTTATGAATTCGTAAGTGAAAGTGAATTAATCAACCCTCCTCTTAAAAACACGTCTTTCACTTGATCAAACATGCAAGATGTTCCTATTTGCAAGAGGTTGGATAAATTCTTATACTCAAATGAATGAGAGCAAAGTTTCCCTTATAACCTCCAAGAAGTGTTTCCCAGACAAACCTTTGATCCTTGCCCAATCATCCTAGATACCATTCCATTTAACTGGAGTCCAGCTCCTTTCAAGTTTGAAAACATGCGGTTGCTTCACCCAGAATTCAAGCAAGGAAGGATTTTGTTGTTGGTGGCATGAGAGTCAAGTTGAAGTTTGGGAAGGTTATAAATTCATGAAGAAGCTAGATTTTGTCAAATCTAAACAAAAAAAAAAAAAAAAGAAAGAAAAAAAAAAAGACATTTGTTCAAACATTGTTTGGATTGATATCAATGAGCAGAAAAGGAATCTAACTCCTAAACTTTCAACAATGATGGCCTTAAGAAAGGAGAAACTAGAAGAGTAATGGTGTATCATAGCTAAGGTCTTATAATGGATAAAAGAGGGAGATTGCAGTTCCAAGTATTTCCATAAGGTGGCCAATGGTAGGCAAAATAGGAAGTTTATAAAGTCCCTAGTGTCAAAGGAGATAGTGCATTTTTTCGGAATACTATACTCCAAGCCCTCAAGCAATTCTTAGAGGAAAGAAAGGCCAGATTGGTCTCCCATATCAAGAGAGAGTGTTGTATAGTTGGACTGGCCATTTTCAGAAGAGGAGGTACATTTTGTCGTTTTTGTTGAATATAATGTATTTATAGTATATTATCTTTCCTTGTTAATATAGGTCACATGTATGGTAGTTAGGACTCCTAGCCTTGTATATATATATATCTCTCAATTGTAAGTAGAGATTACATGAATGAGAATTAAGGTTTTTCTTCTTTCTCTCTCTCTCTCAACATGGTATCAGAGCCAAGGAAGAAAACCTAATTCTTTCCTGTTTCCCGTGTCATCAATTCCGGGAAACCTTCCGGTGACCGTGTTTCTTTCCGGTCACCTTCCCCATTTCCCAATACTTTCCGGTCAGTCGGATCGTCGTTAGAAACCACTCACCGCCGGCGAATTTTTCCGGAGAACTTTCCCGGCGACTTATTTTTCCGACACCGACCATACCAGAAGGAGCGCCTGGAGGAGATCTCCAACTTTTGTGAAGGCACCAGCACCAAAAGGGCATCCACGTGCCATTTTCCGGCCGGCGGCTGCATCTCACGCGCCGGCGCTTGAGGGCGCGTGAGGCATTTTCCGGCGACGCGCCTCCTCCTCCAGCTTCGCCTGACGCCGACCAGCCTCCCTACCTCCTTAGTTCTCCCATCCGAGCCCTGCACGTACCTCTTTTGGGGATTTTTGTCTCCGTCGGCCCTCCAAACAGTCTTTCCGGCGAAGCTCCGACTACTTTTTCTCCACTCCAATCCCTGCACGTGCCTTGGGAAGTGTTCTTCTACCTTTCTGGTGGTACCACGCCGCAATCTAAAGCCGTATTAGGGCTCTCTTCGATCCAAAGATACTTCATTCTCCAGATAAGTGGATATGGCTACTAAAGCTTCCATTTTTTCCTCTGTCATATCTGGATCTCCTATGATAACTTCGGAGAAATTAGTTGGCAGTGAAAATTATCTTTCCTGGTTTGCCTCTGTTGAACTTTGGTTTATGGGTCAAGGATATGAGGATCACTTGATTACACAAGAGGCAGATATTCCTGAGGTTGACCGCGTACAGTGGAGGAAAATAGATGCACAGTTATGTAGTGTATTATGGCAATCGGTTGATCCCAAGATTCTTCATCTTCGGGCCTACAAAACTTGTTTTAAATTTTGGACTCAGGCCAAAGGATTATACACGAATGATATCCAGTGTCTTTAAAAGGTGGCTTCTGCTATTGTCCATATCAGCCAACAAGACTTGGATCTATCTACTTATATTGGCCAGATTGCCTCTCTTAAGGAGGAGTTCTTGACTGTGACGCCTCTTACTCCTGATGTTGGGGTTCAACAAACACAGCTTGACAAGTTCTTCATGGTTCTTACTCTTATTGGCCTCCGTCCGGATCTTGAGCCTGTCCGCGATCAGATTCTTGGTAGTTCATCAATTCCGTCCTTGGATGATGTGTTTGCTCGCCTCCTCCGTATCTCCTCCACTCAGACTTTGTCATTTGATAGCACTTCAGATTCTTCTGTATTAGTTTCTCAAACTAGCTCTCGAGGAGGCCGCAGTGGTACTCGAGAAAGAGGTCAACGTCCTCATTGCACCTATTGCAATAAACTTGGCCACACTCGCGATCGTTGCTATCAGTTACATGGACGGCCTCCTCGCACTGCCCATGTGGCCCAGTCCTCTGATTCTCCGCTGCCTCAGCCTCCGAGCTCTTCCACATCTCAGGCTTTGTTGCCTCATTGCCCAGCACTGTGTAATCGCCCGCCTTACCCACACATCTTCTCTTGGACCCTGGATTCTAGATTCTGGAGCTTCTGATCACCTATCTGGTAATAAGGATCTTTTCTCCTCTATTACTACTACCTCTGCTTTACCTATTATTACCTTAGCTAATGGTTCTCAAACTGTGGCTAAAGGTATTGGTTTGGCCTTTCCTCTGCCTTCTACCCTCTCACTTCGTCCTTTATACTCCCGAATGTCATTTTAATCTTATTTCCATCAGCAAAATCACTCATACTCTTAATTGCTCTATTACCTTTTCTGATAAATTTGTGACCTTGCAGGACCGGAGTACGGGGAAGACGATTGGCATAGGACGTGAGTCTCAAGGCCTCTATCACCTCACCTCGGATTCATCTCCTGTAGTTTGCATTTCCACTGATGCTCTTATCCTCATTCACAATCGTCTGGGCCACCCTAGTCTCTCCAAGTTTCAGAAAATGGTCCCTCGTTTTTCAACTTTGTCGTCGCTTCCGTGTGAGTCATGTCAGCTTGGGAAACATACTCGTATCTCGTTCCCAAAGCGTTTGAATAATCGGGCAAAGTCTCCTTTTGAGCTTGTCCACACTGATGTTTGGGGTCCTTGTCGGACTGGGTCTACTTTAGGATTTCAGTATTTTGTCACTTTCATTGATGACTATTCTCGATGTACTTGGTTATTTTTAATGAAAAATCTAGCTGAGTTATTCTCTATTTTCCAGAAATTTTATGCTGAAATCCAAACCCAGTTCAATATTTCTATTCGTGTGTTAGCATGTGATGACAATGCCAGGGAATATTTTTCAGCCCCATTTACTTCGTTTATGTCTCATCATGGGATTCTTCATCAGTCTTCTTGTGCTCATACTCCTCAACAAAATGGGGTAGTTGAACGCAAGAATCGACATCTTGTTGAGACAACTCGTACTCTCCTCCTCCATAGTAATGTTCCTTTTCGTTTTTGGGGGGACGCTGTTCTTACCACTTGTTATTTGATTAATCGTATGGCCTCCTCTGTCTTACACGATCAGATTCCTCACTCCCTTCTCTTCCCTGACCAACCACTTTATTTCCTTCCTCCTCGTGTCTTTGGTTGTACTTGCTTTGTTTATATTCTCACTCCTGGACAGGACAAGCTTTCCGCCAAAGCCATGAAGTGCCTCTTCTTGGGATATTCCAGACTTCGGAAGGGTTATCGTTGTTATTCCCTTGAGACTCATCAATACTTTATCTCCGCTGATGTCACCTTCTTTGAGGACTCACCATTCTTTTCCACCACTTCTGAGTCTCTTCCTGTTTCTGAAGTCTTGTCCATTCCCATTGTCTCCCCACCTGATGTTATGCCTCCTCGACCACTTCAGGTTTATCATCGTCGCCCTCGTGTCGTTGCTCCTCTCCCCCTTTCTTTGAGGCACCTGCTGACTCACTTCCTATCCCTTCGGCTTCACCTGCCCCGACTCTGCCTTCTCCTAATGACTTACCCATTACTCTTCGGAAAGGTACTCGCTCTACTCGTAATCCTCATCCTATTTACAATTTTTTGAGTTATCATCGATTATCTTCACCCTATTCTGCTTTTGTTTCTACTATATCCTCTGTTTCTCTTCCAAAGAGCACCCATGAAGCTCTTTCCCATCCAGGCTGGCAACAGGCAATGGTGGATGAAATGGCTGCTCTGCACTCTAATGGCACTTGGGATCTTGTTGTTTTACCCTCTGGTAAATCTACAGTTGGTTGTCGTTGGGTCTATGTAGTTAAGGTTGGTCCTGATGGTCAGGTTGATCACCTTAAGGCCCGCTTAGTTGCTAAAGGCTATACTCAGGTTTATGATTCTGATTATGGTGACACATTCTCCCCTGTTGCCAAGATTGCTTCATTCCGCTTGCTTCTCTCCATGGTTGCTATGTGTTCTTGGCCTCTTTATCAGTTGGATATTAAAAATGTCTTCCTTCATGGTGATCTTGCCGAGGAAGTTTATATGGAGCAACCTCCTGGTTTTGTTGCTCAGGGGGAGTCTGGTTTAGTGTGCAGGTTACGCCGTTCTCTATATGGCTTGAAACAATCTCTTCGAGCATGGTTTAGCCGTTTTAGTTCTGTTGTTCAAGAGTTTGGCATGCTTCGCAGTACAACAAACCATTCAGTTTTCTATCATCATAACTCCTTGGGGCAGTGTATTTATCTGGTTATTTATGTGGACGACATCGTCATTACAGGCAGTGATCAGGATGGTATTCAGAAACTAAAGCAACATCTTTTTACCCACTTTCAGACCAAAGACTTAGGGAAACTCAAGTATTTCTTGGGAATTGAGATAACTCAATCCAGATTAGGTGTGGTCCTTTCCCAAAGGAAGTATGCTTTAGACATCCTCGGGAAGAAACCGGTATGTTAGATCAGAAACCGGCAGAGACACACCTATGGATCTCGAATGTCAAACTTGTACCGGGATGGGGGAGCCTTTAGGAGACCCCGGAGATATTGATTGGCTCGTAGGTAAATTGAACTATCTCACCATTACTCGCCCGGACATTTCTTTTCCCGTGAGTGTTGTTAGTCAATTCCCTACAGTCACCATGTGATAGCCATTGGAATGCCGTAATCCGCATTCTTCGATATATCAAAAGTACACCGAGGCCAAGGTGTATTGTACGAGAAGCAGAGATCATATTCAGGTTGTTGGTTACACTCGATGCAGTTGGGCTGGCTCACCCATGGATAGACGTTCCACTCAGTGGTACAAGTGTTTTTATTGGAGGTAATCTAATATCTTGGAAGAGTAAGAAACAAGATGTAGTGGCCAGATCTAGCGCTGAAGCCGAGTATCGAGCTATGGCTTTGGCAACATGTGAACTCATATGGTTGAGACATCTTCTTCGGGAGTTGAGATTTGGAAAGGATGAACAGATGAAACTCATTTGTGATGACCAAGCCGCATTACATATTGCATCCAATCCAGTCTTTCATGAAAGGACCAAGCATATTGAAGTTGACTGTCATTTCATTAGAGAGAATATCGCATCAGGATGTGTTGCTACAAGTTTTGTTAATTCAAATGATCAACTATGAGACATCTTCACTAAATCTCTCAGAGGTCCTAGGATTAAATATATTTGTAACAAGCTTGGTGCATATGACGTATATGCTCCAGCTTGAGGGGGAGTGTTGCATATAATGTATTTATAGTATATTATCTTTCCTTGTTAATATAGGTCACATGTATGGTAGTTAGGACTCCTAGCCTTGTATATATATATATCTCTCAATTGTAAGTAGAGATTACATGAATGAGAATTAAGGTTTTTCTTCTTTCTCTCTCTCTCTCAACAGTTTTCAATTAGGTAAACAAAAGGCCCCCAAGCTTAATTGTTTCACCATTGCACTCTTTCAAGAGTGTAGGGATGTGATTAAAGGGGATCTTATGATGGTGCTCTTAAAGTTCCAAAATGATGGGATAATAAATCAAAGTACCAATATCACCTTTTTTCTAAAGCATCCTTGGTAGAGTAGCAATTTCTTAAGCAAATTTTGCTAGTGTTTGGGCATTTATCAAGGCTAAGGATCAATCTAAGCAAAAGCACTCTTTTTCGGGATCAACATTAGTAATGATCAAACTACCGGGCCAGCTTCCTTGCTTGATTGTGTTGTTTCTAAGTGGCTTCTTAACATATTTGGGTCTTCCTTTAGGAAGGAACCCAAATTCGTTTTCCTTTTGGGAACCAAGTGTTGGATAGAGTCTCTAGCAAGTTGGATGGTTGGAAAAAAACTTTCTTGTCCTTAGGAGGTAGAATCACCCTAATTCAGTCCAGTTTGATGCATATCCCGAGCTACTTTCTTTCTCTTTTCAAGATTCCAATTTCAATAGCTGCGAGGATTGAGAAATTACAAAGAGATTTTCTATGGTCGAGGTGCGGGGAAGGGAAAAAGGGACCACCTAGTCGGGTTGGGACATAGTGTATAGACCTAAGGTGTTTGGTGGTTTAGGGTGCGGGAAAATTACTCTAAGAAACCAAGCTTTATTACGGAAGTGGCTTTGGAAGTACCCTTTAGAAAGTTTTGCCCTCTGGCATCAGGTTATATTGAGTATCTATGGGACACATCCCAATGGATGGGATGCCAACAATATAGTCAGATGGTCACATCGATGCCCCTGGAAGGTCATTACACATATTTTTCAGGTTTTTCCTATACACACCCACTTTGTAGTGGGTGATGGGACCAAAATTCGTTTTTGGGAAGATCTATGATGGGGAGATCATCCGTTTTGTTTACAATTTCCAAGACTGTTCAAAGTACAACAAAAAATCTTGCCATCTTAGCCATATTGGGTAATAATTTTTCTTCATCTTAGGATGTTATCTTTCGCCGCAATCCAACAAATGTGGAGATTAAGGATCTTGAAAGACTAATGTCTTTACTTTCCCATGTTCATTTGACTCCTATCCTAGATGCGAAAGCTTGGATTCCGTCATCTTTAGGAGGTTTCTCAATCAAATATTTTCTTTTAGTCTTATCCAATCTTTCAGATTATATTCCTTTCTACCCTGCTCATTTTTTGTGGAAATCAAGAGCCCCCTCTAAGGTCATGGCTTTCACCTGGTTAGTGGCATATAAGAAGATAAATACCAATGACATGTTACAGCCGAGAAAACCTTTTTAAAACCCATAGCCCTAATAGGTGCATTCTTTGTAGGAGGAGTAATGAGACAGGTTGATCATCTCTTCTTACATTGTCCAATTAGGATCTTCTCATAAGAGGGGATGGCGTGGGTTCAACCAGACAATATTCGTGATATGATGGTGATCTCTTTCAAGTGTTTTGGAAACTCTATTAGAGGCAAGACTCTTTGGAGAATCGCGTGCCTCTCTTTGTTATGGATTGTGTAGAGAGAGAGGAACGCTAGGATCTTTAAGGACACTTGGAAGACGCCAGAGATGATGTGGGATGCGCTTCATTTCTTTGTTTCTTTTTGGGCTTATTGTACAGACATTTTTAAACCCTATCCTTTGAGTGTAATTCAACTTAGTTGGTTATCGATTTGTACCCTCTTAGGGAAGGGTCTACAGACTAGGAGTTGTCATACTGTATAAATTTTGTACGTTTTGTATATCCCCTTGTATAAAGGAGGTTTACTTAGCTCTATTTGATTAGGTCTGTATTTCATGAGGAGGATTTCTCATCATTTTCATGTTTTTATTCTTATTTAATACATTTATCTTTTTTCGATAAAAAAAGTACCAATATCACCTTCATCGCTATTGTGCCAAAAACAATTAAACAAATTTCAGACCTATCAACCTAATTACCAATCTGTATAAGATCATAGCTAAGGTCTTATAATGGCGTATCCAAAGAGCTTCCTATGAAACCATCTACATCTCTTAGGGAGCTTTTGTTAAAGGGAGATAGATTTTGGATGTTGTTCTAATTGCCAATGAAATGGTGGATGAGAAAAGGCATTCAAAGGAAGAAGGGGTAATCTTCAAAATTGATTTTGAAAAGGCCTATGATCATGTGGATTGAGATTTTTAGGATCTAGCACTAGAGAGAAAGGGGTTTAACACAAAATGGAGGTCTTAGAAGAGGAGGAGGGGGTTTACTTATCTTCAACATGTTTTCCGATACTAGTAAACGGAAATGCCAAAAGGATAGGGTGAGGCAACCGAGAGGTTTAAAACAAGAAGATCTTCTTTCCTATTTCTTTTCACTATTGCAGCTAACGTCTTGAGCAAGATGATGCTCAGATAGGAGAGTGGCTCATCAAAGGCTTCAGTGGACAAGAATAGGACTAGAGTGTCTCTTTTACAATTTGCAAATAACATCAATTTTTTCTCTAAATCCTCCATGGTAGATCTAAAAAACCTCAAGCTAATCTCATTGTTTTTTAAACAAATATCAAGGTTTAAGGTCAATTTAGACAAGATCTCGTATCCAAGTTGGCCTTGATGCTTGATTGTAAAGTCTCATACTGGCTTTTATGTTATCTCGGTCTTCCAATAAGAAAGAATCCGAAGGCAAGCAGGGTTTGGGATCCAATGGTTGATAGAATCTCAAGGAAACTAGATGGATGGAAAAAACCTTTTTGTCACTAAGTGGTCGAATATATCTAATTCACTCATGCTTCTCTCACATTTCTAACTATTTATGCTTTTTCAAGATTCTAGTATTAGTAGTTTTAAAGATGAAGAAATTGCAAAGGAATTTTCTTTGGCTAGGGGCTATGGAGGATAAAAAAGATCATCTTATCGGTTGGCATATGATGTGTATGCCAAAGGAATCTAAAGGTTTATGTTTTGGAAAGACTTGTCCCGAAGAATTTTACTCTCTTAGGGAAGTGGCCTTGGAGAGTCCCTATGGAAAGTTCTACCCTTTGGCATCAGGTTATTTTGAGTATTCGTGGGACACATTCTAATTGATGGGACGCCAACATTCTAATAAAACAGTCACATCGATGTCCTTAGAAGGCCATAGCACGATTCTTCTAGGATTTTTATTCACACACTTGCTTTGTAGAAGCTTGGAAGGTGATGGGGCAAGAAATCATTTTAGAAGAACTTATAATGAGAAAATCAACCATTGTGTTCTCAAATTTCAGGTCTTTGCAAAAGAAAAAAACTCTCACCATGTCAGCTATCATTGGTACCTCTTCTTCTCTTTCTTGAAACCTTAACTTCCATCACAACCTCATTGATTTAGAAATTAAGAACTTTGAAAGACTCATGTCCTCACTCACTCTTATTTACTTGTCTCCATCTATTGCAAATACGAGAGTTTGGTCTTTATCCTATTCAAGTTTATTCTCAATAAAATCACTCTTTTTTGCCATATCCAATGTATTAGATGCAATTCCTTTCTCTCCAGTTAAATTTTTATGAAAATCTAAAGTCTCATCTAACATCAAGACCTTTACTTGGTTAGTAGCACACAAGAAGGTAAGAACCAATGACATACTATGATTGAAAAGACCTTATAAATCCCTTAGTCCTAATTGATGCATCTTATGCATGGGATGTGGAGAGTCAATTGACCACCTCTTTCTACATTGCTTGATAACTTTGGCACTATGGCACAAGCTATTCAATTTAGTTAAGATGGATTAGGTTCCACCTGGGGGTATATGCGACAGGATGACCATTTCATATAGGGGTTTAAGGAGATCCTTTAGAAGCAACACCTTATGGAAAATCACTTGTCTCACATTGCCTTGGATTGTGTAACGAGAGAGAAATGTTAAGATCTTTAAGGAAAAGTGGAGGACAATAAAGAGGTTGTGAGATCTACTCCACTTTTATTCTTCTTTCTGGCCTCTTCTACCAACGCCTTTAATGGCATTCCATTCAATGTTATTTAGATAAATTGGGATTTGGTTTGTAAATGAAAAGGATTGGATAACAATGAGAGGAGCTTAGTCCGGAATTAAGGAGATGACAATTATGTATGTCCTTAGGTGATCTAGAACCTTTTGTATAGGTCTTCTTGTATAGTAGAGGAGTTCAGTCATATTTTGATCAGTTTCTTATATATTGTGGGGAGAACCCCCTCATCCTTACTCATGTACTTTTCATCCATAATTAATGCATCTTTTATTTCTTATCATAAAAACATAATGCTTTAATATCAATTTCAAAGACCACAATTTTTTTAATTTGTCTTCAAAGAAAGAAAACTCCACCTGACCTGAACTCCCATTAGAAATGAGGGAAAATTGCAGACTCTTAAACTTTTAGGACTTTTCATTTAGCCTCCTATAAAACTCAAGCTCCCTTAAGGCCTTGTTTGGGATAACTTTCTGTTTTTTGTTTTAGCTAGAAGTTAAAACCAATGCCAAAATTTTCAACCGGTAATATTGTTCTTGCAAAATATTTATTAAACATGAAATATGTTTCTAATAAGCCAAAATAGAGCTTCTATGAAACGTAACATCGTTCTAGTTTTCACATTATGATCCTTTTTAACTTATAAGCTGTTTTAACAAGATTAGCTGAACATGTACAGGCCCTTTTATTAAGCCTAGAAAAGAGTTTTAGTTTCTATCCAATCTAGCAAGCCCTAAAAATATTATACTAATTTTTTAACATAACCACATCTTCATTTATAAAAGATTTGATTAACTTTTTCTTCCTTCCACAATTTAGCTAACATATGAAGAAGTTTGGAACTGCAATCCCCTTCCTTAACCTAATTCATTTATTATCAAAGTAATAATATTGCCACAACAAATAAAAAATAACAAAAACAGCAAAAGAACTTCCAATATGTAAAATCACCTAATCAAGCTTTTCTTGTCATCAGATGTAAGAATGCCCCATTCTCTAATAGCTGCATCCCGAATTGCTGCAGCAGCTTGAAACCTTGCATTTGCCACTTGAGAATTCTCTGGATCAATAAAACCAGTATTAGTATTAAGAGATCGCATGACTCATTTTATAAACTTAGAATTACTCTCAAAACTCAGAATTAGCCATGGAGGAGTTAATAGATATCCACTTTTTTTTTTTCCAAAGATGGATTCAACTATATTAAAAACCCATTCCAAAATTATAAAACACAAAATTACCAGTATTATGTACATCAAACAATTCATATACATCAGTAATATCCTATAATAATTAGGAGGCATACACATTATTACATACCATTCACCTTTCTCAAAGGAGCATTTATTCATAGTGGACAAATTTCGGATACACTTTTAGCAGCTAATGAAGTGGTGGATAAGAAAAGCCGCATAAAAAGAAGAGATTGTCTTTAAGATCAATTCACCTTTTAGAAAGAAAAGGTTTTAAGACATGATAGAGAACTTGGATTCGTGGTTTGCCAATTACTATTACCATTTTTTATGAAGTGGCCCACGTGCCATTTAAGTTTTAAATATCAATTATGGTTTAATAAAAAAATAATATTAGCTAAAATCCTATTGGTCAGCTTTTTGAGAAAAAATTAATAACAAATTGCCCACTTTGATGGAAAGTAGGATAATGGGTATATCTAAAATGGGTCCTCTCTCTACCCATAAAATAGATGTAAAATTATAGGAAGATTTAATTTGATGATTTGTCGGCAATGTTAAGGGCTAAGATTGAGGATATCTACAACTAACAAATCATCTTTTCTAATCCCATGATTTATGGGATTTGGTAATGTTACCAAATCTATTTCTGTTTTAGGTAGTTTTGATTTTTTTTTTGATAAGTTGTAAATATCCCTAAAATAGATGATTATTATCATCTATATGTAAAGGGGAATGTAATCATTATAATGGATGGTGGAATGTTGAGTTTTTCCTTCCACATCGATATGGTATCAGAGCATTCTCACGAACCCTAATTCCCTCATATGACCAAATACAACAAACATAATTCAACCGCCATCATTTCCCAAATCACTCTTCCAATCGAGGAAGCCATGGCTTCCAGCAATAGTAGTGTAGATAGTAACCTCATGCCCATTACGGGACACAAAACCGAATGGGAACAACTATCTCCAATGGTACCATTCCGTAATGATGTTTATATGCGGAAAGGGCAAAGACGATTATCTCAATGGAGTTGCTGCCAAACCAAACAAGGCTGGGGAAGAAAAGTTCAAAGTCTGGAATGCTGAAAATAATATGGTCATGTCATGGCTCATTAATTCCATGACAAATGACATTGGAGAAAATTTTCTTCTCTATGGAACAACAAAGGAGATTTGGGACGTTGCCAAGGAAACGTATTCCAACAATGAGAATACATTGGAATTGTTCGAGGTGGAGAGTGTTCTCCATGACTTCCGCCAAGGAGGAGTTAACGGTGACTCAAGTATTTCAACACACTCAATCGCTATCGGCATCACCTTGGACACGTTCGAGGAGCACAATTGGAGCTGTCAGGGTGATGGAATCAGGTATAAACAAGATTATTGAACGGAAAAGAATATACAAATTTCTGATTGGATTAAATAAGAATCTCGATGAAGTACGAGGAAGAATCTTAGGATCCAAACCACTACTAAATATCCGGGAAGCCTTTTGAGTGTTCTAGAGAGAGGAAAGTCGAAAGAAGATCATGATGGGCTCTTAAGATTCCGTGACAAATCCTCGAGAGCTCAGCCCTTGCGGTTGGAGAGGAAATCCATTTAACAACAATGATCACAAACCGAAGAAAGGGCGACCATGGTGTGATCATTGTCGACGTCCCTGGTCACACCAAGGACACCTGTAGGAAGATTACACAGAAAACTCTGCAGATTGGAAGCCTTCCTTGGCTTGCCAATGACAAAGAAGGACGGGGCAACCTCGTCTCCATGGATGAAAAACCATCACCCGAACCCACTCCCTTCAACAAGGAACAGGATAGAAGTCCTACTGAAATTGTTCAGCCAATCCTGGCTCGCATAGCTAGTCCCCCTTGTGGTTGGTACTTGGTTCCTTGGCACAAAAAAGGTAATTTTTGGAGTGCTCTAAATGTTAAAAAGGAGAAGTTAAGTCTCATGGATTATAGACTGGGAGCATCGATCATATGATTTGGAGATGAGAAGCTTTTTCTACTTACAATCCATGCTATAAAAATTTATTGTGAGAATAACTTGGTGGGTTCACTCTCAAAGGTGGGTGGTACAAGTTCTTTAGGTTTCAAAGAACATCACCCTTGATTCAATTCTCCTTGTGCCAAAATTAAATTGCAATTTACTTGTCCATTAGTAAACTCACTACCGGGATCTCAACTATGTTACTAAGTTTTGGCTCAAATGCGTGTGAATTTCAGGTCTTGGACTCAGGGGAAGAGCGATTGCGGTGCTAAAGATGTGTTTGGGGCTCCTATCTTCTAGAGGTTAATGATCCTCCTCAAGGATCAACTCATCATTATGATTGTTTCAAGTGTCAATTAGTCCTATTTCTTTGTCCGTGAGTCGATCCCAATAATGATAGTGCGGTTATGTTTGTGGCACTATAGGTTAGGTCATCCAAATTTCTTGTATCTTGAAGTTGTTTCCTTCATTATTCCATAATAAAAATCCAAATGAGTTTCAATGTGAGATCTATCAATTTTCTAAACATATTCGTAATTCTTATCCCAATCCGATCCTACAAATCATCTCAACCCTTTTCCATGATTCATAGTGATGTATGGGGTCCTTCTAGGATAAAAAAATGTCACTGGTTCCCCGCTTGGTTCATTCCATTTATTGATAATCACACTAGACTCACATGGGTATTCTTCATGAAAGAAAAATCGAGAGGCAAACCAGATTTTCAAACCTTCAACACCATGATCCAAACACGATTCCAAGCAAAATCAAATTAAGCCGAAAGCAATGCGAAAAGAGTATTTCAACTCCATTCTTAATGATTATCTCTTGAGTCATGGTATAGTTCACCAAAGTTCTGTGTCAACACTCCTCAACAAAATGGTATTGCGGAAAGAAAAAACCGACATCTTCTTGATGTTGCTTGTTCCCCAATGTTCTACCCATGTACCAAAACCTTAGGGTGAAGCCATCCTCCTTCTTGCCTTATCTCATAAATAGGATGCTATCTCGTATTCTCGACTTCCAGGACTCCTTGTCAAATTCTTCTTAATCCTTTCCCAATCCACGTCTAATCTCAACAATCCCATTCAAAGTTTTGGTGCTGAAGTTTTTGTCCATGTCCATCAACGACACGGACAAACTTGATCCTAGAAGCTCTTAAATGTATTTTCCTTGGGTACTCTCCAACTCAAAAGGATATAAGTGCTACTCTTTGGTCACTCAACAGTTCTATCACTCCATGGATGTCACCTTCTTTGAGCAACAATCTTATTTCTCCAAATCTGATATTCGGGGGGAGACTAACTTTATCCGAGAATACCGGCTTTGGGATATTGAAGAATCATCTCATTTCTCTCCTAATTAGACCAACCCTACCCATCACTAAATCATGAATCCATTCCTCCTCAAAATCTCTTCCTTGAGTCTCCTTACTTCCTAGAATCTCCTTCTCAAGATCAAACCAACAATCCGCCTACTAATCCACCTCCTCGAAATCTGGACACTATTCAATCAACAAAGAATGATGAGTTGATTACCTACTCAAGAATGAGACAGAACCAAAGGAGATGGAACAACAAGCATCTCTTG